>OW964834.1:15155335-15635462 GCA_943142095.1 Ophonus ardosiacus
GGTAATATTGTGTACAGAGTATATTAACGAGAGTGTACCGCTAGGGCAAGAAAGACTGGGTTTGGTATTAATAAAACACGTCACCACGGGAAAATTTGAAATAATTTTTTTTTTAATTATATTTTGAAAAATATACAGTTGCCAGATGTAAAACATGTTTTAAAATGAATAACTTGAACGATTCTTTCACAAAAAAAAAAAAAAATTGGAAAATGCGCCTATATTAATTTATTAATTCTACGCTTAAATTCATTTGGCAACATAGGCAAAATAGGTACACAATCTATACTCTTGGCAACCTTGTTGGGCCATACAAGCAAATGTCAAAATCACGTAGCTGCCCGCGCCTCATTATTTATTGGTGGCCAAAGCTCGCGGCATTTTCGGTAGATGGCTCTGCATGTGGTTAGTTATTTTTGCAGTCATCATATCTTTTTGGAATGTTTATCATCCGTCCACTCAACCAAGTCAGCGGCTCCTAGAGGCGTATGTGGTTCTATTATCGGCCTGATTATCGGTTTCAAAAATAAAGTCTCCTGAGTTTAGAACACTAATAACTTCTACCAATGTTACCAACCCTACGGATTTATCCGTAGATGTACGGATTTTTAGTACAATTTCCGAATCTCCGATTTTAACAACAAATCTACGGATTTTAAAATTTTTCTTATGTAGTTTGTTTTCTCCACTAATTTACAAAAAAATAGTTGTAATTTAATCACAAACTATTTTTTGTTAGCGGTCCGCTAGTTGCCGCTAGTCGTATTGCCGAACAACAACAAACAACAATTTGTTATAGAAGTAGGGTTTGCAACAGTGACTTAATTTCATGTTTTTCTAACCTCACTTTACATCAAAAGTAGACAGCGCAGTAGCGCAGACAGTGACGTTTGTTTTAGTTTCAGTCAGAGTTTCAGTAATATGTAAGTAAATATAAATAATATGAAATAAATAAATCAGTATGAGATATTTATTTAGCTAATTATTACAGTACTAATATAATGGATGAGGACAAGGAAAGTGAAAGTAGTAATTACGACACAGAAGAGGCGAAATATAAATGGAGATAATTAAAAATGTTTTGTTATTAATATATAAATTTTATTATCTGATAATAATTAGAAAAATAAATGTTTTTTTTCTGTTCCATAAGACTGAATTATGTATATTTTCATATATAAAATAAAGTTTTCATTGTTTATAAATGTACGTGTAATTTTATTTGTTTTTATATTTCTAAAGTACGTATTAAAAAATATCTTACTTTCCGGATTTTTTCTGCGGATTTAAAATACCCGCCTACAGATTTCTACGGATATTTTCAGCGATTTCTACGGAATCTTATAGATGAAAGGTTGGCAACACTGACTTCTACAAAATTAAACAAACAAAAAAAAAAATCGCGGTTTGCACGATGATATTCCATAATTATTTCTATTTTACATGAAGAAAAATATATTTTTTACCTCCCGCTACCCTAGGTAAGGGAGGTATAGGGATCGTGCTAAAAATCGGATATAGAGATTTTAGTGAATAAGCACGTTTTGATGTCCCCAGAATCCGATTTTAACATTTTTACAATGATGTCTGTAGGTATGTATGTGTGTGTGTATGTGTGTGTGTCTGTGTGTGTGTGTGGATCATGTGGACACGATTACTCAAATACTATCAATCAGAAAAATTTGAAATTTTGTATATCCATTCTATGCTAATGTGGGAAGAGCTCATTAGTTTTGAGTGTATATCGGATAACCGGAAGTATCATTTATACAAGCTTTTAACAGTTTTTCTTGTAAAAAATTCATTGAATATAATTTTTTAGCAACTTTTACCAATACAAATTGAATATAATGGCATAATCTTCAATTCTACGATAATAGCATTTAGTAAATAACTTGAAATAACTTTATATTATATTATAAAATAATTTATTTTTGTACATCACTTTGCCTCTGCGTCAAACAAAAACAATACTTCAATAACAAATTTGACATATTTAAACAAATGTCACTGTCACGCAGCAATTTTCATTAAAATTAATAATGAAACCGTGTTAAGTCGAATTTAGTAGTTTAAATATGATTCCAATGAAATTAAGGTTTGTAAAAATAATATATTTTCCTTCATACATAAATATTAGATATACAGGATAATTCGATTCAAGTTTGATGTTTACAGCATTATATATCAAACAGCTCTCAATAAGAACGTGATTTCAAAGTGTCAAATAATAATTTGCAACTACACATTTACGAAATGAATAATGTACGGCGAAGAATTTACACAGATTGCGTTTTAGAGCGTAAGGAAGTTGGTGATGATTTTGACAATAATGTGTGTGTGACGATTTTTCCTTAAAATATATTAATGATCCAAAAGTTCGCAAAGTTGGTATTTAATACTCTTATATAATTTGAAACAACATATTAGATTTTGACTATATATGATAAACTGGATGTAGTAATTAATTTGAAGCTCTAACAGATTTTTCAGGAAAAACATAATAAAATATAATCTAAAATTTTGTATTACAAACTTTTCTATTTATTGGAACAACAAAGTAGATTTTGTTTACAAACGATCAATCGGAAGTGAAACTTTACTTAAAGCTCAATGCTATTTTAAGCATGGAATTGGCGGGAGGACATGTGCTGGCCACATCAGATTTTTTGGTTTTACCATTTACATATCACAGTATGAAACGTAAAAAATGAGACCCGTTTTTAGTGAAATTTTGAGTTACTCTAACTTCAAACTAATGTAATTCTAATATTGTCAAATGCAAGCATTTCAAAATTTAATGGGTGCGATTCAGTGGGTTATATTAAAGTCTGTACTAACACTTGTATTAACTAAAACACTGTATTAGCTTAAAACACATTTTAAAACAAAGGTGATTCAGTGGTCTGTATTAAGCTGTTTTAGTTAAAACGCAAAATTACACTTGGCAACACTGTAATAACTGTCAAAGTGCGAAATTGGCGTCATTTGAAACGTCAATATTTTGTATTTGTGTTGTTTTAGGTTATATTACACTACTTTATGACCTATATTTTAAATTTTAACATATTAAAATGTCAGGAAAAAGAATTACAGAACCGATTGGTTTAATGAAGAAAAGATTATTTTAATAAGAGGCAATTACTAAACGGAACGGTATTATTGAAAATAAGGGAAATGACATTAAAATAATGAAAAATAAAAAAGCTGCATCATTTTGAAGTGTTAAATTGGGATGTCCAAAGAAATAAAAGTGATATTTGTGCTGATTGATATTTTTTATTATTGTAATCAAGTTTCTATTATTGTAAATAAGCATTTCTTTGTTGTAATCAAAATTTCTTTAAGGATTTCTTTGTTTGTAATAAAAAAAAATCAAAATCAAATCAATATTATTATAATTCAATGTAGCGGGGCCCCTAAAATGTGAGGGGCCCATAGGCAATTACCTATTTTGCCTAATGGGTAATCCGGCACTGATTCAAATGCAATTCAAAGAGTGAAATTGCACATTATTTCAAAGAAAAACTAAAACTGTAGGAGGTACATCACCGCCAAACCCAGATATGTCAATTCGAATCAAATTTATTACATTCTGAAATACATTTTTTGATAATCGGTATCACTTTCGGAGAGAGTATTGTCATAGTTTTTCGTCTTCTGTATATCCTTCTTCGTCTTCTACAATCAACAACACGCCAAACATGCTCAACTCTTTCAACAGCACGTATTGTGTCACCTATTTTACTTAAACAAACTTAGAAAATAGACAACATATAAATAATTGGTGTAACTTGCCTGAATTTATTCATATTAACCTCAATTTTTTAAATTATTCATTTTCTGTTTTATTATTTCATTTTAAGTTCAATATTTGCTTTAGTATACTTTATGAAGAGTCAAATATATAATTTTACTTTAATATTTCATATTTGACATTATGAATTAAGGTTAATACAATACTTAAAACAGATATAACCCATTTTAAGAAGTGTTTTAATTTCCTAGGCAACTAATACACATGTATTAAAATAAACACTCTAAAACAGTCTAATACAAGCCACTGAATCAGGTTTTTTAATACAACTCTTAATACAGATCTTAAAACAGCCTAATACAACCCACTGAATCGCACCCAATGTGTTTAATATGCACCTTTATCTACAATGGGGGATTTTTTTTTTATAATTTCATCTAAAAATATTAGGAAAACTAAGAGTATTGATGAAAATCCGGCGAAAAAATTCCTATTAATAAGCGAGTTATGGTCTCCCGAATTTTGAAAAGATTGACGTGACGTCACGGTTTTGTGTTTTTTTATCAAACTGTTTTCATCATGGATCTAAATGTTCTTGAAATATATGCTATTTTAAGTTATATAATAAATTAATACTATAACACTGTATAAGTCTACATACTTTATAATTACAGGTGTATTTAAATTATTAAGTTTAATGCAAGAAATTTGTTAAAATAAAAACTGTTTGAAAACTGCAGTACAGCCCCTCTTTTCGAATTTGAATTTCTTAACTTCCATTGGTACTAATCCCCACCTCCTAAAACGCTATTTGTTAAGCATGTATAGGCGGTCTTTCGGTCGCTAATCAAAATATTATATATAGATTTCATATTCGTGTCGAAGCGCTATAACAAAAAACCTCTTATTTCCGAAATATCTCAATTATACCATTTATTTTTTTTATTAATATTCGTATTTTTTACTACTTTCCTTTAATTCGATTGAGCTGGAATCCCCTATTTGAAGTACAAAAAAAGTATTATAATTATTGAAATTTGTTATATAATAAAGAAAAACTTAACATCAATAACTTTACATACAGAAAAAATATCAAAAAAAAAATATGAATATGTACGGATTGTATGATTATTGAAATAAAAGAAAAACGTAAAAATAATTACATATAGCAACTCAATAACGTGCAATTAATTGTCGCAACTTTTTCAATTTTACTGTTCATAACCCCCCATAACCGGATCAGGGAGGGACTCGGCATACAAACTTCGTGTACGTTCGCCTATTTTCGTTGTGAGTCAAAGATATTTGGTCCCAAACACGGAATGTCCCAAAGTGTATTGGCAACGAAAATGACCGATAGAGGCAGCACCGTATTTACAATATGGCTGCCGTAATAGATAAATGACAGAACGTGGACAGAACTTACGCTATTACAGGGGGAGCGCTAGTTCACAAGCGTGAAGCCAACTGCGTCATTTGACGTTTGTACCGGCAGCCATTTTACGACGGTCAATGTATTCGACAAATTATTTCAATTTCTTATTGTTTTGCATTTATATTTTTATAACATTTGTATTTTTGATACAGTTGTTAAACTACTCTGTTCAGTGATTATTTCTAAGGACTTTAATAACGTTCATATCTTCATATATCGACAAAGATAGTAAAGCCTCATTTCCACCGAATGTCTTAATGCTTAATACATAAGGCTTAATGAATTATAACAATTTACTAGGATACCATTTCCAGCTATTTTGTTTAGTGACAATTCAACAGAAATGTCATATCTTTTTTCCGAATTACTTGTTGTTTAGTAGACTGCCATTGCAGCAGCAATTCTTCTTTTTTTAATATGTTATACCTATACACAATTGTCTGTATTTATATCGATACCGAAAAATTAATTAAAAGTTAATAATTATAAAATAGACTGAGAGTTGACAGTTCAGGTTAGAATTTTTCAATCATTTGTTTTTACGCATTGCTCTTAGTTCTTAAGCATTAAGCCTTATGCAAAGCTGGAAATGGTAGTAAACGTTGTCATATGATAAACATTTTTACGCATTGCGCTTAGTTATTAATTATTGCTCTTACGCATTAGGACAATCGGTGGAAATGAGGCTAAGTCTTGTTTGCAATATTTATACAAATATCGAATTTTATATTTCTATTTTTGTTTTAGTATTTTACTTTTAAAATTAACGTCAACCTAGTCACGCAAACAACGATTAGAGGAGAAGGAAATTAAAATTTCATTTCACAAGTAATTAAATAATTTGTAGTGGTTTGCATTATACTTATATTAATATTACATTATTTTATTTAGATTTCCCAAAAATTCTGAACGGCGAAATGTTTGGTTGAAAGCTATTAGAAGAGTTGGATGGATTCCGACAAATACAAGTGTTGTGTGTTCTATCCACTTTGCAGATGATTGCTTCTTATCCATCAGATTACGAGAAGCAGCTATACCAACAATATTTTCGTCGTATCTGCAGAAGGTATATCTCTCACATGATTTAATAATTTTTGTCTTTCATTTTATTATTTTTTTTTTTCAAATATAGTACTGTAACTTTTTAGAAAGAAAAAAAGTCTCGTAGACCACCTCTTCAGAGAGATTTACCAGGTATTACTCCCAATAAATAAATAATCACAACCAACTACTTCTCAACAATCAGATGAGTTTCCTAGTGAGATCAAAGAACATAGCAAACAACTACAAGAGAACTACAAAGTGTTGTTGAAAAAGATTCAACAAAAAGCAAAAATATTAGGAAACATTTCAAGAACAATGTCTTTTTCGCCTATACGAAAATCACACAGGGAATTGTCACCTATGACATTAACTATTTTACATTTTCTATTTTTTTTATTATATGTTAGTGATGAAACTGTGTAATAAAATTTCTATTTCATTTTATTGCCGTTATTTTATGATTGAATATACACATTTTCTGCTTCAGATGTAAGTATAAAATAATTAATGCATTTTATCATTATTTACTTACTAATTATTTTATTATTTATTACCCGTCATTTATTGATTCAATATTAAAACTCTGCATTTGAAATAAGTATAAAATAACTAATAACATGTATTTTATTATGTTTTAAAAATTGACCCTCTTAAGATGGCGGCGATACACTCCCACCTTCCGTTTCATGGCTTCAACGTTCATACCTACAAACGCAGTTTACGCTCCCTCCATTTTATTTATTCCTCCGAGCACTGTATGAGCCATTTGAATTATTTAAAGGCAAGTATTTTTGTTCTTTATTTATAATAAAATATACAATTATAACGGCTTTTTCATATATTTTAGGTATGGATAACTTTCTTGGTGCCGGTAAGCAAGTAGGTTTTCAAGAATTTTTAATTATCTGGAGGCAACGAATTCTTCAAGAAATTTTATCGTAGGGGAAGAAGTAGTTAATAGTGGCTTGCTATTTTTATGTGGAGTTAAGGAAGTAAATTTAAATAACTGTTAAGCTAGTGGGGTTATGTTTTACTGCAAATCCCCATGAAATAAATGAAACCATTTATTTATATTTTCTTTTATATTTGAACCTTCCTTTCACCTCTTTTGAAAAAACAGTGAAAATTATTTCCCAATTTCTTTCCCGCGCGGGAATGATACATAAAATTTGTATTGTTCATTTTTGGTTTGGATTAAAAATCCATACTCAGCTTCCTCAAATGAAAATATTTAAGAATACGTAAAAATAATTAAGGATATTAAAAATAAGATAAAGTATTGAGAACTGACATGACCGATGGCGGCAGCACCATTGGACCGATCAGCTGCTTCTGAATTGGCACTCGCAATGTTGTGACATATGAATACAAACAACAAGAGCAATTTTTCACTTAAAATGAGGCTTGGTATTACAGAACATTTTAGATTTCTGAAAGCAACAGCTAATTCTATATGTTTATAGAAGGTATTTATAATTTTATATATCTAATCAATCGAAATTGATGATTGCAGGTGAGTGAATTATAAACGCTAACCACATACTATTTTGTGAGTATTAAAAATGACGGTAAAATGCTGGTAATATTTGCTCTTTATCTGCAAACCACTACGATTACTGCGAAGCCACATGAAATCAAAATACATTTAGAGAGCTCTTCAGACAATTTAGGTGCTGGTGCTGATGTATTATTATCCTCTACTACTTCATTTACTGCTTATCAATGTCACTGGCGTTTACTGCTTTTGGCTTTGCACGTTTGGTTTGTCGTAGCAAACTTTTATTATCAGGAACTTTTACTTGAAATACGAAAAAGCAAAGTGATGGTACTGCAGTTCTTTTTAAAATTTTACGCTTGTATCTAAAAATACATAAATAATTAGAACGAACACAGACAAAATCTGAACATTGAATTTTTTACTCATTAGGAAATATGTAATCATCCTATTTAAAATGACGAGAACAAACTTTCATATGTTTTGTTATTTGTTATGCACTATGAATTGCATATTCCTATGCTTTTCGTCGATCCATGTCCATTTTAACACCTGCTCTTGTCGTAATTTTAACTTTATTTTAGCCATGTTTCGGAAAATTATAAAAGCCAATGCCTGTGTCTCGACCAGATCTTGAGTGGCATCCGAATACACAACAATTTGTACTTTTTCCCATTTTTATTCACATCAAATGATTAAACCACATATAACTCAAGCCTACAGTTACAATACAGTACCAAACCGGAAAGTTCATATTTTTCCCAGCAGATGTCATGCCGCAATTTGTCAGTTGTCAATAACCCAGGATGCAGATGCAGGAAAATAGCACAAAATCAACTCTACGACAACAATGACATGTTACGAACGATAACTTGTCACATGTCAATTTACTCATTAGACAACTTCATAATTTTGCCACCAGATGGCTAAGAGTTCATTTTCTTTGCCAATAGAGCGGCAAAATTTACTAGTAAAATATATTGCACGTTTGTTCCAAAATTATAATATTTAACATTATTTATAGCTAGAGAAAAGAAAGCGATCCTTACTTACCATATCGAGGGCATCATAACAGATGGGCGTATGAACCATTTTTACGAAAATCATATTATTGGACGTATGTAATCGTTTCAGTGATCTGCACATCGTTTTTTCCGTCTCCTGTGAAATTTATATTTTGGCTATTACCCCGTTCTATTATGATGCCCTTGATACATAAAAAAGAAATTGTAGAACATTAATACAAAAATATTGTTCATGAATGATAACGGGGTAAATAGCTTAATCTTTGAAACCAAAGAAAATCCTAATGAAGACGAACAAAAAGAATTTTGCTAGGATCCATTGATTAACCGTTTTAATCCGTATCGGATTTCTTTTCAAATTGTAGAATAATACAAAGATATTGTTCTTAGTAAATAATATTGTACCGCAAAGAAATCTATACATATCCGACATTTATTTTTAAAAATCTCTATTTGTTATTTTTAATCATTTATTTTTCTTTCGTAGTAGATAAGCAAATTTTTCATTTATTTAATATGAAGTATAATAATAACTTTATTAAATAGCGATAGAGTAAATATTTAAAATATAACAAAAAATTTCTTTCATTTATAATGCCGAAATATACGTTTGCCGCTTTGCTCAGACGAAGGCAGAAAATTGTTGAAATTCTAATGTTTATATTCTGGCATTAATCATTTGTTTTAAACTTATTATTTAATAAATACGCTTAAAATATTTATTACGAACAGAATATCGAAACGAAATTTCTTAAAGAATAATATTAATCGAGATAATCTTGTCACTTCTTATTTAATTCATAGAAAACAACAAATTAGACATACTTCAAATAATAGTTTTTTAAAAGTTTAAAGTACATTGTGTGAGAGGAATGATTTTTTTATTTAATAATTTCTGATTCTACTTCATTTCACGTAAGAAAATAGTAGATGGCACTTGAGAGCCGACCGTTTTTACATGCATTAAATAAATAATTTAAATTCGTCAAACCAAACTTTGTCAATAACAAAATTTTTATCTGTAAATTGTACGAGTAAAAATTACATCAAAATATCACTTAATTCTGTAGATTTTATTTGATAATTGAAAGCTGACAAGAACTATTTTTTTCGCTTTTGTGAACTGACCAATCAAAAGGCAGAATTTATAACCCTATAATATAAACCAACGCTATGTTCTTACGTGAAATGAATTATAATTCAGGATAAAATATATGCTAACGAGGAAAACATGAAAATTTCATGCTTCCAATTTACATTTTATTTATTTATACAAAACTATGTTCTGTAACACATACTGATTTTTGGATTTATTACAAAAATATGTTGTAGCTTTCGTAAAATTTTTGTTTCATTATATTATTCCCATTATGATGAAAGTTATTACATTTCAAACCCAGGGGACTTTACTTTTGAAACCAATAATAGTGGGTCAGTCTCTGATAAATGCCCGAGAGGTTGATTCAGAGACTGAAATCTTGTGAAACGTGTCAAGTATGATTTTAAACAATTTGTATGTTTTACTGAAAAA
This sequence comes from Ophonus ardosiacus, assembly GCA_943142095.1. Lineage (NCBI taxonomy): Eukaryota > Metazoa > Arthropoda > Insecta > Coleoptera > Carabidae > Ophonus > Ophonus ardosiacus. The sequence goes on from OW964834.1 coordinate 15,165,623, forward strand.
TTCCATACCTTTTAATAATGATAAAGTTGTTTATAAACTTACCAGTTGAATTACTTACCTTAGTTGTTATCTCAGATATCTCAGTTACGACAGACCCGCCTTCGTTTTACGTTTACAACAATATACCAAAACGCGCGGTAGCCCGGTTTATCATTTCGCGAATTCATCCCATTCGAAATCGTCAATCGTAATCATCGTATTACCTCTCACGGGGCCGACGGTTGGCTTCGCGACGAAGTCGACTACGACTCGATGGCTCGCACACGGAGCAGGAGTCGTCCGAGCAGCTGGAGAGAGAGGTAGGGGTGCGCGGCGAGCGGGGCGCTGCGCTGCGACTGGCCGTGGCCGGGGGGGCCCGCTGCCGAACGAAAGAACGAGACCGAGAGCGCGAACTACGACTCCGGCTGCCGCTGCTACGACGGGAGGCGGAACGGCTGCTGGGGCTGAGATACATTGCTTTGTAGCCGCTGTGACGCCACCTACAAATAGATACGTAAATGAGAATGCTAGTAACATACCTAAGACACTAAAGCTTATTATGATTCATAACATCAGGCATGTTTTTTTATTCATTGATGTATAATGCACTTAATGCGCACATCCATCAGCGAGTTCTTAAATTATTTGATGAATTTTAGATTAAATATGTATCAAGTTTTTAAATTCAGCAATGAAACATTCGCATTCATATCCATCGAACTGAAGCGTCGATGGATTTTTAAACTTTCGCTGAATTCGTAGTAGGGGGTAATTGTCAATTATGTTTTTATGGTTAAGTTTTATTGCGGATTATAAATAATTGCAGTACAAGAGTGTTTAATTCGCGAAACTGTTGCAAATACATACATTGTAATGGAGATGTTACAGTTAGAACACAATGGATTGCAATTTCATGTCGAAGAAAATAGCGTTGGTTTAGATAGGAATATAAATTCTCCTCTTTGATTGGTCAGAATGCAAATCAAGTTCACAAAAACGAAAAAAAATATCACCTGCCAATTGTCAGTTATTAAATTAAATATACAGAGTTAAGTGATGTTTAACCATGGTTTGTAGTAATTTTTAATATTTGTTATTAACAAATTTTAGTTTCACGAATTTCAATTATTTTTTAATGCATGTAAAAACGGTCGGCCCTCAAGCGCTATCTACTATTTTCTTACGTGAAATGAAGTATAATAAACTTAAATGGTATTTTTCTTCTATAATTGTATTGTACTAAATTTCTAACAAATTTCTGACAAAAATAATTCTACCATATTTAAATTTCAAGTGCATTTTCAATAGAGAGTTCGTAAAATGGCCCTTTGCGCTGTTTCATCGATTACATCTGAAATCCATCGATGACGTCATTTTAAAATTTGATGGAATTCAGCGCTTAATTTTCTGTTGAATAAAAAAACGCCTATCCGTGATTTGTTGTTCAATAGTTTATCGGTTTCAGAAAATTAAAACATTATTAATAAATATTATTTTATTAACGATATTTATTTATTTATTTATTTATTTATTAATACAACTACCCAACAGGCAAAGCCCAAATTAAGGGTAGGAAAATAGTACATATTACACAAAGATATAACTTATTACATTTTGCATATAATTTTGAAAAAATTTGCAAAGTCAAAAGAGAAAATATCGACAGCAGAAAATTTAGAATTATAAACGTGGCACATTCTGTGAATAGGTATCAACATTAAACAGTTAGTTCGAGCTAAGGGCAAGTAAAATGTAAAACTACTTCTGGTACGGACAATGGGAGCATGAAAATGAAGGGAAGAGAGAGAGCGAGGATCATCAACACAATAATTAATTATTTTTGACAAGTGTAGTACAAGAGAATTTTCACGACGTTCAAAAAGACTCCTAAAATTAAACATAACCAACAACTGTTGATACGTTATTGAATATACTGGGTACCTGTTATGAACTTTGTAATAAAGATATTTTAGGAATTTCTTTTGAACAGACTCGAGTAAATCTTGATGGACTTCATATATAGGGTTCCAGATAATATGGCAGTATTCAAGTTTAGCCCGAACAAATGAATAGTATAGGCTTTTAATAGCTGAAATATTTTGGAAAGATTTACTGTTTCTAATTACAAATCCCAGCATTCTCATGGCTTTATTATACGTGTCTTCTATATGGGGAACAAACGTAAATTTATTGTCAAACTTTATCCCAAGATCTTGTACAGTTGCTGAACGTGATATGATAACATTATTGATACTATAATTATAATTAAATGGAGTCAATTTTCGTGTAAAAGATATTGATGTACATTTGTTTAAATTAAGATATAATTTATTAATTGAACACCATTGATAAAGACGTACCAAGTCTTCTTGGAGAAGATCGCAGTCATGCACAGAGTAAATGGGATAAAATATTTTTAGGTCATCGGCAAAGAGAAGTTTATCGCAACGTATAACATCCGTGACGTCATTAATAAATATTAAAAACAGTAGAGGACCTAAATTTGAACCCTGAGGTACACCCGACGTTGGAATAAAAGAGGTAGAGATACCACCTTTATAATGAACATACATTTGTCGTTGATGTTGATATTCTCAGAATGTCATGATAACTATTATTTTAGGCTGGAACTTTTTCGGGTTTCTGGGCCATGGGCTTTTAGGTATAACACCTAACGTTTCGCCCAACAATGTGTTAGGCATCATCAGAGGTTTTCTGAGTGTTTACATTCAAAAATTATCTTTTTCTTGAAAAATGACAGATTTTAATATCAAGTTTGTATCGTCATTGTTTGACCAAAAGTTACTTTCAGTGGAATGGTGAATTTTATGAACAAATTTATGGTGTTGCGATGGGTAGTCCTCTTAGTCCGGTCATTGCCAATTTCTTTATGGAAAAGTTCGGGACAACAGTGCTAAAAACTTCTGTGCTTAAGCCTAAAATGTGGTGGAGGTATGTCGATGCCACTTTTGTAATCTGGAGCCATGGTGATGATAAACTTTCAAAATTTCTTCAACATCTCAATAGTATTAACCCCTGCATCCACTTTACCATGGAAATGGAACAAAATAATCAAATCGCTTTTCTTGACGTTCTTGTGAGCAGAACTTCAGATCTTAGACTGGGCCACAAAGTGTACAGAAAACCCACCCATATGGACAGCTACCTACACAAGACGTCAAATCACCACCCAAGGCAGAAATATGGTGTAATCAAGACTCTTACTGAACGAGCAAAACGTATTTGCGAGCCTGAACATCTTGATGAAGAACTCAAGCATCTTCAGATAGCTTTTCGCAACAACGGGTATAGTTACAAAAAGATTGATCGTGCCATGCATCCCAGAAAACGGAAAAAAATTAAATAATGATAAACCATTCTCTTCTATTGCTATACTTCCTTTTATCAAGAAAGTGACAGATCGTATTGGCCGTTTTCTCGAAAAATATAATATCAAAGTTTTTTATCAGCCAACAATGAAAATACAAGGTGTTCTTAGATCAGCAAAAGACAAGCGTGACCCACTATCCCTGCCAGGTGTCTACAGAATTCCATGTAACTGTGGCAAAGTATACATTGGAACAACAATGAGAAGTGTTAACACCAGACTAAAAGAACATAAACGCTGTTGTCGAAGAAGGTATAAGAATTAACAGGGCTTGGATTCCTGCTTTAAAGAAAACAACAGCTAAAGATTCTAAAACTTTTGAAAAATAAAAATATCGATCATTAAAATTCCCAGTCAAAACTATCTAAGATCAATTTGTCAAAAATACATCAAATATTGACATTAATACCTGTCATTTTTTAAGAAAAAGATAATTTTTGAATGTAAACATTCAGAAAACCTCTGATGATGCCTAACACATTGTTGGGCGAAACGTTAGGTGTTATACCTAAAAGACCATGGCCCAGAAACCCGCAAAAGTTCCAGTTGGCCATGAAAGCTTTAATAATAATAGGGTTGTTGCAAGAATTTTTATGACTTGTAAGTATTAAATTTGAAAAGATATTGTTCTTTAAAGAGCCTCAAATTTGAAAATATAATGAAATATCCTTTAGATATTTTACAATTAATTTTCGAAATTTGGATAAAATTTTGAATAAGTCACATGATCTGAAACAGAATGTGACGTCAGAGTACATACATCTTCAGCGATTCTAAGGTGTCAAGTGTATTGTCAAAGTTGTCAAACAAGTGTCAAATAAGAATCACGACCAGAACTTCAAAGTAAAATATATTATCAATTTATATAATAAATTCAGTTTTTATATTTTATTTTACCACAACTCTTTAACAACCCTTATTTCGGTAACAGTAAAACAATCGTTCTATATAAATTCAGCCATCATCCAGCTATCGACCTTCGGTTAATTGTCCGATTTAGCTTGAGTGTAATTTGAATTAGCCATTATTACTTTATTATTCATTTACAATGAGCAATGTTAGCGTCAAATGTCAAATTAAAAGATTTTGTTATTAACATGTGACAAACTTTAGCCTACGTTTATTTATATAAATAATATGAATAAACGTAGGTGATGGAAAAACTATTTTCCTATTGGCTATTAATGATGTAATGTATGTGCCTCTACGTCACAGGAGTGGGGGGTAGTTTTTCAGGACGCCAATCTTTTTATTTAATTATTTCCACAAATAACAACAAATTATTAAAATAAAAATTATTACTAAGAAAATCATTCCATAAACTTTAATTTAAAATAGATTTTGAAAAATGCGAAACAGGCTCATTAACTATTATTTTGACAAATTATGTCAGCATGACAAACATTCAAATTATGTGCTTTATTCATCATATTTATTATTTTAGAATAAAGTAAACCCTGTTCCAAACGATACACATAAAATTGAATTAAGCGATCTAAGAAACTTATTATAGAACCTGTCAATTGCCCGTTATAAAGTTTTATGGGACTTGCGGTAAAGGTTCCTTATCCCAGCTAGATTTTTCTGTCATGGACCGTACCCGAAATTTGCGTTCAAAATATTTCCTAATTATGTTACTTTTAAATCTTGATTATAGTATTCCAATAATAATGCTTTTTAAATGTACTTCTTCTAACACTGAAAAGAAATTAAAATGTTATAGGGATTACAAAATATTCAAACGTAAATTTTAATTACAAACAGTTATTATATAATAATAACAATGTGTTAAATGTACAGTTATAATAAATATTTTTTTCCAAATCTGACTGCACTGTGCTATTTTTTCTGTACTAAATCTCTATCTTATTATGTTGTGTTTTTACCTCTCGCCAAGAGAGGTATTGGAATCATGCTAAAATTCGCATATCCAGATTTTAGTAGATAAGCACGTTTTAAGGTCCCCATAATCCGATTATAACATTTTTACGATGATGTCCGTGTGTGTGTGTTTGTATGTGTGTGTGGATGTTGGAGCCACGGTTTCTCCAATACTGTAAGACTTAAAAAATATTTAGCTGCAGTTTCCTCAATTTGACATTCCTGGAAAGAGCTGACTAGATTTTGGTAACAATTGGACAGCCGGAAGTAAAAAAAAATCTTCTAAATATTATTTTTTGAAAAATCTGTTATTACTATTATTGAAGAACATAAAATTCTACATTTGATACATTTAAAATTTTTATTATATCTTGTATAGATTTAGAGATAAAGGCACTGTAATATATAGAATAGTCTAATCGCAGAGGCCAAGGCACTAAGGAAACCAGTTGACAAATTCAAATGTTTATAACATAATTTGTAAATGACAGATGTCAGTGTCAAAAATCAACAGTTTTAGTGACATTCTGAAAACTTTTTCTGGGAAGTACATTTAATCTTTCTTATTGTTTTATTAATTAAATATTTAAAATTGTACGTAAAATGCATATATCCATAAGAAATACCGTCAATATTGCTAATGAATTGGAAGAATCTCTGACATTTAGGAACTTACTCATACAATGAAAAATAGATAGAATTAGAATTACATGTGTGCAGAAGACATGTTAAATACAATAAAAACAATATTTGGGTAAAGTTCTGTAATATTCTTGTTATAAAACGACGGTTCGATAGCGAAGTGCAATACAATACTTATATAACGTAAAATGGAAATAGCGAGAGGTATTGTGCTGGCAACAGATTTTTTTTTTTTTTTGTTATATGTGTTTAAATATTTTTGCTAAATCTAACTCCACTGTACTCAGTACTAAATTTCTTATTTCTAAATGTGTTTTTATTTTATAATATGTAAATATTTTTTATATAGGTATAAATATACTTTTGTATTTACTGTGTCTTATTTCTTCATATTTTCAGTTTACAAAATTTATGATATTTTTAATATATCCCATTTCTTAGCCTTCAAGTTCGAATAATTCATGAATCCTGATCACTAAGCTACCCAACCTTTATAAAAGGTTTTAAACCCTGCATAAGTCAGTTCATTAGATCGCTTCATACAACTATAACATTATAATTCTCGTCAACAAAAAGCGAAGGGTGGTCATAAATAGCTTAACCGCCCCCTATAAAACTAGAATGGAATAGTTTAGCACAGTTTTGTGTGCAAATCAGTGACAATATTCAGACTTATTATTTATGATGGGCACAAGTTTTGAGTTTCATTGTGAACTTAAATGATTTTTGGTGACGAGAACTATATCTGTATGTATTAATGAAGAGAATTATACTTTCGTTTTATTTTAATTTTGTAGCATTTTTGCCATGTCAGTATGGTAATATTGCAGCAGTTACCATACTCTTACAGATACAGTTTACCACAGTTACCAGCCTACTGTTGTATATGTAAACAAAAATGTCCTGAAACCGGCAAATTAATTAAATACTTGCTCAATGTCGGAAATTTATTTAGAACTATCTGAAAGTGTTTAAAATTAAGTTCCCAAAGGTCTGAAATATATTCAATCAAAACTTTAGGAAACTGTCTGAAAATAGTCCCAAAAGTCTGAAATTTATTTAGAACATCCTGAAATCGTCCTAAATTCAATTAAAACTGTCTGAAGATGTTTGAAATTGTTTCTAAAAGTCTAAAATTTAGACAATTCTGTCTGAAACTCACTGAAAATATTCCCGGAAGATTGAAATTTATTTAGAACAGCCTGAAATTCTCCGAATTTTATTCAGGATTGGCTGAAACATTTTTAAATCGTTTCTATGAAAAATTTATTTGTAAAATATTTTAAATAAGACGGAAATGTATTGAAAACTCTCTGAAGTATTTTAAATTATTTCCAAAGATCAAAAGTATTTGAAATTATTCCCAGAAGTCTGAAATTTATTTAGAACTGTCTGAAAATTATGATTAACATATTCCTAAAGGTATTTAATTTTTTTGATCGGCGATCAAAACACCCGCGAATGACGTCGCAAACAAAAACACGCTCGCTTGTTTACGAGGGTGGTTTGAAAAGTCCGTGCAAAGTTCGAGAGATGGCAACACTGGTACGTATCGAGGTTATGTTTAGTTAGTGACATGTCTTGGAAGAACGCTCACCAAGTTTCAACCAGATCGGTCTATTTCTCTGTATTTGACGTTCGTTTAAATTGAAAGTCGAGTGATTTTCAAAAAATGGAAGAAAGAGAATTTCGTTTGTTGATCAAACATTATTTTATGAAAGGCAGTTCGCCTCAGAAGACTAAGGAGAAGCTTGATGAACATTATGGTGAACCTGCACCTTCGATTAGAACAGTTTATAAGTGGTTTCAAAATTTTCGGAGTGGGCATATGAGCACAAGTGACGCTGAACGTCCTATCGAGGTCACTACTTCAGAAATAATTGATAAAATCCATGATATGATAGTGAAGGTGCGCGAGATTGCTAGTGCTGTGGGCATCTCTAGTGAGCGAGTACATAATATTTTGCAACAACACTTGGGCATGAAAAAGCTATCCGCAAGATGGGTGCCAAGATTGCTCACAGTTGACCAAAAACGAAATCGTGTGGTGTTCCAAGGACGGTTTGCAAATGTTTCAACGGAATCCCCAGGATTTTAAGCGCCGTTTCATCACTGTGGATGAAACATGGATACACCACTATACACCTGAGACCAAGAAACAGTCCAAACAATGGGTTTCCAGCGGGGAGCCTGTACCAAAGAAGGCGAAGACCGTTCCTTCGGCCGGGAAAGTTATGGCGACTGTCTTTTGGGATTCGCAAGGAATAATCCTCATCGACAATTTGGAAAAGGGTAAAACTATAACAGGTGCATACTATTCATTGTTATTGGACCGTTTGAACACCGAGCTGCAAGAAAAACGTCTACGATTGGTCCACAAAAAAGTTCTTTTCCATCACGACAACGCACCAGCTCACTCATCTGTGATTATAGCCGCAAAATTGATGGAATTAAATTTCCTCCCTATTCTCCAGATTTGGCTCCTTCGGACTACTACTTGTTCCCCAATATGAAGAAATGGTTGGCGGGAAGAAGATTTTATTCAAACGAGGAGGTGATTGCAGAAACGAAAGCCTATTTTGCAGAGTTGGACCAATCTTATCATTTGGAAGGGATCAACAAACTGGAGCAGCGTTGGACGAAGTGTATAAGTCTAAAAGGAGACTACGTTGAAAAATAATAAAAAAATATCCCGAAAAATTAAGTAGTTTTCATTTTTGCACGGACTTTTCAAACCACCCTCGTACTGTCAACAATCAGTTGCCGCCATAATTATATTGTTGAAAGCAATGTCTTAATATCTTGTGTTTTAATAGTGAAATAGTGTTAATCATTGTTGCAAATTGGTGATAAACGTAAGTTTAACCAATATTCTAAATGTATTAACAGTTATTTTTTTGGAAATAAGTTATTTCGCTTTAAAAATTGTAAGTTCAAATTTGTCAAACCGGACTTTATAAGAAATTATTCAGAATGTCTGAATATATTTGAAATTATTCCCAAGGGCCTGAAATTTATTTAGAAATGCTTGCAACATTAAATACATTCTTCAAACATCTTGAAAATATGTATGTTAAAACTTTATATTTAACGAATGTATTATTTTCAAGTATCAAGTATATAGTTAAAAAATAACCAGTAGGCGGCAGCATCTCTCACTCAATCCGGGTAAAAATTATTAAAAATAGTTATTTTTTTATACAAGACGATAAAATTATATTTTATCGACGAGAGGAAAGTTTAATTCAAGAGTCGATAATTTAATTTTATCGTCGTGTATAAAATTCTATTTTTTTCTATAGCAGATGTTAAAAAAAAGAATAAAAAATACCAATTATATGTTATTATTAATTGAACACAATTTTAAAATCACAGTATGTATGTGGGTTGTTATGGATTTTGTACGTAAATAAATAAAAATTAAAGTATTTTATCTACCCTTGTTGTTAAAATGTTACTTTATCTACCCTTGCGGTTAAAGTGCTACTTTACCTACTATTTTGAGTAGATAAAAGCACAGTTTAACATCTGATATAGAAAAAATATTATTTTAAATGAAATGACAATCTTACATAAAAATTAATTCATAGAATTCACTTATTGTTAGTTTTGAACTTGTACTACTTGTACTACCAACAATCTATTTTTAGAACAGGCTACAAATGTTTCACATCAAGCTAAATTAGATTTATTTTGTTTGAAAAATATTTTTAAATAATAAATGACGAGTTGGTGGGGATTTTTAATTTATTTGTCAACATAAATGTAATTTTTACGATTTAGTTCTTAAATAGGCGCCAGATGGTTCTGCAAAACGTCCACCCATCTTTCAAATAACTACATTTATCAACGCTTAACATTCTTTATCCATTCATAAATCATTATTTCCTACCTGTTGGGATCTTTAGCTTCAACTTCAAGCAACTTCTTGTCCCAATACCCGTTGGAATTCGGTGAACTCCTCGCCTTTTTCATCACCGTGTCAATCTCACGTCTTCGTCCTGCTGGTAGACTGGGATCTACCACTTAAATAAGTACAAAAATATCACAGAAATATCAAATAATTTACCTGTGATACGCGGTTGTTGAGGCCTGCTATCCATCCGAAGTTTACTTGAACTTGGAATCCGTGAACGAGATCCTGATCGCAGATCTTTCGAACGGGAATCGAGTCCCGAACTGCTCGTACGTTTTTTAGAAGACATCTTTGCATAATAATAACAACAGTTTTGTAAATATAACGCAAGATACCATTGTGAAAAATGTTGGATCAATAATGTCTGCACTAACCTGATTGTTTTACGCACTTATCTTTTAAATTACTCACTTTCAAAGTATAATATTACACTAATACACTTGTAATTTTTAAGTTTATACATTAAAGTATTGAAACACACGAAATTTGAGTCTGTAAATACACAAAACACAAGGAAAACTGTCCCGGTACGATCACAAATTCACAAACACTTCTTCTTTGCGATTAAGCGATTGTGCGACTGAAGTTAGTAGCACGCCGTTCACCGTACATATAGCCACAACTAGAAACATAAAATTCCCTGTTGTATAAAAGCGCGGCAAAATATTCAATTCAACTGTTTATCCCATGGCGCGAAACATTAGTTCAACTTTTAACCGCTAGGAGAAGTCAAAATATTCTTTTATATTTTCAGTTAGTCTATAAATTAAACTGACTGTCACATTGTTGAATGACACCTTTAGAATAATAAATTAAAAGTTCTCAGTCGTGAAACCTTTGAGTTTAATCTTCCCAGGTGTTAAAAATTATAATCCCGTCGTGCACGGACAACGCACGATTTTGTATTGCATTCAAACTGTCACGAACTCGGCTCTAAAGTTCAAATGGTCATGAATGTCGTAGCATAAAAGAGAAACTGTAAGATTCTTACTCATAAATACACAAAGAACTGGCTGAAAAACTTATACACAAGTTGGAAAACTTTGAAAAGAATTTGCAAAATAGTCGCTTAAATTCAAAAGCACGTATTTTTTTTATAAAATGGCTTACACAACGGCCACCCATCTTAAAAATTGCTGCGTTTATCTCAGCCTGACTTTCAAAATATTTTCCATTAATTCCTGCTAAAATTATTACTACTATAATTATGAAACATACTTTCATTTATAGACTATACATTTTTGCGTAATTATACTAATTTTCATATTTTTAAATTCATTACTATAAAAATAATGTCTATGTATATAAAAAAATGACCCCCATTTTTAGCGCGTTTGAAGAAATGCTCAACTTCATTGATGTCTAATATCAATATGAATAAATGGAAAAAAATTAAATTTTAACATGTTGTAATCATAGGCTTATGAATAAATTAAACACTATTTTTTATTTGTTTATATATTTTATTCATAACAATTAAAAAATAACATTAGATCTCAGCTTATATTAATAATTAAGAATTGAAATTTGGCATGTTGATACAAAATACAATTTTTATAAAAAGATATTAATAAATTTTTATTTGTAATTGAAATAGATTACTTTTAATATTTTTTTATTGTAAAAGCGCACATGCATTCTCGTGCATAAACAGTAAAAAATATTAATAAAGGAAATTTAATAAATATAATAAAAGTAAAATGTTAATAAAAATTATCATATTAATAACAAAATATCGCAAAAATTTCGGGTCACAGTTAACTCTATTTTGGGCATCCCAGGTATAAAATTATTTTGGTCAGGCAAATGTTAAATGTACTTAAAAATGTTAAAATTGGCTTCTAGGAATCTAAAAAACGTGCTTATTCACTAAAATCTTGATGAGAAGCATAACAGAGCGATTGTCAATAAAATGTACAACCTTTGTAGTTTAAGTCGATATAGGTAAAATAAAAATAAATGTATTCCAGTTTAAAAGTACAAAACTCTATAATTTCAATTTGTAGTTTAAAATGTAGACTTCGAAATAATTAAAATTTAATTCAATTGTACCCTTCACAAAAAATGAAATGGCTAGCAAAAATTCGCTCACATCACTCGGTGTAAATGCAAATGAACCATTTACAATTTTGGAAACGATTGCAGCAATCTGCAACTGTTACAGTACAGTTTACAGTATAAATAGTACACATCCCTTACTTTGTGAATGTGGACAACCATAGGGAAGTAACGTAGTTGAATGCTCTGATTTTAATCCATTTATTAAAACGCTCTATGCAAATGTAAAGGGGTACGAACAATGCCCTACAGCTGTCACTCAAAGATGGAACACGGTTGCTGGACAGAGACACATACAAAATTATTTTCATATCATGAAAAAAATATGTTTACGGTTGAAGAGAATACTCGTATACTTTAAATTGTTATCAAACTTGGTAAATAATTACGAACAGAATTACTATCAGAAAAATAATTATAGTTAGTTGAGTTTGTAAGTCAATAACTTGCATAGAAAAATTCAAAAATTATAAAACACACTTTCCATTATAGACTATACATTTCTACGTAATTCTAATTATACTCATTTTCATTTTCTATGCTCAACTTCATTGATATAATTAGTGTATAATTCATATTATTTTATTTGTTATATTTTTTATTTAAAAGTGAAAATATAAGGCATAAATGCAATCGTTGAATATGCAGTTAATTAAAATTTATGACAAAATTTTTTAAAGCTGTATTAGACACGATGATCTATATTTATATGAACAACGTCGAGAACAATTTTAAATAGGGATGCACTCGATTTCGAGCTTTGGCACTGCCCGGCCCGAAGCCCGCCTCGATTTCGAGTCGATCATCGAGCCGGGCCGAAGATATTTTTTATCGGGCCGAATCGGGCTAATCATTGTTAAAAATCGAGGCGAGTCGGACTTTTGATTTTGGCCCTGCCCGAAAATTCGAGCTTTTTGGACCGGCCCGAAAAATCTTATAGTTCAATCAAATGCACAGTTTCCTTAATATTTTAATGAAAATGGATGAAGTTAAAAAGGATCAAAATGATTTAATAACAACAAACTTCACATATTAATAAATGAAAATACATTATTTTACTTCAAGAATTCAAGGTTATTCATTAAAGCATAATAATTATATTGTGATGTTGCTATTATTATTGTTATTACTAGTATACTTAAATAAAAGTGATTTTTGTTCCTACCATAATGATTTCTTGTCCTATTTTTGAGCAGAAACAAAGTTAGATAAAAAATCCTTATTTAAATTATACTTTTTTGTATAAGATTTGTGAAAAAGTTGTTTAAATTTTCGAACGGGTTTGGTAAACAAAGTGTTAAATACACGTTGGTCTGTAATTTTTATAACAAACTCTTTTTTATCTACTTATGTTAACTAATGTTAAAAGTTATAAGAATGTACAGGTTTTTTTATAAATTTGACACGAAAAAAGTTTAAGATAAAAATTAAGATTAGGAATGCCGAATGCACCCAATTTCGAGCTTTGGCCCGGCCCGGCCCGATTTCGACTTAATTTTCGAGCCGGGCTAGCTAATTTTTTTGTCGAGTCGATCTTCGAGTCGGGCCGCTAATTTTTATTTTGGGCCGAGTCGATCCAAACCTCAAAGCCCGGCCCGGCCCGAATGCATCTCTAATTTTAAATACAGTATTTCACCAACTCCAACGTTGTTCATATAGATCATCGTGTCTAATACAACTTTAAACAATGTTGTCATAAATTTTAATTATTACTGTATATTCAATGATTGCTGAAGATGGGCTTGCTCTAAGCCCGAAACGTCCGTAATAAAGAATTTTACAAGACACGTGGACCATTTATGACTTATATTTTCATCTTTAAACCATTCAACGGTTGGTCCTTCCATCCCTTTCTTTAAGTTATTTTTTTATGATTAAGGGTGATTAGCGAGCATTTAATTGTCTTTGTTTATGGTTTTATCTTTCTCAGTCGTTTTATTTTTTATTTTAAAGCAAAATGCGTGAAATAAAAGATACATGCAATTAATTTTTTAATAACTTTTATGGGGTCGCGTGGTCGTGTGCATATAGTGTCTGGTTGCCAGTCTGGAGACCCGGGTTCGATCCCGGCCAGTGCAGATCGAACAAAAGTGATCTCTGTGGTGCACTCTCCATACCAGTTATGAATGCCCGTGAGGTGATGCCTGGTAAGTGCCCACGTCGTAAAAATATATCGTCATCATTACCGATGTCTATATGTATTGTAGATACTGGCACACCCAGCAATGGGTAATATGCCGTGATGGTATATTTATTTATAATATTTATTTGAAGTATTTTTCTCTAAAATAAACCACATACGATTTGGAGAGGTAAAACAATCCTAATCAAATGTTCACTAATTACCTTGTTCATACTAATGATTATTGTTTTTCATTTTTGTCTGATATTTACATCAATTTCATTTTCGTAATAATTCTAAACTATTATAAATTTAGAATATATATTTTCATAATTTCTTTTGCACGTATTTAAGCGTTCATTATTTTATTCAGTTTTGCTCAATATTTTATTTGGTTTTCAGTATTTTTACCTTCCGTCACCTTTAGGTAAGGAAGGTATTGTCTTTGGTCAAAAAATTCGATGGGGAGTTTTAAATAAATAAGCACGTTTTAATGTCCCTACAATACAATTTTACTGGTTTTACGATGATGTCTGTATGTGTGTATATATATATATATATGTGTGTGTGTGTGTGTGTGTGTGTGTGTGTGTGTGTGTGTGTGTATCCGTGTGTATGTGACAAATTTTTCTCCGACGATAACTCCAAAACTACAATTCTAAAAATTATGATTCTTTCGTATTCTTTTTCCTTACAACCCTATGAAGAGCTGATTAGATTTTGGTTATAATTGGTCAACCGGAAGTACCCTTATTTGAAGTTCTTAACAGTTTTTCTTGAAAACAAGCAGTTAAATATCATTTTCGATATTTTCTGTGATTATCAATAGAAATATTATCTTATTCTCTATATGGTTCCATGGTTCGATTATACATTTTCCTTCATATTCAATAGATATAGAGTTATAGAGAGATTAAGAGAGATCAACTTTCAAAAATCAGTCAGCTTTGCAAAAATTATGAAAACATCAGGTATATTCAAAAAATTCTAATTGACAGATGTCAGTGTCAAGTGCAAAACCAAAGTGGAAAGTATATGATCTGAAAGTGATATAAGTGACAGAGTGTCCCTCGCCAGTGACTTGCATTTGCGCCCTCGCCTCAAGATAGGAACTTATAATGCCAGGAGTACGAGAAAGGCAAAAGAGAAGATGGAAAGACTGTATAACAGAAGATTTGAGGGAGGAAGAACTGTGTCATGAAGATGCGTTGGACAGGAATGAGTAGAAGAGAAGAGGAAGACACAGCGACTTCTAATAAAATAGGGAAAAGTTGAAGAAGGAGGAAGTGTTAAGTGCAATATATAATGTACATACGTTCGTATTCGTATTATAATTGTATTGGATTTTAGAATCTTTTCAAAGGAACTTTAAGTATGGATTTGTAAAAATAGTGTGTTCTTGTTACAATTTTGCAGGATATATAGAATCTTTTTCAAGGAACTTTTGGTATGGGATATTTACAAAATACATCGAATTGACAGAAGGTTTTGTGCTGGCCACAACAGATTTTTTCATATTTGTTTAGTTTTGCAGTATTATCATTCAGTAAAAGAAAAACCGTTTTTTGTTCAATATTTTTTCATATTTGTTCAGTAAAAAAACCTAACCTAACGCTCGAAACTCGCGTCTGCAAAACTTTATTTTGAAATTAGACGAGAACTCAAAAATGACGCCTAGCACCGTGACATCGTTGGGCGTCGGTATCTTCCGACGATTGTCGAAGTTAATTCTCGACGATAAAAACTCAAAAACGACGCCTGGCATCGCGACGTCAATTGGCGTCGGTATTTTCCGACACCCGTCGAAGTTGATTCCCAATGAGTGGTTTTGAGAATTGATTTATTATTAATACTGCACATTTATGAAAAATACTGAGCACAAAATACTGTTTATTTAAATAATATACAGAACAATTAAATTCTTGTCCTAAACTATTAAAAATTTTAAATATTTATTTCAGTTTCTTATATTTAGTATTTAGGGAAACTTTTGTACAAAACTGTCACCTTAAACAATACCATCCTATTTAATCTTGATGTGGTGCATTTTTTCGGTCACCCATCCTTTCCACATCTTCTCTTTGTCGGCCTGACTTCTGCGTCGGTGCAACGGTGTTCCATGCTTCTCGGTTTCTCTCTGTGTTGTGCACCTCAGCAGCAGTCGAGCCGCGAACGTTTATGAGTAAGGTTGTGTAACGAATTTTCTCTACGCATACGTACCGACCCGACTTACGACAGCGACAACGAGATTAAGGCCCTTATGTGATGTAAATATGAGTTGATGTGCTCTGTGACACCATGGCTAAAGATCATACGTAAATGTACGTGCATGTGTGTTTTGTGTTTGTTTGTTTATGGTTTTTTTTCATGGATTTTAGTACTGTTGTAGTGGTAAATATTTTTTGAGTTTACTTATCGTCGTTGTAAAGTCAAATCCTCGTATCTCAATTTTTGACAATTCTGAGATACATGGTGTAAATCTCATATTACATGTCTACCGCATTTTTAACTCAACTATACCCTTCATCATTATAGTTAATTTTGTTACCATTCTATAAAGTATTAACGACTTATATTACAAATTGTGAATTAAAGACTTTTTTTGTTTCCTAAAAACCTAATGTATTGTAGATGTTTTGACTTTACGACGACGTTATATATTTTTTAGTTTTTAAACAATGACTTAGTTGTAATATTACACATACTTGTTTAATTTTGTAATGAGACATGCAGTTTGATCATTTATTATTTATTTACTTATAGTATTGGCTATAGAGATAGCAACTTATACATACTTTCAAAAGTAAGCAGGGGAATTTTATAAATATGTTACATGATTAATATTTCTTTTAAACAAGTTTATTCTACTCATATATTAAAATAACATAAAATTTGTATACCTTTCATTTCTTGTTATAAAAAATAGCAACTAGGTACTTCTATTGATTAGCATATTTTCTAAATTTCAACCTTGAATATCATATTGTTTAAAAAATATGACTTAGTATTTATAAATAATTGGTCGTAATATGATTATATCCGGTGAGATTCAAAAATGTATAATCCGATCATATGAAAATATGAAAAATTACCAGTACACATTATCGCGTATACAGGGTGTTTGTACATCTGTGCTACAATTTTATAGGTATGTAGTACTAACCAGAATGAGTAAAAAACCTTAATAACCGTGGGTCCGATCTTCAAATGTTTCCGAGAAAGAGGTCATTTTGTATTAGAAGCGAAGAAAAACTTATAAAGATAGTGAGCGAACAAAATTTTATTGTACCTCGTACCAGTAAATAGACCATAAAAATACAATAAAATTTAATACAAATTATTTTTCTAAATATTGCTCAAGATCGCCACAACATTTTCGAAAAATAAAAACACATCTAAGATGACTTTGTAGTCTCAAAGATAAACAAAAAGTCTTATTTAATCGGAGTTGTAACTGTAATAGTTTTCGAGATAGCAACACCGTGTATAATAAACCGTTTTTCAAATAAAAGTACTAGAGCCTTCTAAAATACATAATTTTTAAAGTCCCTTTCTTGAAAATAATTGAAAACTTTTAAATGTACATAAATAAAACATTTTTCCAACATTTGTTATCGTTCTGAACATATATTTATATAAAAATCTGCAGTATAAGCTGCCGAAACATTGTTTTTTAAATTATTGTTTGATGCACCATGCAAACAAATCAAAATATTTAAATATTACTAATTGACAGATGTTAGTGTCAAATACAATTATTTACAATGTACATTATGTTCATACAAAAAGTATTTAGATGTATAGCTCGTCCAGCAGACATTTGAACAAATGACATTTAAATCCTACGTATTAATACTAATCGTTGCAAGTGTAAAAATTGTTTTGCATTTCACGCAAATGTAATTTCTTTTCAGTGTACATTATGGCTGGTAGTGTGAGCTCGGTTTTAACTAAAACGCTGTTTTAAGAAATGTCAAATTCAAATTTCAATATTTAATTTCATCCTTATGTTTAAAGAATGATTTTTAAAAAAGTATTTGTTAGAATACAAACTATGTTCTGCTTAAAAATCATATTTTGATAGATTTGATATTATTTATTTTTGTTATTAAATAATGAAATTTGACATTTCTTAAAACAGCGTTGTAGTTAAAACCGAGCTCGCACTACCAGCCTATATGTCTATGAAAGTAGCGTGAAACAATTTAAATAGGCAAAAGTTTTATTGGGATTCCGAAGGACCATAATTGCACAGTAGAATTCTTATCCAAGATGCTATGCTAGCTTTAACAATAAACGCCCATTACTGAACTGAGCACCTGGTAATGTCAAATTGTACATATTAAATATTTTCGAGAATATTTTTAAAAATTATAATAATATTATAGTAGATTTCCTTGGCCGTATATCAAATATAACAGAATCTTCGTTGTGAGTTTCAGAATCTGAAAAATTTCAATCTATAATACATGGCTGAACAGAAGCAAAATGTATGAAGTATGAATTAAGTACCTATCTACGTTAGTAACATATTGCTTGCAATTATTCAAACTTCTGGATTTTTTATACGTTTACTTGGGAAAGAAGTAGAAAGAAAAATGGACATTTCCAGGTGTTCAATAATGAGGATTCATTGTTAAAGCAACAATAACATTTTGGATAAGAATTTTACTGTGCAACTATTGCAATACGGTCCTTTGGAGCCCCAATAAAACTTTTGCCTATTTAAATAGTTTCAAGCAATTTTCAACTTTCGTACACATATAATGTACACTCCAAAGAAACTATATTTGCGTGAAACGCAACAATTTTCACAGTAGCAACGATTAGTATTAATTTAATTTAAAGTAAGTTGTTCAAATGATTGCTGGACGAGCTATACCTAGTTTTCTTTTTTTTTAAACTGTTTCGTTTTTAAAGTAAACTACTATTACCTGGCGTATGCAATTGTTAACAAAAGATAAACAACTCTTCCTAATAATGAAAAACGCAGAATATTCAGATTCACGAATTTTTAGTTTTGTAGCATACAGACATTATCATAAAATGTTAAAATCGTATTCTAAGATTCTTAAAAAGTGCTTATTTATTAATATTTCGATATTGGGTTTGTAGTACGATTAATGTACCTACTTTAACAGTAATAATGGAAAGTATGAATCGCTTTACAACATTAAAATAGTTTAAATTTCATAGTACAAATATTTTAAAATAATTTAATGTACTGGTGCATTATACGGGTATAAGTCACTGTTTTGGGGAGAGCACTATAACAAAACATGTGTTACATGATTCATATAAAAAACCTTTTTGTAATACATATTTCTAAATAATTTATATCAAAGAATAACGAAATATAATATACATACCACTAAATTTTATATTATAATCAAAATCTAATGTCACCTCATATTAAAAAAAATCAATTTTGATTGAATATTTATGCGCAAACTTAAACATATTTATAATTTCGTCTGTGTTCGAAACATTTCCCGTAACATTAAACATGATTTATGAACAGAAATAGCTGTACAGTGATTTATAACTTTGGATTTCTTATTTCAAAAAACTGAAAAACTTTAATGAGAGAATAGTATAGGAAATTCCTTTTCTTATGAGATGATATTGAAAATAGCTATTGACAATGGCTCGTACATTCTTACGGGGTAGTGGGTTTATGGCTAAAACATTTGACAATCGATTTTATATACCTACCTTCATTCTTTTCTATTATCCAGGAGGCGAGGGTGATCGACGAAAGTCTGACACCAGGAATATTTCGTTTGTTTTGAGAGATACAAAAAAATGTTAATAAACAAATTTAAACTAGACAAAGGAGCTCATAAGATGATCATAGGAAGAATTTTATATCACTTCCGGTTTTAGCGGAAATGGGTACAACTTCAAATTTAGTATAGGAAATTGGCTCGGGGATTGGTAATTTTTTTTTTCAAAATTTACATAAAATTAGCTTTAGAGCGATATCAAAATATCATAGTTTCACTTCAACTATTGCAAAATGGTGACCATTTATTTTGAAAATATGTGTTAATAAAATTCAGTACAAAATAAAACATAGCTAGCCATGAAAACAATTTTATTTTATCTTAATATGTATTGTTATAGCTAAATGAATAATGATAGTTATTTGTAATCGTAATTCTTGGTGATTTATTAATATAAACACAGTATAATAAATGATTACAAGTTTTAAAAAAATGTGTTATTCGATCAATAAATCAAAGTTTTTCTTAAGATAACAGAACAAATTATTATACAGCTATAAAATTTGTAACATTTAAATGACATATCTCTGCCTTGTAATGTGGATATTTAAAGAAAATTGCCTAGGGACGCGTTAATGTGTATTAATTAATATTTTTGATAGCAATAAAAAAAATATATTTGTTATTTTCGTAAATATTTAAATAAAAAGATTGGTGCCAGAATTAGTAATGAAAAACGACTATTTAAAATATACGAATAAAATAAAATTGCTCCCTTATTAAAGTTCCAAATTTCGCCACCAGGTTCGCATTCTTATTTACATATCCCAATACGAAAACGATAGTTTGTCACATATGTAAAATTGTATGAACTTTGACGTCACATTTTATTTCAGATAGTGACACAAATTTCTAAATTTGTAAAATATCTAATTTATATTTCGTCATATTTTCAAATTTGAGGCTATTTAAAGAACAAGATTTTAAAAATGTAGTACTTAGAAGGCATATAAAAATTCTTGTATCAGCCCCATTATAAAGGTATACAATGAATGCTTACGTTATAAGCAGTGATGACGTTTTACCGTGTATCTATATTTTATATTAGGTACATACATATTAACTTGTCCGTAGGTACATACTTTTATTTTTGAGTTAATTTTTCCGGGTCGTATACTAAGTGCACTCTATATAATTTATGAAGATTAATATTATTACAAGATTATGTAGAGTTTTAAGACCATAAATTATTATATTTGCGTGCATATTTTACACGTTATAAACTGTAACACGCAAGTAACATATCTGACAGAGAAAATACATTTTGTATGAATTTACTATAAATATACACTAACTTCTATCTAATGTATAACACTAAAATATTTATATTTTTATTGATTATAGTATCAGTGTTTATTTTTATTTTACAATATATACAATTAATTTTTGACTATGTAGATAAAAATGTACGATAACAATGTTAGTCATGATTTTATTTATAGGAGTGGCAAAATTACAATCAAATATTTAAACATAATTTTTCATTAAATATTTTTATTTTTAAATGTAATTTAAATCTTAAACTATTAATTAATATAGTAACAATTAATAATTGTTAATGAAATATATAGGTGTGTCACAACTTTGGTTACAAACGAATATAGTACTGCCTAAAATGAGTAAAAAAAGGTTAATTAACATACGAGATGTGGCAATAAAATAACGAGATTGATTCTAGAACATTGACTATTCAAAAAATTACTCAAAACAAATATTGCCGCCTTCAATGTACTCTCCTTCTCGAAACTTACAACGCCCCATGTAAATATTCCATTGTTGGAAAAAATGCTGCTAGCCTTTTTTTTTTAGGCTGCTCATAAACATTGCCTGTTTTTCTGTATCTCGGACTCGAATTTAGTTCCTTTTAACGCAGATTTAAATTTTTGGATTGAAAAAAGTCACTTTACACTAGCTCAGGTGAGTACGGTTGTTGTACCAATACGGTGATTTTGTCTTCATGGAGAATTCATGAGTAGTTTTTTTTTTTATATTTCAGCCCTTTTTCTTCTCACCCGTGGTTAACAAACTGCCCCTCAGGCACCCAATCCACTTGAACAATAACTCAGATTTCGAAAAAACGATGTCCATGCACGGCCGAGGCGCGAATCGTCTCCGATATATTTTCTTTCCATCTTAAACCTTCTAATCTGCTTGAAAACTTGAGTACTAACATGGCCAACTTTATTGAATTGCGCTACGCTTATTATGACCGTCTCAAATGTCACTAAAATTACTGAAACCAAAATTACAACTCGAGTACGTCAAGTGGCGCCACGACAAGGCGTAACAAAGTACTATTTAGACAAATAATCTGTTAAAATAAATATTGAATTTTAATATTTAAATTTTGAAGTATTATATTTACTTTTAATGAACTGACAACACATTTTGCACATCTTAACTTTATTGACAGGAACCAAGGAAGGTCAGGGATACCGGCAATATCCTCCTAATTGAAATAAATATAACTAGATGCCGCCACTATTCATACCAAATCTCATCCAAATCTGTAAAAAACTTGACAAAATTTGATGTATAAGTAAACAACGATTTGAGATGGCCTGGGGTATTCCACTCAATTTTTTTTATTATTTTTAATAAAACATTATTCAGTTTTGAAGCAATTCATAGTATTAAAAAATTTTAATTGTTCCTAGTTTAACAGTATTTTATTTTCGAAAAATCAGTATAACGTCACATTTCCTCTATACTTGTCTCTCTCACACACACTGCTCTGAGTACGCTGCGAGAGAAAGATAACAATTGTATGACGTCAATTTTCCCTTTTAGCAAATGTGAAATATCTCGTAAAGTAATTATTTAAAAAATGTTTTCATTGTTTTAACTATTATTTATTGAGCCATACTTTATGTTAAATTGAATTTTTTTAAATTTTTTGGTTATGGTGGAATACCCCATTGAATGAAGTTGGCCATGGTACTAAAAAGACCTTCATCACCATTAACGTTTTTCAACAAATCGTACGTTTTAGTTTTGACATAAATTCATTATGGCGCTAACATGATTGTGGCGGAGTACAAAAAAGCGCTTTGCCTAATTATCTTGATATTTTAATCGAGGATGGATGCCACACTTCGTACCGCGGAAACTATTGAAGATCGGATCCATGTTGATTAACCTTTTTTACTAATTTTGTCCAGTACTATATGCCCTTAAAATATTTGCCAGAAGTTGAAAAACATCTTGTATAAACAATTTTAACAATTATTGTTGACTATACGGGGTGTCTACTTTTTTGTGGACAATAAGAAATACAATAGTAAAATTTCATATGGCTGTAAATTCTGCCGTATTAATTTTCGAACAAAAGTGTAAATACAAAATATGTTTAGAATTAAAAACGGTAACCAACAAGTCTAAATTTATTGTTTACATGCATTTCGTTCGCGAAAGAGGCAAAATAAAAGTAATAATTTTTAGCTATTTCCAGAGTGCCATGAGCTATAGCATAAAACGTTAAACACTTGTATTACTTGAATTTGGTAGATGACAACTGTCTAGTGTTGCTGCCAGGCGAGATATGGCGAGAAACAATTCACTCTCGTCTTAAAACGTAATAAATCTAAAATTAATAAATAAATATGAATGTACATAAAGAGGCAATTAAAATATTTATTTATACGGACAAGTACTTTGTTATTTTGTATATTTTAATTAGAAATATTACGTAATATAAAAAAAAAATAGTACAATCGAGATCTCGAATTTTTACTCTCGTTATCGTCTCGAGTAAATCTCGAGGGCATTACTCTCGTCTCGTCTCGAAATATCGAGACGAGAATAAGGTTGATCTCGTCTCGAAAATTCGAGAAATTCGAGACGTGATCTCGAAAATGCGAGATTTCGCGGTATCACTACATCTGTCATAGAGTTTTGATGATTATTAAATTCATTAATTTATTTATCTGTGATCATGGATACATTTTTTACCATCACAGAAAAAACTCAGTGAAATAATAGGTTTGTTTGCATAACAGTCAGAAATCAGACCAATCTCAGCATGCACATCAGTTTAAAAATGTTCGCACAACATAATTTTTATATCTATGATTAAAAATCATTTGTTCGTTCAGCAAAATATTTCAATCCCTGATCAGTTTCCAACCGTCATAATAGTCCGCGGACTCTAAAGAAATTTTTAGTGCGCACTGGAACTTCTGGCTATTAGCGAGCATTGTTGTTCCTACATGTACTTGCACTAACCAAAGCGAGAGAAAAAGAATATAATATTTATTATAGATTCTTCCAAACCACTAAATATTTGCTATATTGTCATGCAGATTCTCGAGTATTAATTCAAGGGAACCAGAAATAAACGCAGGAAGTAAATTTTAAACAATAAAGTACGATTATAATATCATTATGTGACAATGACAAATGCCAACAACAATCAGCATAATATAAAAAAAAAATCTTTATGTTCACTCCAGATGGTAGTAATAACAATAACCTCTAATTCTGATCGCATAACCCAAAAATTTCCAATCATTTTGAAACTAGTTTCAAATTACGCACGCGTACTGAAAAATTAGCAATTAGTTTTATGTTTTGTTTTGCGAACAAACGTATTATTAACATTTAAATATCAATTAATAAACTCTTATCTGTCAAAGTTAAACAATACTACTATCAGGCCTATTCTGTAACTTAGGGCCAATTTTACAATCTTCGGTTAGAATTTTAAGTGGAAGTTAAACAATATTGAATCAAATTGTTGACAGCAATGATCATTTTGAAATCTGTCAGTTCATTTAGTTTCAATTTTGTTTATTTAACTGATAGTTAAAATTTTAACCAGAGATTGTAAAATTGGCCCTTAGTGGATAATTTTTAGTAACTGGTTACTGTATCAAATAAATATTGATTTGACAACTTAAAATTCATTTTTATAGTTGAATGAGGGATTCCAGCTCAATCGAATTAAAGGAAAATAGCAAAAAAATACGAATGTACCTATATGCTGAATAACGAATATTAATAATAAAAAAAATGAAATGGTATAATTGAGATATTTCGGAAATAAGCAGTTTTTTGTTATAGCGCTTCGACACATATATGAAATCTATATATAATATTTTGATTGGCGACCGAAAGACCGCCTATGCATGCATAACAAATAGTGTGTTAGGAGGTGGGGGTTACTACCAATGGAAGTTAAGAAATTCGAATTCGAAAGGTGGGGCTAACATTCCTGTACGGCAGTTTTCAAACAGTTTTTATTTTAACATAAATTTCTTGTATTAACTTAATAATTTAAATACACCTGTAATTATAAAGTATGTAGACTTATACAGTGTTATAATATTCATTTATTTTATGTAAATATAACTTAAAATAGCATATATTTCAAGAACATTTAGGTCCATGATGAAAACAGTTTGATATAAAAACACATAAATGTGACGTCACGTCAATCTTTTCAAAATTTGGGAGACCATCTCGCTTATTAATAGGAATTTTTTCACCGGATTTTCATCAATATTCTTAGTTTTCCTAATAATTTCAGATGAAATTATAAAAAAAAAAATGGTGGAATCCCCCATTGTTACTTAATTGGTTAATTTTTTTAACCAGTTGTTAAAAATTAACCACTGAGTTATAGGATAGGCCCGTATTAGAATTTTATGTTTTGTCTTACAAGGCACTCTGTAAAAAGCTTAAAGACGGATGTTTTATTTTTCACTTATCTCATGACAAGAACCTATTATATCAATAAATTAATAAAGCAGAAATTGACCTTTGTATTTCCTATGGTCCACAAAAAGTAGACACCCAGTATATTTATATATATACGTAATATAACAAGTGCTATGATTATCATCGATGATATTTTCGAGTGAAACCGAGTTGCAGATTTCCCGAGTCCGAAGGACGAGTGAAGTTTGCTGCGGTTTCACGAGTAATATCTTCGATTATTAATTATATCACGAGCTTATATTTAATGAGAGAATATAATAAATATTTGTTAAAATTAACTGTCAATGTTGTAAATAAAGAAAACAAATCCCCTAGTAACGAATGTAAATAAGGTGATAATTTCTTTGTTTTTTATCATCGCTGTAGCGATAGACATGTAACTAGGAAAATTCTGAATGTTGATTAGCGGAACACATGTCACGTGACTAATAAATTATATTCTCATTATTACAGATTGACACATAATTGTGGAGTGTTAAAGACGTTCTCATCAAACGATGGAAGTGTTAGTGTGGGTATATTGTGCCCTTTTATTGGGTGTGGTAACCGCATCTAATGACATTTCATCGGCGCACTACGAGGGCAAATGCCCCCGTATCTGCGTATGTTCCTCCACCACTGTTGACTGCGGGCATCGAGGCATCACACAGGTCCCAAGAAATCTACCTCTGGACACTGAAAGACTGTAAGTCGAAAACATATTTTGCAATATACATCATTTTACAGAAACATGTACTTTTCTTTTATTTACGTAGACGAAGGTAGTGTGAGTGTGTTTAAACATATATTCAACTTCAGTATTCTACACGTGAATTCAGCGTATTTTATGGAATTTTACAGCAATATAATTTTAAAAATAGTTATGTTAGAAAATATGGAAACAATATAATAATATAATAATTTCATACTTCGTGAAATAACAATGTAATTATTAACTTATTAATATGTAAATGTACATACATAGAAGTTACGGAAATCCTAAGACTATAAAAACTATTCATTAATTATGTTTTCTAGGACGTCTATATCATTACAGTAATTAATTTAAAGTGAACATTATCAATTATACAAAAAGCTACTGGTAGTTTCTTACAATTAAATACTATTGTTATTTGCATATATAGGGTGTCTTATGAAGAGTTTAACAAACTTATGTATATACACTTTCGTGCATTGAAATCAAACAATTCGCAGTTTTGAATTTAATTAATTTTTTTAGAAACTGGACCTCAGATTAAAATAAAAGTTATGCTGTTTGAAAGATCATTTATTACGCTTTAACATAGGCCTAAATTTATCAATAGTGCTTTTATCAAGTGCAGAAACCGATTTCAAAAACAGCGCGTATTTACGTGGTTGCTATCACGTGTATAACACAGTTTTGACAGATTGCAGTTAATGGTCGCGTTCAGCACCTCTCATCGCTGGCATCGCTGACCTCCGAAGTTTGACTAACACAATGAATGGACGGTGCTCATCGCTGCCGAGGTGCTGAACGCGCCCATTGTCTGTATTAATTTGTAAAGTCTGTTCGCTCCTAGCTGAAACAAGCCGATAATTTATTACCCCAATAGTTATTACCACAAACCATAAACCACTTTCTTGAGCCTTTGTTCTTTGTTCATCAAACGGCGGTCAGTTGTAAATGGAGTGTTGAACAAGGATTGTATTCAGTTTGTTTTGATATATGCGTTTGTAAATTTTTAAGAGAATTTTTTGAAATTATTTTGAAATGTATTTACAGCTAGGTATTATCATTGAATAGGTATAATTAAGAATTACCTGGAAAGACGTTTTCGGCTAATGACATTGTTTTCGGGTTTGACCATCATCATAATTTGTAGGAATTATTTAATCTACTATTCATTTAAGTCACCCTTGATTGAATTTCGTTCCTTTATATTCCTGGTTTTCTTTCGTCTTAACTCAGTTTACATGTAACATTAGTTAGCAGCGGTTGTAAGTGAAATTTTAAATATGGAAATGTGGAGGCCCTGGGATGTCGACAATGCTTCTGCCAGTGTTAGTGACGAAGTCAATACCTGTGACACCGATGCCGAGTGCAAAGTGATGAAGACATAAATTGTTTTAAATATTTCATCAACGAACAAACGCAGCAAGTTATATTAAATGTGTATAATCATTTTGTAGAAGTGGGTGAAACGAATGCTCTGAAAAATTTTATGACGAGTATAACTGTATACTTGTAATAATGACATTTTCCCTTACTTATGCAGATTTCGAATACGTCCCTGTTCCACACTACCTGAGGATTTTCTATTTGTTTGTGGTAATATCTATTGGGGTAATAAAATATCGGCTTGTTTCAGCTAGGAGCGAACAGACTATACATACATAATTCGTATTTTATTGTTGTATCAGTTTCAGTGTAAATGTTAATTTGTTTTATGCATTTAATTTTAGAACTTTTCGTTTGAGAACTCGAAAAAATTCTAATTAATTTAGGCTCATGTTAAAGCGTATTATATGATTTTTTAAACAGTAAAGTTTTATTTTAATATGAGGTCTAAATTAAATTCAAAACTGTGAGTGGTTTCTGTATGCATGTAAGTGTATTTACAAATACTGGCAATAGTTAATAGTAAAAGGAGTCTAAGATTAAATTATAAATAACACGAATAAAATTACCCCGTAACATTAAAATTTAATTTTAATAAAACTATATACGTATTTCGAGAACTAAGTTCTCATCATCAGTAATACAACATGGAAAAGTTTAATAGAGTAGCCAAGATTATTGAACATATCAACCATGCCAGAGGGCCTTACAAGTCACATAGAGTTGTCTTGGCTACTCTGTTTAACTTTTACTTGTTGAACTACTAACGATGAGAACTTAGTTCTCGAAATACGTATATAGTTTTATTAAAATTAAATCTTGAGGTTAAGGGGTAATTTTATTGGTGTTATTTACTGGAAAATGAATTATAATATTAATTGAAATTTATTTTGTGATGTAACGTATATTTCTCGTCAAAATAAATACAAATTATAAATGAATTAGAACACATATAAAAGAATGTCTGAGGGTTCTAAAGTTTCAACCCGGAGGTAGATATCTCAATTATTTTTCAAGATATCGTTAACCAAACATATTTCATATAGGCGATGAATGATATTTGATATAAAGTTTAGTTACAATTTTTGTATGTCACCTAGTATATTTTACCAAATATTGGGTGTTTTTTTTTTCTAAAACAGGGTGTACCGCACTATGAATAACACCGGGCGTACCTTCTTAAATATTTGATGAACTATTTGAAGTAGCGGCCTGAATTTAATACAGAGTATTGTCCGTACTTTACCAAGTAAGAGTATATGTCTCAATTATTCATAGTATGGTCCTTGGTCTGTCTTTTATCAAGTGTGCCGTACCTCTTACACTTTACACTTTAATTATTTCGTAAATTCAAAGAGTAATTTAATATTCTCAATGTAAATAAAATAATGAAATTATTTAAGCTCTTAGTGGAAATTCTTGGCGTGCCAAAGTTCATAGAAAAATTGCAACTATGTTAGTTTGGTTTTTAAAATTTTATTATGCATTTTTGTGGATATTTCATTAGATATTTACCTTATAGAATATTATTTCCGAATATCAGGTACTATATAATTTAAAAAATTACCAGTAGGCGGCAGTAGAGATGCATTCGGGCCGGGCCGAGCCGGGCTTTGAGATTTGGATCGACTCGGCCCGAAAATAATAATTACCGGCCCGACTCGAAGATCGACTCGATAAAAAAATTAGCTAGCCCGGCTCGAAAATCTACTCGAAATCGGGCTGGGCTTCGGGCCGGGCCGGGCCAAAGCTCGAAATTGGGTGCATCCGGCAGTCCTAATGTTGATTTTTATGTTTAACTTTTTTCGTGTCAAACTTGTAAAAAACCGCTACATTCTTATAACTTTCAACATTAGTTAACATAAGTAGTTAAAAAAGAGACCCTTCTATTGTAAGTTTGATATAAAAATTACATACCTACGTGTATTTAACACTTTGTTTACCAAAGCCGTTCGAAAATTTAAACAACTTTTTCACAAATCTTATATAAAAAAATATAATTTACATAAGGATTTTTTATCTAACATTGTTTCTGCTCAAAAATAGGACAAGATATCATTATGGTAGGAACAAAAATCACTTTTATTTAAGTATACGAGTAATAATAATAATAATAATAGCAACATCACCACAGACAAACATACATGTTTGTCTGTGACATCACAATATAATTATTATGCTTTAATGAATAACCTTGAATTCTTGAGGTAAAATAATACATTTTTATCTATTAATATGTGAAGTTTGTTGTTATTAAATCATTTTGTTCCTTTTTAACTTCATCCATTTTCATTAAAATATTAAGGAAACTGTGCATTTGATTGAACTAAAAGTCCGACTCGCCTCGATTTTTGAAAATGATTAGCCCGATATCTTCGGCCCGGCTCGATGATCGACTCGAAATCGAGGCGGTCTTTGGGCCGGGCCGGGCCAAAGCTCGTAATCGAGTGCATCTCTAGGCGGCAGCACCTGTCACAATCTGAATAAAAATATTGAAAAATATTGTTTTAAATAAAATAATAAAATCTTGCATAGAACTGAATTCATAGTATACTCTCATTGTTACTTTGCGAACTTGTACAGACCAACAATCTATTTTTAGAACAAACTACAATGTTTGAAATCAAACTAAATTACTAAATTCGATTTATTTTGTCTGGAATTTTTTAAAATAATTAATGAGCGAGCGGACGAGATTTAGCTGGGGTTTTAATTTATTTATCAACATAGATGTAATTTTAATGGTTTAGTTAAAGACGCTAGATGGTTCCACAATTGTTGCTTTAATAATATTCAAATATTGTAATAAAAACTCGAAATCTCAGGCATAACATGCGCGTCACATAAGTTTTCGAAAAAAAAATTGAATGGACAGTTTAAGCTTTAACATTCATATTTAATATAGAGGAAGTGGCCTAGTTCATGTTGAATTTAATTTACGAATTTACAATTTATAATTTAGATTTTAAAATATAAACTCACGCGATGGTTTATGAACGATTTACAAATTTAGAAATTTAGATTTGGAATATAACTATATTATATATTTCCAAACGTAAATTTCAAATTCGACCAATAAGAGAGAAATATTAAACATGGCGGTAAGGTATAACAATACTTTATCCGTCAACTGTCTTTTCTGTTTAGTGTGAATCTATTAGTTTTGAAGATGGATTAACAGGAACAAATTGATATTTTGTTTTTTTGTTAATAAACAATATTCGCGAACATCGTAATTTGTACGACAAACCAAGTGAATTGTACGAAACTAAAAACGTTTGCGTAATTTCAATGCAACGAGGAATAGTAAGAAATTAAATACATGCACACTCATAAGAGAACAAGAAGAATTATTGTTCCTGATCTAATTATTTCACTTTCAGAAACAAACTATGATACTACCCGTTGACAAATCAATGTGTTTATAGTAGGAATGACGATGGGTACCCGGGTACTCGGAACCTACCCGATAATAATGTACCCGGGTATAAAATTTCTTACCCGATTACCCGAAATATACCCGCTGCCCGTTAATTACCATAGTAGGAATGACGATGAGTACCCGGGTACTCGGAACCTACCCGATAATAATGTACCCGGGTATAAAATTTTTTACCCGATTACCCGAAATAAACCCGCTGCCCGTTAATTACCCGATACTCTTTAATTACCCGAATAGTTTTCAGCTGCCGTAAAAATTGTATCTAAAAGAAGAGCTTTTTATTACTATACCATAGGTAATTAATATAATTTATGTTAAGTTTTTTAGAGAGATACAGTATATTATTTATTTGTATTACTGTTTATTTAACAAATATATGTAAACAATAATTATGAATTTTATTAAAAAGTAAACTGCTAATATAAGGGTAACTGGTAATTAACAAATTAACGAATTATGTATTTGTACTTAAAGGATAACGGGTAATTAAAGGGTATCGGGTAATTAACGGGTAAAGGGTAATATCCGGGTAGTTGTTTCGGGTACTCGGGTACCAAAATTATCGGAATTCGTCATCCTAGTTCATAGGCCAACCACGGCCTAACAGACTATCTTCTTTTTTTTTAAGTTTGTGTTTGTTTTATTTCTTTATTATATAAATCAACAATAGTAAAAAAAACATTTGCGATAATATTAAAAAATCACCTTGTTCATTAGCGTCTAACAAATTCATGGCTATGAAAATAAAATTGTAACCTAAAATCTGAACTAATAACTGGTAAAACATCAAATGACAAGCAGTGACAAGCCACGTGATAGATACTGATTGGTCACATCCAGAATTTCAAAATCAACATAAACCAGAGAGAAAATTTTAAATCTTAAATCAAAATCTCTAAATGCATATTTATAAATTAAATTCATCATAAACCAGCCCTTAAATGCCTGTAAACATAAATACAATTTAAAGAATTAGTTTTACAAACTTAGTACAAAAATTCGTACATACAAATGTTTGCTCTTAAAATTGACAACACAATTTATGTTTAAGAATCTGAAATATGTTACTTACCCTTACTAATATTTAATAAATAAAAAAAATATCCATTTAGCATAGATATCTGTATAAATTTTCGTTCTACCTGCTGACTATGTCTAAAAGAAACGTATTCCTCTCATCTAGCATACACTATACTCTCTCTCTACAGGTGATGTTGGTACTGGTTCTAAACTCTTCGCTTGATGTTGAGTCGAGTACGACTCAGCTCTCAGCCTCAATGGCCGACGGGAGTTGAACCCGCGACCTTCATGCAACAAGACAACAAAAACCACTCCTCACACAGTATGGAGGGGGAACTTGTACTCCCCTCCAACTGTACGGGTCATTATTATATCGTTATAGATAGGATTCCTCCACACGAATATAAGAGAGTTTACTCAAGAGTTTTGGATGTATTTACGGGCACTTTGACTGAGGCAGAGAGTGAACTAGGCTTCAATTAATTATTTAAAATCAATAAAAAACTTTCAATGTGTTCGAAAAAAATCCTAATTCGGAGTAGGCTATGAACAAAAAAACGTATGTCAATTTGAAAGTATTTAATTAAAAGCGAACTTGACACGAGATATTGTCAAAAATGTTATCTAAAGAAATCTTCTTGAATGGGGGATTACACCATTTTTTTTTTATAATTTCATCTGAAAATATTAGGAAAACTAAGACTATTGATGAAAATCCGGTGAAAAAATTCCTATTAATAAGCGAGTTATGGTCTCCCGAATTTTGAAAAGATTGACGTGACGTCACATTTATGTGTTTTTATATCAAACTGTTTTCATCATGGACCTAAATGTTCTTGAAATGTATGCTATTTTAAGTTATATTTACATAAAAATAAATGAATATTATAACACTGTATAAGTATACATACTTTATAATTACAGGTGTATTTAAATTATTAAGTTTAATGCAAGAAATTTATGTTCAAATAAAAACTGTTTGGAAACTGTAGTACAGGAATGTTAGCCCCTCCTTTCGAATTTGAATTTCTTAACTTCCATTGGTAGTAATCCCACCTCCTAACACGCTATTTGTAATGCATGTATAGGTGGTTTCTCGGTCGCCAATCAAAATATTTTCATATTAGTGTCGAAGCGTTATAACAAAATACCCTTTATTTCCGAAATATCTCAATTATACCATTTCATTTTTTTATTAATATTCGTTACTCAGCATATACATTCGTATTTTTTTACTATTTTCCTTTAATTCGATTGAGCCGTAATCCCCCATTCTTATTTTAGAATTATTTTTTCTTCTTAAAATTACATTTCACGATCAGTTTTGACATCTTGACTTTTGAATTGAATAATAATCAGACATACGTTTCTGTGTTCATAGCCTACTTCGAATTGGGTTTTTTTCTGAACATACTGTATTAAGAGTATCAGTGTATATCTTATGATTTTTCTAAGTTTATCGGCGACGCATTTCGAAACATAAATATGTATTTACTGCTTTTTGATATTATGACTACCACAAATAGAAAATGTTTATGTTTATTTTCCAAGTACCAAGATTATAAACTACAATTTTATAATTGATTATTACGGAAAATGTAAATATGTAAACAAAGTAAAATAATCAGACTTATGTTGATTTTTTTTCATTCTATCAGTACTAACAAGGGCTGCTGGAAAAATTTCTGCAATCTAGTAGTTTTTTCCTTATGATTCAGTTATCAATAGTGATGCCGCGAGATCTAGTTACGAATTTTCAAGACGAAATTAACCTTATACTCGTCTCGATATTTCAAGACGAGACGAGAGTAATGTCCTCGAGATTTTCTATCTCGATTGTACCATTTTTTTATATTAGGTAAATATTTCTAATTAAAAAATCTGATGTGGCCAACACAAAACCTCCCGCTATTGAATTTTTATTAACTTAAATACATACTTACGTATTTACTAACGCTGCAAACTGTTCCATTGCAGAAAACTATTGCTTTAATTACTATTTTCTTTTTAAAATGTCACTATTATTAATTTGAAGTGATTAGTTTTTTGACAGTGACATTTACTGTTAGTTACATTCATTTAAAATATGAACTGTGTAACAAAGGAATTATTGTGTTTATCTTAGGCTTCGCGACTAATAAAAAAAAAATATTTTTAAATTTATCTGTAAAATATATAGAAAAAGTATTAATGTATTCCAGTAGAAAATTCAATAATCTTTAATTTTTATAAGACATAAAATGCGAAAAAATGGCATTTAATGGTATTCTTTGAAGAAAAACCATTATGAGCTTCAGGTAAAGTGCCATTTCCGGTTATCCGATTTACACCAAAATCTAATGGCTTCTTTTCATATTAGAATGGGATGGAAATACAAGGTTTCAGAATTTTCTGAATGATAGTATTTGAGTTAGAGTGAAGACAAAATCCCTACACATACACACATATAAACACATACAGACATCATCGTGAAAATGTTAAAATTGGATTCTTGGGACCTTAAAATGTGGTCAATTACTAAAATCTCGATATGTGATTTTTAGCACGATCCCTATACCTCCCTTACCAAGGGTAGCGGGAGGTAAAAATACAAAATAACAAAATATTTGTCGGTATAAATAAATATTTTATTTGCCTCTTAATTTTCATTCATATTAATTAATTTTGGATTTATTGGGTTTTAGTAAGAAGAAAATGCACAAAAGTGACATCTATGGTATACTCTTCGCGACAGCTTCAAGTACCCGCACTATACGAATATATAATCATAATTACTGATATTAGCGTACAAAGCAGGTTGCTACAACCAACAACGGATAATAAAGCCATGATATTATAGAGTACCTATTTTTACCTCCCGCTACCCTAGGTAAGGGAGGTATAGGGATCGTGCTAAAAATCGGATATAGAGATTTTAGTGAATAAGCACGTTTTGATGTCCCCAGAATCCGATTTTAACATTTTTACAATGATGTCTGTAGGTATGTATGTGTGTGTGTGTGTGTGTCTGTGTGTGTGTGTGGATCATGTGGACACGATTACTCAAATACTATCAATCAGAAAAAATTGAAATTTTGTATATCCATTCTATGCTAATGTGGGAAGAGCTCATTAGTTTTGAGTGTATATGGGATAACCGGAAGTATCATTTATTATTATTATTATTATTGCTTATAGCATTACAGCGACAAAAATGTATATATAATAAATATATAAATATAAATAATAATATTTGAAACATCAAAAAACATAGTATACTACAATTGTATATCTAGGTCTTCCAACCAAATCAATGCAGAAGGAGTGGCATTTATAAAATCTGCGGTTGATCCGTGGTACTTTCTAGAAGGGCACTCTTGAATAATATGTTCCACAGATTGTACTTGTGCTCCGCAGTCGCAAGCTGGAGAGTTACACAGACCCCACTTGTACAACATTTGGTTACATCTCCATCATTTATACAAGCTTTTAACAGTTTTTCTTGTAAAAAATTCATTGAATATAATTTTTTAGCAACTTTTACCAATACAAATTGAATATAATGGCATAATCTTCAATTCTACAATAATAGCATTTAGTAAATAACTTGAAATAACTATATATTATATTATAAAATAATTTATTTTTGTACATCATTTTGCCTCTGCGTCAAACAAAAACAATACTTCAATAACAAATTTGACATATTTAAACAAATGTCACTGTCACGCAGCAATTTTCATTAAAATTAATAATAAAACCGTGTTAAGAAGAATTTAGTAGTTTAAATATGATTCCAATGAAATTAAGGTTTGTAAAAATAATATATTTTCCTTCATACATAAATATTAAATATACAGGATAATTCGATTCAAGTTTGATGTTTACAGCATTATATCAAACAGCTCTCAATAAGAACGTGATTTCAAAGTGTCAAATAATAGTTTGCAACTACACATTTACGAAATGGATAATGTACGGCGAAGAATTTACACAGATTGCGTTTTAGAGCATAAGGAAGTTGGTGATGATTTTGACAATAATGTGTGTGTGACGATTTTTCCTTAAAATATATTAATGATCCAAAACTTCGCAAAGTTGGTATTTAATACTCTTATATAATTTAAAACAACATATTAGATTTTGACTATATATGATAAACCGAATGTAGTAATTAATTTGAAGCTCTAACAGATTTTTCAGGAAAAACATAATAAAATATAATCTAAAATTTTGTATTATAAACTTTTCTATTTATTGGAACAACAAAGTAGATTTTGTTTACAAACGATCAATCGGAAGTGAAACTTTACTTAAAGCTCAATGCTATTTTAAACATGGAATTGGCGGGAGGACATGTGCTGGCCGCATCAGATTTTTTATCTACCATTCAAACAACACACTTAATAAAATGTTTTAATCAATGGTACTTATTTATTGTATTCATGTTGCATCTAATGTTAATTTATTTACTATTTCTAATTATAAATTCGAGAAATTCGAGACTCTCGAGTCGAGATTGAGAGAAATTAAGGAAAAGTATGACGAGACGAGATGCAGAGAAATCTCATCTCGAAAATTTGAGACGAGACGAGAGTGGATTGTTTCTTACCATATCTCGTCTTGCGGTATCACTGGTTATCAATTCGTACTTATATTAATTCGTTTTGTAAAGGCGGCATTTTAAAAAAATCATTTTGCGAAAATATGGAAATTTCGCCATGATTTTTATGATTTGAAATGTAATCTGACGCCGAAACAGTTCATCGATCGACTTGATTTTGCTTTTGGGGTTGGAGCATCATCCAGTAGGCCAGTTTATAATTGGTTTGCCAAAGTCCAGCGTGAACGTACCATTCTCTTTGACGAGTTTCGTGGAGCTCGTCCATCCACTTTGTAGTTGACACTAAAGTTGATGTGCGCGAAATGGTTGAATGAGATCGACATGTAACTTACTGTGAAATTTAGACATTGTTGAAAGCTGTACACACGATTTTGCATAATTATTTCTTCGTACGGAAGCTCTGCAGTTGTTAGGTACCACACAATTTGACTGAAACTACAGGTATCAAGTACCGCATTTAGAGTGAAAAAACTGCTTCCAAAATTGGTTCGAGCACATGCAAAAATTTATAAATGTTAAAGGAGAATATTTGGAAAAACAATAAAACCATTTATAAAATTCTGTCGTCTTTTTCATCGCTGTATAAAAAAAAAACATTTCGAGTACAGTTATCTATATTCTGTATCTATACATTTTGGGTGTGTACAAAAAAATATCATTATCTTTACAACTTCCTGAGTTGGAGGAAATATTCCTTGATCCAAATTCGAATTGACATTGCTGCTATGCTCGCTCAACTGACGCTCAAATAATGAAGTTGCAAAAAAAATAGATGATATAATTTATATGGTAATTTCTTCCGTGTTCTACATGACTACAGAGAAAAGTTTCAACGGTACACGTTAAGATCTTAAAAAATTCTTACACGACTGTCTGCAACAATTAAAAACTGTCAAATGGGGGCATTTACCATAAACGAATTTAGTGTTTGTATTAATAAAATTCATTACTTTACCTTTAAATAATGATAGAAAATACTTAAAATCCATTCAAATAAATTTCTTAATATATTTAATTAATTTCTGAAAACTGTTATTTTTGCCCTCTATACAATGTCCTTGAAAGATGTGACATCACAATCACGAACATTAGAAAGAGACGGAAGAGAGAGATAGCATGATTAGTTTTGATGTTTGGGAGACATGTGCAGCAACTCCGCTGTGACAGAGAGGTTAGTTTATTTATTTTGAAGAAATAGAACTGTGCTCTTCTTGCCACTGTTATATTATATAAGGTCTGCAATATGTAATTGTTTTGTACTTGGTTGTTTTAATAAGTCTAAGGATCCATTTCGACACGATTTGAAGCAACCATGATAATAAGTGGTTGATAATGAAATGACACATCTTGTTAAGAGTACACAGATTCGGCTTTGGTCGGATAATTCCGCCATTAATGTCATTTCGTGAATTCTACGTCATCAGAAAGGAATTCAAGTGACAGATACAACTTTAAAAAATTAATTTCTCTGTTATTACAAATAATTTTTAAATTGGACAAAGACCAAATACTATATATGAAGTTCAACTTTCAGAAGAAAAAGAAAATAATAATAATAAAAAA
Organism: Ophonus ardosiacus; assembly: GCA_943142095.1. NCBI lineage: Eukaryota > Metazoa > Arthropoda > Insecta > Coleoptera > Carabidae > Ophonus > Ophonus ardosiacus. Next base: position 15,203,821 of record OW964834.1, read on the forward strand.
TAAAAAAATATGGTAAATGACTCCATTAATTTCAGGCTGCCTGTGGTTACGTTAATTTCATATTATCTAAAGAGATTCTAACTTAATTTTTATAACTCAATTTTTAGGCTCGGCGGATCTAAACACAAATTAAAATATAACCTTTATTTGTTATCAGGGTTGAAAAAAATCATGATTAATTTAAAAAAATCAAAAATCATTGATTTTTTAAAAAAAATCAAATAAATCAGATTTTTTGATATTTTTTATTTTTAAAGAACTAGTGGTGTTATTGTACTTTTTTAATTGTGTTAAAAGCAATATAAATATTTTATTTCATAAACGAAAACGAAATAATGAACCCTAAAAGATGCATTTGAATTTTTGCATAAATTTAGTATATAAATATAACGAACCACGCGCGCGCGTCTTTTTAAACAATACATACCTAAATAAAATAGGTCAAAACATGTAAATCAGTAATCTGTTAGAATTCGAATACAGTTTATATTTTTGTTGTTATTTATACTTTTGTAGTAAATAAATTCATTTTTATTACAATTTGAATCTTTTTTTCATCTGTGATAAAAATCAGTGATTTTTAAAAAAAAATCAGTTGATTTAAATCATGATTTATATCATGATTTAAATCAAATGATTTAAATCAGGCCAACCCTGTTTGTTATTATTACAAATGTCCGTCTTTCAAATCAAAAACACAACCATACTAAAGCACATGTAGTATTCTTCACGTAGGAGACATTGCGCAATAATAATTCGTTTATGTAGTTAGTTCATTTTGCTCTATAATCTGTTCTGACATCTACTACGAAATTATCTTTTTCTGCACCAAAAAATTCTTATACAAACAAGATTCTAGCCCTTTTTGATAGATGTTTATGGCATTATTGATAAAGCACGTATATCAATACACACAGAAAAAAAAAGATTTGAAATTTTGTTTAATTATAATTAGATATTATTTTATTAGACAGTACGTCTAATAATTTAGTATAATTTACAAATCTTAATTTAGCATTTTAACTAACCCGAAATAGATAATAAATATTTTGTAAAAAATCGTTAATTTAAATATGTAAATAGTTATTTTAATTTCTTATTTTATTTAATTTTACTATATTTTGGCTTCATTATTTTTGTCTTTCAATTTTCGGTGATTTATCCAATGAATTAGGTAAGTAAATAGAAAATTTAAATATATATTTAGTTAATTTCTTTATTTATGTTTATTTCAATACTAAATGTAGTCATTTAATCTAATTTTGTATTTAATTTTAATATAATTTGTTATTACAAATTTAGAAAATTTAACTAAATCAACTTAGATAATTTAATGAAAACATATTAGAAGGCTGAAAATCACAGATTTATTTAGTTAATTTAACTACAATTTAGAAGGTTTGTTTTTTCTGAGGCATGACACAAAAATGCTAAAATATGCGCCATTATATACTATGTTCCACATTATTTCCTGAATAGAATTACATTCAATTACGTATATGTCTTTAAGAATCAGACCCTTTTTGCCTTTTTATTGCACAATGCCATTCTTACGTGAAGAATACAATACTTTTGATTTATGTTATAAAGTACATATAAACACGCAAACGCATTGTACCTACATTTCTGTGTTGTTAAGTTTATTGAGTAAAACCTACATATTTGTTTTATGTGCTAAGTCTGCCGAGCCTAGATTTTAATTGACAGATAATTTTAATTTCCGAAGAAAATTTGTATAGAAAATGTCTGTTCGTCTGTCCGTCTGCCCCTCTTAAAAGTTAATTCGAATTTCCGGTTTCTGGACAATAGAATATATTGTACATCTGGTTAACACTTTAACTAATCCTAGAAAAACATAGTCGATGTCTCTCTGAATATTGTAATGCAAATCTACACACCTTAACTGGTACACTCCCAACTATCTTCAGCCATGATGTACAGTCCGTATTATAAAGCACAAAAGTTGCGGTTATTAAAATTTAATTAAATCATTTTCATTGTGATTTTTTGTTTAAATATTGTTTCAATAGAGGTCAGGTTTATAAAAATTGTTCATTATATTTATAGTAACACAATATTTAAATACTAAACAAAAAATTAATTAAAACAAACACGAATTGTAAAACAATTATACATTGAAGGATATAGATATCACGTTTCAATTTTCAATTTTATAGAATGGATATTTTTTCATTATTACAAAACATTTACCGACAAAATATACCATTCTATTTATATATTATTAACATATGTAACAAAAGTTATGTGAGAAAATTTTATTACTAATCTAGTTGTCACTGGACGTAATAAAAGTTTTTTTATAATATATCATGTTAAAATTGCCACATTTTTTTTGCAAGATGTTATACAAACTTGAAATACATAAATCAATAGGATAATTGGACAGATAGCCGAAACGTGAATTTGTTTTTGGGGATATTGGACAGACGACTATTTACCGAACTGTAAGAATGTGAAGGTGTAGTTATTAATTTACAAAAAAGTGGGCGACCCGAACTTTTGCTTCCAAATCGAATCAGTAGACTCCTTCAAAGTGCTCAAGACAAAGTTAGAACGTCATCTCGCAAATTAACTCGACTATTTAGAATTTTAAAGATGATTGTTAATAGAAGTTTGATTAGAAATGATTTAAAATTTCGAAAAGAAATAAATAAATAAATAAATATATCATCACGGCATATTACCCATTTCTGGGTATGCCAGTATCTACAACACATGTAGACATCGGTAATGATGACGATATATTTTACCGTGTGGGCGCTTACCAGGCGTCACCTCACGGGCACTCATAGTTGGCGTGGAGAGTGCACCACAGGGGTCATTTTTGTGCCATTTCCAAATTGGAAATATTTGGCGTCAGTCGGGATCGAACCCGGTTCCCCCAGGTTCACGACCAGACACTCAGGCACGCGGCCACGGGACCCCATCGAAAAAGAAATAATGTAATCAAATAGACAGCGGCTCAGTTTGAGCGAATCTCCAAATGTTTCAGAGTATTAATTAAGGAGCCAACATTTTTTGGGCATTTCTTAGCAGAAAAGTGTACAATAATGGCAGGGAATACAAAAACGAACAACAGTTACAGACAAGAATATTTTTGATGATCCGGGAAATAGATTTAACTTAGTCCAGAAACAAATGAGCACGATATTAAAAAACTGCGTTGCATTGAAGAAAACCTGTTGTGGTAAGCACAAGACCTCTCGTCATTTCCATATTAGGCTATATAAGTATATATTGTATTTGACATTTTTGGTACACACACAAAAATTCTAATTATACATATATATTATTAATATATTTTTTAATTCATTCTATAAATAAGATTCCTTCTACTCTTTTTCAAATTCATTGACGAGGTTGGCGGTATTTCTGATGCGTACATGTAATATACATATGTATCTATAATTTTAAATATTTAATTAATAATAAAATAAGAAATATTAAATATACTTAACAGAAAAAGCCTTCATTAATGTAACTGAATTCTTGACATTGACATTTTTCTGTCAGTTACAAACATTTTAATTTTTCAACTGGTTTCCATGGAGTTATTTGGGCTGTCAGATTCATTACATCGGATTATTTTATATATTTATAATTCTCTATTTCTAAATCTGTGGCAGATGTAATAAAAATGTTCAATGTAACGGATAGAGAATTTTATTGTTCTGTAAATAAATAAATATAAATATATCATCACGGCATATTACCCATTTCTGGGTGTGCCAATCTGCTTTAACACAGATATCGGTAATAATGAATTCATATTTGTACCGTGCGGGCATTTATTAGGCGTTACCTCACTGGCACTCATTGTTGGCGTGGAGAGTGCACCACAGGAGGTCACTTTTGTGCCATATAAAATTCAAAATATTTGGCGTCTGTCGGGATCGGACCCGGTTTCCCAGGTTCGCGACCAGACACTCAGGCATGCGGGCACGAGACTCCGTATAAATTCTTTAATATTTGTAATAACATAAATTTCCAAAAAAATAATATTTAGAGATTTTTTTAAAGAAACTACTACTTCCGGTCCGGTTGTCCAATTGTTGCCAAAACTTTTTCAGCTCTTCTCATTAATATCAGATTAATGAATAAGTACGTAGTTAAATTGGTCTTTAGTCTTATTGAATTTGAGAAATCGTCTCTTCAAAATCCAGACACACACACACACACACACACACATCATTGTGATCTTAAAACGTGCTTATTCATTAAAATTTGGATATCCGATTTTTAGCATGAATCCAATACCTTTCTTAGCGAGAGGTAATATTTGTTTCTTAACAGTGCTGTAAAATTAGATTTCTTATCTCCTTAGTTTATAGGAACAACCTCGTATGTCAGCGTTTCAATATAAAAATTCTTTCTATTTGATGAAGAATTCTAACGTTTTCTCATTTTTTTTTGTTATATACGTTATTCTTGTATTATTACTTTGAAATAGTAACATCTCATTTAGTTAATGGTGCAAACCAATCAGATTTCTGTGACAGAAATAATTGAAGAAGACAGATGTGTTCTGTAACTTTGGTAACGAGATACTCTAGTTACATTTGATTGACGTTTACATTTACATAGACTCTGTCGTATTCTCGTACGCTCAGTCTAGCAAAAGGAATCTTTCCTTCTTACCATACCGTGAGATACTGTAGATTTTTTATTGGAGTAAAATTCTCGAATGTAACGTGTTGCTAACGATATTGTTCTCTTTTAAAACCTGTAATTTTCTCAAGTATCTTTCGTTCGTTCACAAGATAGAAAGAGATAGATATATGAGATGCTGAAGAGTCAAGTACAGAAAACAATTATGTACTTCAATATTAATAAATGTTCGAGAAACAACTTATACACTGGTTAACAGATTTATTTTTTTGACTTTTTTGGAAGTTGAAATAACAGCCATTGATCATAAATTATCACTGTTATTAGTATGCAATTAATACCTAATAATTTTTTAAATGTAACAATTACAATGGATTATATGCCATTTGCATTAAATTTTAAATTGTAATTGTATGCAGACTAATTAAAAAGTTGTTTGTAAAAACAAACATACTCTAAATTTTGTGAATACAACTTTTAAAAAAAATTAATTACTCTTTTTCTAGTTTCCGTTGATGGTCACAATCCAAAATGTGACTCAAATTAATATACAGAGAATTTATTTTAAAATGCAACATTATAGTTCATCACTTCCATGGTTACTCACTATTGTCAAAAAATGACAGCAATGTAAAATTTGTCCATTTTAAAATGCAACATTATAAATAGTATTGCAGCACAGGAGATACGTCCAGAACACATCACAAATGGTGTCAATTCTTATTACGACCGACTGGAATATTGCCTCAGAGTGATTGGGGGTATTTTTAACATTTATTACATGAAAGTTATGAATTTTTGTAAGCTAAAGTTTTTTTAAGATGTACAACATTTATGTTTTGATTATTTGTTAATCGTATGTAGGCTAATTTATAGGAAATTAGTTTTGAAAATACAAAACTACAAATTTTGTATGTTGCATTTTAAAATGGACAAATATTACATTGCTGTCATTTTTTGACAATAGTACGTAACCATGGAAGTGATTTGCCATATCGTTAGTAAAATGCCAAAACCACGAATGTGCAAATTTGTCGATTTTGATGTTTATGCTTCAAAATATTTCTTTTTGTACATAGATTGGTATGCCAAAGGCACGAATGTTTTCAGATGAAATAAACACCAGTTTTACAGTGTATTAAAACACGAATTTAAAAGGTTTATTATATGACAACTTGCTTAAACAACGAATGTGCCACATTAGTGTATTTGGCATTTGGCAAAATTTATAATGAGTATAAGATAAAAACGTATGTGGCACATTACGGTTTTTGGCATGAAGTTTAATAGGATATAAAAGATTCAAACGAATGTGTCACATTCGTACGGGACAAATTAGCAGAACCCAATGAAGACGAAGAATCTGAGAGTAATACTAACATTGAATGACTTAAAAAAATATTTTTCAGTTTATAATTCATAGATATTACTAACTGAAGTTATAGTTTCTTTTGTAAATGTATAATTAATATAAGTATTTTATAATTATTAATAAATAAATACTATGATAAACTTGTGTATTTATTTAACTTTAATTACGCGATTTGAAACTTTATCGGATATCACGATTTGCTAAAACAACGAATGTGCCTAAAACAATTCAAAATTATATAATTTTTAAAATATTTGTTACTGATTACATAAATAAAACTATTTTTATTATAATAGTACAAAAACAAGTTATCAGAATAGATAAACCAATTTTATATGTTTAATGAAATATTAAAACTTAATTTTCTCGAATATACCAATTTGACAGAAATAATACATTCGTGGGTTTGGCATTTTACTAACGATATGTTGCATGTTAAAATAAATTCCCTGTATAATATTGATTACAAGTCGCAGAATTTGGATGTAAATTGTAATTCTTAGATAACCATTGAAATAATGAAGATAATTGAATTTAGAGTTGACACTGGAACACATTGCGTATATGGAGGTTAGCAGTAGATTTAATACTGATAAGAAAATTAATATGACGTCAACCCAACACATGTTTGAAAAACGAATAAGTTATTCTTTGATGTTTGAGATATTTATTAAAAAAATAAAAACTATGAGACACCATGAACATTGCTGAGAAATTGCACGTAAAAGATTGCAGCCTCAAGAAGAATTATATTTTTGACGTTGACAAATGCGCAATAAAGTGTTGAGTAAACTGGCAACGTTGCAATAAACTATTCAACTTGAGATTTAATTCACGCATGATCAGAAAAATAATTACTAATTTATTTCGTCCGAAATATAGCAAATTATACAGGGTGTTATGTAAGTAAGTGTTCGGCGCTTAACCCATAGTAGAATTGATTCCATAGATAGTAAATCTGGCAATAATTTTTGTTTAACATACTTTCTATAAGAACTAGAGGCCTTTAAAGCTGACCAATCACGTCATAGTTCAAAACTTTATAAAAAAGTAAAAATCAATGTGTTCTCTGGAAAAATGTGATACCTGTCACAAATGACGTATAAAATCATTGACGTCTATTTGGAAATAACTCTCTGTACCGTCTTATAGCAGCACGGCTATTTTGTAATGTCTCGCCATAAACCATATGCATGTCTGCATACTCTTGGTTGGTGAAGGTAAATGGCATTTTGAGAATATCAAAAAACAGAATATAAATTGTACGTCTATGCAAAAAAATATTTAACGTCAGATTGACAATAAATATTTTTTCCAGAGAACACATTGATTTTTACTTTTTTATAAAGTTTTGAACTATGACGTGATGGGTCAGTTTTAAAGGCCTCTAGTGGCCGATTTCACCACCGATTCCTAAACCGTTGCCTAGCAAGGAATTTCCTAAATTTAAGAACTGCCTAAACTGATACTTATCCATTTTGGATTTCACCAAACAAAGCAATGTCCAGCTAGGAATTACTTACGTAGGCATCGGATTATTAGTTACTTTTGTGATATTATATTTGCACACTGGAAATAAATGAATAATTTTTATAATTTATGACATTTGACAATTATATTTGTGAACATTGACATTGGAATTTATGTGCAGATATTAATATTACGCTAAGGTATACAAAATAATTAAATTTTTAAAGAAATTTTCTTTACATATATATTCATAAATTTGTAGGTATTATAGAAGTGGAAAATATAAATGAAACAAAGATGAAAATGAACAAGAAAAAAAATGTAAATGGCAAAATATAGAATAAATACATAATACAAAAACAGAAACTGAATCCTATGATTTCAATAATATTTGGCTATGGCATTTTTCAAGAAATTATAAATTTAATTATATGTGAATACCCATTGTAATTTCCCAAAATATCAAATAAAGAATAAAAGCGATATATCTATGTACAAATTAATTTTATATTATATAAACTCGTATAGTTATATAAAATTCTGTTTTCTAATGAAATGGACATCTTTTCCAAAACTATTTTTCGTCACAGAATTCAAAACAATTTGTTCTTTCTTTTCTATCTTGTGCATGTCTTTCTATTTCTTCGTTATAACTATCAAAATATTCAATAAAATTGAACAATTTTCATTTTGAAGTGTGAGCTGTCAAACGTTAGGAAATGCTTAGCTATTTGGGAATCGGAAAACAGATACCTAGCTAAGTAATTCCTAAATCGAGATAGGCAATGCTTAGCGGTTGGTGAAAACGAAATTTTGCTAGGTAATGCCTATGTGGTGCACATCGGGTACATAGGCATTACTTAAATTTTAGGAATCGGTGGTGAAATCGGCCATAGGTCTTGTAGAAAGTATGTTAAACAAAAATTATTGCCAGATTTACTATCTTTGGGGTCAGTTCTATCATGGGTTAAGCGTTGAACACTTACTTACATAACACCCGGTATGTATAAAAAAGAAAATGTGTAGCATAAAATTGCAGAAAATTAAATATTTTTTATATAAAAACCAATCTTGCCATATCACTCGGCTGGATTTTTCATTTCGACACTACTGAAGTCAAACATAAAACATATGATAGAAAAAATAATTTTAAAAAGGTAAACTAGGTATACGTTCGGTTTTCATCAATTACTAAAAATTACTTTCTCAATTTTTAAGGCAATACAATTTTTTAATGAGTTTAAATATAATGCTCATATGATTTGGGATGTTACAGATGAACTACCTTAAGTAAGAAGGGGAATTTTAGAAAAAAATACAGTCTTAATCTTCCCTTAAAAGTTTATTCTGTGGTAATATAACATATAGGTATTAAATATATAAAAGTTTTTTAATTTGTATAAATTTTATTTTTGTCTGGACGTAAAGATAGCGTATACATGTTTATTTTCTGAATATTAAAGTGTACATCATGTAACTGTTTAAAAATATGAATTAGTATTTGTCAATCATGTGTCGTAATAAGACTGTATCGTGTGAGATTCGAAAATTAATAATCTGATCGTATGAAAATGGTATTTCACACGAAAACATTTATTTTACATAAGTCCTCAGAATCGCGTTTATAATAAGGTAATATTCTGCTTTTACAATATCTGGTTGACGAAAAAACCTGAATGTAAGTAGACGAAGTTTTAAAAAATAATTCGTTAAAAAATCTGTGTTTGTCGGTCGAGAAAAATTTAGGAATTTTACCACATAATAACAGATAAAATGTCTTCAAGAACGATATGAAGAGAATACTTGGCAAAAGATTATATAGCAAAAAAATCAGTTCTTCCAAAGAAGAAGGTGAAGGCCTGATTAGATTTTGCGAATTTTAAAGTTGGAATATGTGACTTGCGACGACCTAAACGACTACATTCTAAATGTAGCTTATTTAGTTCAAATCTGTAACTGTAGACATTAAAAGCTAAATTAATTATTGGAATTTATAGCGTTAAAATTATCTTTATTACACTAATTAATTAATTTCTGCGAACTCTTAAACAAATTGGTTAACTTCAAAGAGTCGTCCGTCTTGGTATTTTTTAATCATTAATTAATTTACAACATTTTAATTAAGCCATCATTTTTGTATCGCTCTGTTTTCTCACAAATTTTTATTAAAGTTTTTCTCGTCATTTTTCTTGATTTACTTTTCCCTTGTTGCCTTATTTATGCTCATTTACGCAAGGAAACAAAGTAGAAAAAAACTTGGAATTATGACGTACGCATATATCACTTTTCCCTTGTATAAAGACTTAAATATAGTTTGAATTTGTGGCTCAAATTTGTTGCTAAATAAGATTTATGTCTTACTAAATGGAGATATATAATTTGAATAAAGCATACAGCCTCTGGCTAGCAATAAAAAATGTATAGTTTGTGAAAGGTATAAAAATAAAAACAAACATAATTTTCGTTTTAAATTAAATGGCTTGATGCAAGAGCACCCAATGTCGAATTTTTAGAATCGAAATTTATTTGAGATATGACAATAATTGTAAAGAGTTATTTATCTATCATTTGGAATTAAATTACAAAAGTTAAATTAGTAACATCTTATAGCGTTTTCCATTTATATAATGGGAACTTTTTTGCACTAAGTGCATTTATATATGTGCGCACTAGTTGAGTTTTACGTGATTCATTTACTCTTCGAGGGAACTGAATCTTACTAAGTGCGCACTTTCTTGCTCTTGCTACAACCGTCAGTTCTTGCCAGTGCAGTCTGTCAAATAATATGTTTTCAGTTGTAAAAGTATCTGTTTAAGTATAGGTGTAAATCGAAAAATGAGACATAGGCGTTTAACAAGGGAATTCAGTTTTTCTTTGCGCAAACGTTTCGTAATTATTTTATGCAAAAATGCTTTAAATAAAAGTTATAAAGATTTGAATTCTGCATATAGATTATGTGAAACAATTATTCTAGCTCTCCATATAAACGTAAATAGTATATTATGATACAAGTGTATAAGCTAGCCTTTACAGCACGCACGACAAGTTTAAAGCCACGACGCGTAGAGGAGTGCCTTTAATGTCGTAATGCTTTAAAGGCTAGCTTATACACGTGTATCATACGCTATTTTTTATTATAAATGCATCATAACCATTTAAAACTGAAAGGCACTCCGTTACGCGTCGTGGCTTTAAACTTGTGCGTGCTTTAAAGGCTAGCTTATATACTTGTATCATACGCTATTTTTTATTATTAATGCATCATAACCATTTAAAACTGAAAATTATTGCAAATCATACGGTTTTGATTTTCGATCTAGTGAGTTTGAGCATTTCCATGGAGACAGTTAGCAATTATTGGTATTGTTTACGTTAAGTCAACAAGTAAATATTTTTTTTTTCATTGTTTTAGTTGTTATTCATATTTATTGTCATTTTTCGTTACCTAGGTAACCAAAAATTTATAATATAATTTTAATGGTCGATTTACGCACGCTTTTGCGTGTTTTAAAGAGCGATTATGATGCATGTATAATAAAATAGTTATTTGTGTATCAAGAGCTACGCTCGCGCTTCAATTTTCGAGCACGAGCAATAAAGATACTTTACGCTAGAGATGCACACATAATAATACCTATTTAGTAAGTTCAATTCAACCTCAACCAATTTCTGTTTTGTGGTGTTGTGTGTAACCATGACGATGTGAGTATCCAAGTAAATAAATACAAAATTCTGTCAGTAAAAGATAGTGATTGATTGAATCCGTCGTTGGCACTAGGTGAAACATTTTAATTATTTTACCTTAAAAGATAGTGATTTTTCCTGCACTCCTCCAGATATATTTGAAACGGCGCAAAATACTTCCTTGAATTTGTTATCTGCAAAATCAAAAGAATTATACGAAAAGAATTATAACCTCTCCATTGAACGGTGTAAGTTAAAAAAATCAAGAATTACAGTGAAAATGTCTTACTAGCTTACTTTTTGTAAAAATCTAATGAAATCGTCTTCTCTTCGGTCCATTTATCCATGCTAAAATCAACACTAGCAGTTAAGAACTGAAAACTCTAGTGAGTGTCACAATCACAGAATCTAATTCATCTTCGTCAGCTGTTTTCAAGTTCTGGAATGAATATACAAAACTGCCAAAAGTGCACATTCAATTTTAACATTATCCGCCAATAATTAAATCCAATAAGTTTGTTAATTATGAAATGTGTGTTATTAAATATTTAAAGTTGTAATACAATGTACATTCACCAGTAGAGTTGTTATTATATATAATTAAATACCTAACCTAACTAAATTGGTAATGTAGCTAACTTCAGGTATATTGTTTGTAGCACGTTTCTTGTGTAAAAATGAACCTAACCTATATTTTAGATTTCGTAAGTATTATTTTAATAAATTAAGATTTCAGTAAAAATATGTATTTATCTAAGCGAGCAAATTGAGCACTTTACCGCGCGTTGCTATGGGAGACGCGCGGTAAAGTGTTTTTTTGCTCGTTCCTTAGTAACCATCAACTTTACGATGACAAAATAGAGCACAAATGTCAACTTTTCATGGTGGTCGTAGAAAAAAATAATTATAAACTTACAGTTTTTATGAGTCTAGGCAGCCATGGATTTATGACAAAAAATAAACAAATGCGTTATTTTTAACTGTCATTTATAACTAAATTTGGATTAGAGGAGTAAATTAACAAAAAACAAAAATGTAAAATGTTTTGGTTCTAATTGACAGTAAAAACAATGCATTTGTTTTTTTTTTTTTGTCATAAATCCATTGCTGACTACAGCAAAAGCTCATAAAAACTGTAACTTTATCATTAATTTTTATGTTTATATGAAGACCTAGAATAATCTTTTCACTTGATTTAGATGCAAAATTTAAGTATCTATAACTTTTATTTGAAGTATTTTTCCATAAAATAATTAGGTAACATTTTCGCAAAGAAAAACTAAATTCTCATGTACAATGGACTGAAAAAAAATGAAGTCTTCACAGTACGAATATTGTATAGTGATCTTGATACGTAACTTCTCTATTTGACAATGATAGCTAACAAACTTGCACTAGACTTTTGTATTATGTAGTGCCAGTCATTAGGTGCACTAAATGCAAAACTATATAAATGGAAAACGCTATTAGAAAATATGAAATTGAAATTAAACTGATTTTCGAATCATGCTTTATAATTTGACGCTTCTATAATTATTTTTGACAGTTCCAAATTAATTTGACAGTTAAGTCCCCTGTTTATAGCTACAAGAATAACCAAAGTCTAATTGTAAAGAAACTTACAGGAATCGATATCCATTACATAAAATCCATTTTTAAACAACTCGTTGTTATAAATTTATGTACTAGGAAAATATGCAATAATTTTTTTGTATATTTGCACATGTTCGGTTCTGGTAAAAACATCCTAAATTATGATAAACGCAGAGTAAAGTTCTTGTCTTTAACTTGGCGTATCCTATTAATATCTCGTGTTTCGTGTAAAAATAACTGACACACAAATGTTCGCTCATCTGTCAATACGTTTGTCTGTCATGTCTGTCTGTCTGTCTGTCCGCTAACTGCTGTGTAAACTCAGACAATCAACAAATGAATTATACATACGTTCAGAAGCAATTTGCAACGAGATGTCACATTTTGCACAATTTTTCTTTTTTGATTTGATTTGAACACATTAAATATTCATAAGAGAAATACCTTCGTATATGTAGGGTTTGTTTGCTCACAAAAATAATTTGGTTAGGAAGAAAAATTACCAACAAGAATGTTTCTGCTTCAATGTAATTTAATTGCTGGCGTAGTTAAAATAACGTTTTAAATTTTGCGTCAAATTAATTTTGTGTGTGTACACAAGTCTGTGGATTAGCTAGTTTAAAACTCAAATTAATTACAGAGCTTTCCTTTGCTTGCACGCCGTTTTAACAAGATATTTTTAACTGTGAGGTGCGGTCATGTATTATGGATGATGTCATTTTTAATACCGAACAGACATACATGAATTTCATGCTTAGTTAGAGACTAAAAATTTATATTAATGTATTTGTAGCTCTTTACAGATAGGGTGGTTTGAATAATATGGCACCCTGCTAGAGACTTTGATTATATTTAAATATATACATTTTTAAACGACTATTGACTGTTTATAATTTTTTTTAAGTCTACATTTGAAGAGCTTTTGGTAAAAACAATCATTTTTCTGAATTTGAAATAAAGAAACAACTCTCTAGCCCAATTACTTTTATAAATTTATTATTTTATTATTAGTAAATTATTTACTGGATGATAAGAAATAGAAAAATAAATATTGATGAACAATTACATAATAATTAGACATTTTTATATAACGTTTTTGTAGAAACGCTCAAACTTTAAAATATCAATAGCTATTAAAAAACGAATCCTTTTTGAAACTCTATAACTTTGTAGTACTTACAAGAAAGATATAAGGGGATTGCATGACATACACGAAAACTTATACATAGCCTTATTCAAATCACGATTTACGCATTTCTCGACTCCGCAAATCTAGTCCATGAAGTTGGCGCGTACCGAAATGCTCAAATCTCGACATGTGCACCGTTCGACAAGATGGCTGACTAGTACACTGTGGAGTATAAAATGAATTAGGATTAGGTTATGTTATTGGTAGTATTTTTTAAAAAAATTGTACTCCGAAGTGTACTTGTCAGCCATCTTGTGTAACGGTGCCCAAGTCAAGATTTGAGCATTTCCATACGCGACAACTTCATGGGCTAGATTTGCGGAGTCGAGAAATGCATAAGTCGTAATTTGAAGAAGACTATGTAAAAGTTTTCGTGGGTTGAGACCCTAGCCGATATAAGTACAACAATCTGGTTACTTGATTCCAGTGACTATGCCTAACAATAGCACAGTGTTTGGCGACAAAAACATACCATATGTAGCCCGCGAAAACAATCCTCTTAGTGTACCCAGGTGAGACCTATTGAAACTTTTTTGATGTTACTTAGGTACAAGAAAGGTGTACGATAATGTAGGAGCCCCAAAATGAAAACAATTAAGGCGCAGGATTTTTCAAAAAGTACGCAATAGTATATTATGTGGCAAGTGTGTGAAGCTAAAATTTTTACATGAGGGTGGAGAGAGCCGCAGGCGAGTGTTGCAAACCACCCGAATGTAAAATAGGCTTCACATACGTGTTACATACTATACTTTTTCTATGACCTTGCAATGAAATATAATTTTTCTTCACATTGTCATTCTTTTAACGTAAAGCCTCTGTATTAACGACTTGTGTAACCATGGTTACCAACGTTACGGGTGTTTATCAACTTTGTTTTATTAAAATACAATTCAGTTTGTAATATTTAAAATAATGAACGGTGCGTGAAGTGTTACTTCACGCACAGTGTGCAAAAAATCAAACTTCACACTGTGCGTGAAGTTTTACTTCAAGCACCGTTCATTATTTTAAATATTACAAACTGAATTTTATTTTAATAAAACAAATCTGTTAAACACCCGTAACGTTGGTAACAATGGTTACACAAGTCGATAATACAGAGGCTTTACGAATGACAATGTGAAGAAAATATATATTTTATTGCAAGGTCGTAGAAAAAGTATAGTATGTAACACGTGTGTGAAGCCTATTTTACATTCGGGTGGTTTGCAATCTCCACCCTCATGTAAAAATTTCAGCTTCACACACTTGCCACATAATATACTATTTAAAACTCGCCAAAAACTCATGGAACAAGTCAGAACTAAACTTCATCATATAAAAGAAAACTGGCCACTAGCTTTGTATTAAATATGAATGTGACTGCATTAATTGTTTTAGTAATCAGCAGATTCAATATAATATAACTTTATTGCAGTCTAAGGTTAAATAGACAATAGTTAAAAAATCCTTAAACCTTAACTAAAAATGCTAAAACTAGATACAGATCAGTTTTGGATTGTTCAACATGTCAACCACGCCAGAGGTCCAAAAACAAATTTGCTCTGTTTTTCAGATTTGTTTTTGGACGTCTGGCATAGTTGACATATTGAGTAATCAAAAACTAATTTCTTATTAGACGTAAGTTTACTGAGGATGGCAACTTAGTTGCCGAAATACGTATCTAGTTTTATAAAAACCAGGAGGAGTAAATGCGAAAGTCAGATTTAAACTATAGAAAGTTCCCAGAAAAAGTTACTAGATTTTTTTCGCGCCAAATACGAAAACTCCGTACACATCTGCACTGTATACTTCGCATGGAACTTATTTTAAAATAACACTGACATTATAAGCTCTTATTTTTCACACCATATATTTGATTATGTGAATAAAAAATAATCTGTAATCTAAATAAACACTCTTACTTGATTTATAACTATATTTTTGAATTGAACATAGTGATAATATACACATAATCTATATATAATTTATTTATTTACAATTTTATGCAATAGAATACAATACCAAAAGAACAAAATACAAAAAATAAATATTACATTTAATTCGTTTAAAATTGAGCATAAATTGAAACTGTATATTATAACATCAATAAGATAACATTTTTTGTTTGTCAAGCTTCACAGCAAGGCAAATTCAGTGCACAGCCATTAACAATCTTCATCAAAAGAACTCTCCGATGAGCTGGAGTCACTAGCCAATCAGAAGCGTCAATTTCAGCGGTTAATATTTGAATTACTCCTCCTGGTTTAAAAACAAGGTATAGTTAAGGTTAAGATTCAACTTTCCCTAAAATACAGTATTTTCCATTCAAATTTTTTCCGTAAACTTATGTGATACATCAGTATGCACATTTAAATATTTGGAATTTGGTGTGTTAGTTAATACAAATATTTGTGTTAGTTCGAATTAGAGAAAGAGTTAATATACAAATAATGAAATGAAAATATGTGACAGTTATATGTGGAAATTTCAAAGTTAGAATTATAATTTTCAGACTGTATATAAATTAAACATTATCTTTTTTGAAAACGTAACTATTTAATATTGATTTCACAAAAACTTGATTATAATATTAATGTTATTTGACATCCATATAATCATTTTTTATATATGCAAATCAACTGTTTATTGGGCGATAAAATAAAAATAATTAAATATCTTTGAAGTCAATAGAAATAGAATTTGTTGTTTAACAAAATAGAAGCTGCTTAGAGATGTAAGGGAGCTGCTTACATCTCGTCGTCAATAGAAACCAATACTTTGACAGTAAAATAAATGTATAAACAATGTCATAATAGCCTACTTACGATATGGGGAGTGGGGAAATTATATATCTGTCCTCTTTATGAATTATACTCTTCGTGAATTTGAGCAAACAATTCTAGCCGTAAATTGTCCTTTGAAGGTCTGAACTTCAAACAAAGATAAGAACAGAACTCAACCAAATCAAACAAAAGTTCCATCCATGTACTTCTCAACAACTTTAAAGGAATTCTATTTTAAAACACAAGTTCTGCGTTTGAATTGTAAATTAAAACTACGTACGGTGGAAATATATAGAGAAAAAATTGCGATGAGAATAATTTACTTTGATAATTATCTAGGCAAAATTAATGAGAGATATTTTCATCAATTAATTATCTGTCAAAGTTTGTCTTTCAACTGTGATATTAATGATATATGAGTCGCTGATTCACTGTATAAGATAGTATAAATGATTAATAATTATGTATGTACGTGTATTGTACTTTAACTTGATAATTTTTAAATACATACATGGTATTTACAAATACATATGTTTAAAATGAAAAGAAATTAACGTCATTATCACAAAATAATTTTAATTTAATTTGGTGTAATGCAAAAACAACCAATATTAGAATTCTGTAGTTTTTTGTATAAATACCTATATGCATCAATTTTTATTTGAAATAAAAACGAAACTTCCAGTACTATCTTGTGTTCATTTCTGAACTAATTACATTTTATTTATAAAAATTGTTAGAAAATAGTGCAAAATCTCGCTGCCTCGATTAGTAATTTTTGTACATATTAATTAAATATGTTTTCTACGCTGAAACAACTAGATCAATATATTTCAATTTTAAACAAAAAGTTAACAACTAACCTAACCTAAAAATTGAACTTTGGTTTGTACATATTTTATTTCATTGAATTTATTTATACAAATTAGAATTTAAACATGTTGGTACAGCCATCGAGTAACAAAAAATTTACTACTAGCTTATAGGTAATATAAATACAATACAAGCTTTATAATTCGCCGGTTGGCTAGGCTGGCACGTTCAATAATCCGGCGTTCTAGTGAAATACATTTATTTTAATTCTATATCTGTTAATTATGTTCTCAAAATGATTCCTAACCAATTATTTTTAGGTTAGTTTAATTATTTTTTATCGACGTTGTACTTGACTTTAGAGATGCATTCGGGCGAGCCGGGCCGGGCTTTGAGGTTTGGATCGACTCGGCCCGAAAATAAAAATTACCGGCCCGACTCGAAGATCGACTCGACAAAAAAATTAGCTAGCCCGGCTCGAAAATTGACTCGAAATCGCGCCGGGCTTCGGGTCGGGCGGGAACAAAGCTCGAAATTGGGTACATCCGGCATTCCTAATGTTGATTTTTATGTTAAGGCAAAATGTTTAACTTTTTTCGTGTCAAACTTATAAAAAACCTCTACATTCTTATAACTTTCAACATTAGTTAACATAAGTAGTTAACAAGAGACCCTTCTAATGTAAGTTTGTTATAAAAATTACTGACCTACGAGTATTTAACACTTTGTTTACCAAAGAATTTAAACAACTTTTTCACAAATCTTATATAAAAAAATAGAATTTTGATTTACATAAGGATTTTTTATCTAACTTTGTTTCTGCTCAAAAATAGGACAAGAAACCATTATGGTAGGAACAAAAATCACTTTTATTTAAGTATACTTGTAATAACAATAATAATAGCATGATCACAATGTAATTATTATGCTTTAATGAATAACCTTGAATTCTTGAAGTAAAATAATACATTTTTATTTATTAATATATGAACTGTGTTGTTATTAAATCATTTTGATCCTTTTTAACTTTAACATCCATTTTCATTAAAATATTAAGGAAATTGTACATTTGAATGAACTATAAGATTTTTCGGGCTGGCCCGAAAAGCTCGAATTTTCGGGCCGGGCCAAAATCAAAAGTCCGACTCGCCTCAATTTTTGAAAATGATTAGCCCGATTCGGCCCATAAAAAATATCTTTGGCCCGGCTCGATGATCGACTCGAAATCGAGGCGGGCTTCGGACCGGGCCGGGCCAAAGCTCGAAATCGAGTGCATCTCTACTTGACTTTGGCACAATTCGAAAAAAGTGATTTAGTAAGTTTCTCGGAATATTAAAGAAATGAGAAAAACTGACGAAAATAATATTGAAAATAAACAAAAGGTGATCTGTAATAGATTTTCTCATTTTTTTCTTAATAATTTTCAATATTTTTACCCCACAAAATTAAAAATTCATGTTTTACTCATGTTTAAAACAAGAGAATGTAGACTTGTCATATATCATTGAAAAACTTATAAAACAAGAAAAAGATGAGATTACTTTCAACATAGGTTTCCATTTAAAAATGTATATGTCGAGAGTTATTAAGTTTTCATTTTCAAAAATCTAATTACGCCATTTTATTCTACCCAAAAAACGGTGTAAAATTTATCTAAACAATTTTTCTCTATCATAATAAATAAGATATGAGATATTTTCGAAATTTTCGCAAAACAAATTTTTGCCTGTAGCTCAGAAACAAAAGAAGATCGAAAATTTTTGTAGTTCCTATTAAACTTTTCTCGAAAAGTTGATCCTGGAATAAGCAAATGGTTTTGCTCTCTCGTTAATATTACCCGAGACGCCTGTACCTATAAATAAAATTGTTTTATTTTATTTTTCATTCCAGATAATCCGGAATTTTGCTATAATCCGGCGGTTGTCTGGTCCCATATGTGTGAGATTATCGAGATTTTACTGTATATTAACGTATGAATAAATGGTGTAAATATTTTTTTCTTCAACCGTATTAAAAGGCTATGCTTTTAATACTGTTTTTTGTTTTAAAAGTTAATCTTTTTGTTACTAGTATAAAAATGTAACTGTTGCTAGGTAACACTTTTACTTACATGTATTAAAAATACTTTTAATCCTGTATAGCAAATAATTCCATGAAACGATTATATGCGCACTCGTAAACTTCACGCGATTTTGATGGCAATAAATTTCAAATGGTAAATCAGATTCTTCAAATCCAGACATTTTAAATCAAAATTTAAATGCAAATACGAATATTTATACAATTTTGCTACTTGACGGCACAGAACAAAGAAATATGTAAACAAAACAAAAGTCATCGCTAACTACCCGCTGAGCTTTACATTTCGAAAACTTGTCCTCATCGTATTTAGATGTATGTATTCATCATATTTATTTCGGTTGAAGAAAAAATAGTATGTGTTATTCTGATTAAAAGTGTCTTTGTTTGATTCGCAATTTTTGTTTCGCTCGGCTTCGCTGCGCTTCGCCTCGCAAATGCAAACTAATTGCTCATCAAACAAATCTACTATTAAAATAATGGGCTACTTGCGTACCATTTTTTTATTTAATATTTTTGAAGAGAAGGTAAAAACTTGCTACCCATATTTTTTCTTTTGACAAAATTTTTATTAATTAGCCAGAAAAAAATAATGAAATTTGATTATTTGAATTCCCGCCATGTATGACGTAGAATTACGCCGCACCAATGAATAGTCGTAATGCCACAGCGTGGTGCCGTCCCATAGTAATGGTATGTTTGTACGGGTAATGTAGATCACCTGTTTGACGTTTAAATAATAGTTTGGAGGTTAGTATTTTAGTTTATCTTTTTGGTATCGATATTTTAAATTACAAGTAACTACCTATGTGTTTATTTATAAAGTAATTAATGTATTTGAGAGATCAGAGAGAGAGAAAAGTGAACTAATGTCAAATTCAAATTAAAACTTTCTCGCGCGCCATGCCATCTATTGATAACATTCTTAAACATACTTCCCCTCCCCAGTTAAAATATAAAGACGTCACAGAAAATTTTCTTTCTTAATTTAAATTTAGTAAAAAATAAATAATTATTTTAAAATAAAATTTATATTTTTACCTCCCGCTACCCTTGGTAAGGGAGGTATAGGGATCGTGCTAAAAATCTCATATCGAGATTTTAGTAAATGACCACGTTTTAAGGTCCTTAGAATCCATTTTTAACATTTTCACGATGATGTCTGTATGTGTGTATGTGTGTGTGTGTGTGTGTGTGTGTATGTGTACGAATTTTGTTTGCACTCTAACTCAAATACCATCATTCAGAAAATTCTGAAACCTTGTATTTTTACCCTATTCTAATAGGAATAGAAGCCATTAGATTTTGGTGTAAATCGGATAAACGGAAATCGTACTTTACTTGAAGCTCATAATGGTTTTTCTTCAAAAAATACCATTAAATGTCATTTTTTCGAATTTTATGTCTTATGAGAATTAAAGATTATTGAATTTTCTTCAGGAATACATTAATACGTTTTCTATTTACTTTACAGATAAATTTAAAAATAATTTTTTTTATTAGTCGCGAAGCCTAAGATAAAAACTATTTCTTTGTTACACAGTTCATTTTTTAAATGAATGTAACTGACAGTAAATGTCACTGTCAGAAAACTTATCACTTCAAATTAATAACAGTGACATTTTAAAAAGAAAATAGTAAATAAAGCAATAGTTATCTGCAATGGAACAGTTTGCAGCGTTAGTCAATACGTAGGTAGGTATGTATTTAAATTAATAAAAATTAAATAGCGGGAGGTTTTGTGTTGGCCACATCAGATTTTTATATATGTTTTCAATATAACTTTACGTATATAGTGACAGAAATCGGATTTTCAGTACCACGCAAGTAGCCCATTCTTGAGGTGATTATTTCTTCACTACAGCTGTGTTGTACGTCACGGATTCTCCTGTTCATGCTGTATAGCATTTTAAATTTATTTCATTAATCTACACTACAATACAATTACAATTTTAAATGTAATGTGTAATCCATATGTCATGTAATCCATTGTAATTGTTGCATTTAAAAATATTATTGTGTATTAATTAAATTGATAATTCGATGATAATTTATGATCTATGGCTAAACAATATAATGTGAGTGTCGCTAATTAAATCGAGGTGACACATTGAAGCTTATTGGACACATACGTTCAATACTGATGAAGACAAATGTTCTAGATCTATGGACTGGACTACTGGACACTATCCATCAATCTAGCTGACTTATCAGTTATAAAAAGCGCCTTGCTGGTCGCTATACTATCTACAAACATTCCCGGCAATCAACCGAGTGATTTACAATTAGATTTTCGGTACCGCAATCATTGTAGTTTTACCCCTGAGCATTTTAAATTGACGTTTAAATGTGTGCAGTTATTGCAGGTGAACAAAAAATGCACAAATCCATTAACGAATGCAAATTATATTTGGGATACTGGCCAGTAATTTATGATGATAAACATGGACTTACAGGGTGGCCCATTTCCATATAAAGGGGTGGAATACATAACTTAAATCAGACTAATTATGAATATCATAACAGCTGGCATGACTTGGAAAATGTATCATCTTCTACATATTTTTTTTTTATAAATGATTTACTAACATGTGTCACATAAGTTTTCGGATAAAATTTGAATGGATGATACTGTAGTTTATGGAACAGGAACATATATTGAATCTGTTTATTATTAGAACAATTAACATAGCTTAAGATTTAACATTCATAAGCTACCTATTAGTGATTCTGTCGAGACGAGATATTTCTCGATTCTCGTCTCGTCTCGTACTCGAGATTTGTAAAAAATATTTTACGAGACGAGACATATTTGCCGAGATCTCGATTCTCGAAAACTGTATCGAGATTTCTCGGTTATTATTTTTCTCATTAGTAATATATGCAAACCTGTGAAATTTAAAATATTTTTAGTGATATCTGTCTCCATTTAGCTATGGCATTTTTGAACAAAAAGATAATAACGTATTTGACATTTTATCTCTCAGAATTTGTTAAGCGTGCATTACATGACGAAGTTTTTCTTTTCAACTTGAAAAGTTTTCTCTCGCACAATGATATGAGTGCAAGAGAGACAAATGAATAGGCTTCTAACGAAAAACTTTTAAAGAAAAACTGGAACATGCGCACATGCGCTACTTTTTCTTAAAAGTCCCGACAAATTTTAACTGTCAAGTAACTGTCAAATGTCATTTGTGTTTATATTTTTGATGTATACAAGTAGTATTATAAGCGATTGATAGTAAACTGAAAAATAGCAAAATGGGAAATTCACGCAAAATTTGATCGTGTAAATATACTTGTAAGGTCACTTATAAAAAAAACTCCATCGTGTAATCCAGGC
This sequence comes from Ophonus ardosiacus, assembly GCA_943142095.1. Taxonomy (NCBI): domain Eukaryota; kingdom Metazoa; phylum Arthropoda; class Insecta; order Coleoptera; family Carabidae; genus Ophonus; species Ophonus ardosiacus. Next base: position 15,226,758 of record OW964834.1, read on the forward strand.
TTTAGTTAAGATTTTTAGCTTTATTTTCTTTTTAATGTTTTATAACAGATTAGAAAATGTTAGATAAATATTAAATTAATAATACTATAACATAATAAAATTTGCACAAGTTTTAGGTTATATCAAATTTTGACAGATAAAACGACAAATATTTATCTTTTTGTTCAATTTATTATTAATACAAAATTGTATAAATTAATAATTAGTTTATGGGACTAAAATATACATATTAAATTTCCGTCGAGAAATCTCGGCGAGAAACTCGGCCAAGACGAGACTCTATTAAACGAGACGAGAAAAAATTCGAGATGAGACATAATATTATAAATTTGAAACGAGACAAGACGAGACAATGAATTTCTCGTCTCGTCTCGTCTCGACCGAATCACTACTACCTATAGTTAGAATAATTAAATCTGTTGGATCCAGCAATAAAATTATAAATATCGTAATTATGACAAAGCGGCATATCGTTCACTATTTGCTTTATAATATTGGATACAAAACAGGCCATTATTTACACCGCTCTTGTGGTATGAAGGCATGCATCGCCTGGTACTTCTACTTCTGAGTTTTCTGTATAGTAAAATAATATTACTATTCCTTTAACATAAATGCTATTTTTGTTTGAAATAATTTTTGGAACTACAGTTTTCATTCTCATAAATTATAAATTATTTCAAACAAAGACAGCATTTATGTTAAAGGAACAGTAAAATTATTTTACTATATTTACTATACAGAGCATCTCATCATTTGAATAGAGCGCCGTTGACACCCAATGTTATAAAGCAAACAGTGAGCAATATCCCGCTTTGTCATAATTATGATATTTATAGTTTTATTGATGACCCGACAGAATCAATTTTTCTGACTATAACTAAGATTAGTGTTGATTCGCCCTATAAGTGTTTGGCGAGTTATAAAATTTATTTTGAGTACCTTTTCAAATATCTTTCTCCTTAATTGTTTTCATTTTGGAACTCCTACCGATTGTTTATATCTTTCTTGTAAGTGATGCCCAAAAAGTTTCAATATAGAATTTAAAGTGAAAGCAAAATTTTGAAATAAAATAATGATGTGTGGTGCAATTTCGAAGGCAGGCGTCTTTAGACAGTACGTTGGACGTGTTAGAGGTTAATACACAAAATTTCAGCTGGTCACTTGATTTCATCAATTTACATCTTGTAAGTGAAGATATTAAGTTTTAGTCTGGTCCAGCTTCAAGCTACTATGCTCGAATAACAGCACAGTGTTTGGAGACAAAAACATATCATCTGTAGGCCGCGAAAACAATCCTCTTATTGTACCCAAGCAAGACGTATTGAAACTTTTTTGATGTTATAGGTACAAGAAAGGTGTACGAAAATGTAGGAGACCCAAATTAAAAACAATTAAGTACGCAAAATACATTTTAAAACTGGATTAAGACTCATGGGGTAGAAAAAAACTGGCCACTAGCTTGTAGATTAGATATGAGTGTTAAAGTTTAAGCTATGTAAATTGTTGTAGTAATAAGTGAATTCAATAAATTGTTCTTAAACCACAGTATTGTCCATTCAATATTTTCCGAACACTAATGCGACATACAGGGTGTTAAAAAATAAGTGTAACAAATTATGAGGGCATATAGTACTGACCAAAATGAGTAAAAAAAGCTTAATCAATATGGGTTCGATCTTCAACTGTTTTTGAGAAAGAGGCCATTTTGTATTAGAATCGAAGAAAAACTGACAAAGATTGTGGTCGAAAAAATTTTTGTCTATGCCAGTAAATAGACTATAAAAGAAACAATAACATTCAAATGAAATATTTTTCACTTTTCAATAGTTACGAAATTATTTGAAAACTAAATATTAGCCAAGATCGCTACAACATTTGTCTTAGTACAATTATTTAATTTTTTTGAAAAACAAAAACACATCTAAGATAGCCTCTGAAAGGTAAAGAAAACGTCTCATTTAATCAGAGTCGTAACTCTTACAGTGTTCGAGATAGCAGAGGTAAACACCGAAAAAACTCATTTTTCACTGCCTTATATCTCGGAAACTATTGAAGATCGGACCCATGTTGATTAAGCTTTTTACCTTCCGTCGCCCTTAGGTAAGGAAGGTATTGTCTTTGGTAAAAAAATTCGGTGGTGAGTTTTTAATGAATAAGCACGTTTTAAGATCCCTAGAATACGATATTACTAATTTTACATTGATGTGTGTATGTATGTATGTGTGTGTGTGTCTGTGTGTGTGTGTGTGTGTCCGTGTGTGTGTGACAAATTTTTCTCCGACGATAACTTGCAAACTAAAATTCTAAAAATTATGATTTTTTCGTATTCCTCTTCTTTAAAACCATATGAAGAGCTGATTAGATTTTGGATATAATTGGTCAACCGGAAGTACCCTTATTTGAAATTTTTAACAGTTTTTCTGGGAAAACCGCAGTTAAATATCATTTTTTGACATTTAGTGATCATTAATATGAAAGAAAATCTTATTCTCTATACAATTTGATTATACATTTTCCTTCATATTCAATAGATATAGAGTGATAGAGAGATTAATAGAGGTTAACTTTCAAAAATCAGTTAGCTTTGCTAAAATTATGGAAACAGGACATATATTCAAAAAAATTCTAATTGACAGATGTCAGTGTCAAGTGCAAAACCAAAGTGGAAAGTATAGGATCAGAAAGTAACATAAGTGACAGAGTGTCCCTCGCATAAGTGACTTGCAGTTTCAATGCCGGGAGTACGAGGAAGGCCAAAGAGAAGATGGAAGGACTGTGTAGCAGAATATTTGAGAGAGGAAGAACTGTCTGAAGAAGATGCGTTGGATAGGAATGAGGAAGTGTGAAGTGCAATTTACAGAATGTACATTCGTGTTATAATAATATTGGATTTATAGAATCTTCCCAAAGGAACTTGCAATATGGAATTTGTAAAAAATAGTGTGTTTGTGTTACAATTTTACAGGATATATAGAATCTTTTCCAAGGAACTTTTGGTATCGGATTTGTACGAAATACATTGAATTGACGGAAGGTTTGTGCTGGCCACAACAGATTTTTTTTTACTCATTTTGGTCAGTACTATATGCCCTCATAATTTGTTACACTTATTTTTGAACACCCTGTATATGTTATATTAAACATTTGATCTTCGTATCTTCGAGGAGAATTCATATATTGAACGAGAGAAGTTTGAATTATTTATTACAAGATAATATCTTGTATAAGACATTAATAAAGTCTTGTGTTTAAATGGAAGTAGGTATGTTCGTAAGCCTTCTTGACAATGTGACTGGTTGATGTTAGATTCGGGGAACAAATGAGCGTCTCTCACCACCGCCAACTAATTTAACTTTCGCTGAGAAATTATTGAACACGCCAGTAATCAAGGCGCCTTCGTCGAGGGCTCAATATCCCCAGATGGGAATGAATATGATACCAAGGAAATTAATGTTCAAGCAGCCAAACCTAATCTCCTACATATAAACATAGAAAACATACCAGATAACTCGCGGGTGTAGAATGACATGGTTCTAACTACAAGAAAGTAATATGGCGAGGAAACTAATTTGAAATTTTAATTACCTGCACTCTGTTTGAAATATCGAAAGAATTTTGACAGATAGATTCTTGTGATTCATTTTGGTTACTTTGTGCTGTAGTCAAGCGCGGTTTACACACACGTAATTCAAATGTTATGTCATTTATGATTTCATTCTTTGTAAATGCTGTGTGATATTTGTTGTATTGTCGTTTTTACTTCCTTGTACGAAGTAAAGGAAGTATTGTAATCGCGAAAAAATTCGGTTTCCAGATTTCAACGGAAATATCCATTTTGACCATCCCTGAATCCATTTTGGCTAATTTAGTCGTGACGTCTGTACGTACGTATGTACGTACGTACGTACGTACGTATCTCGCATAACTGAAAAACGGGAAGCCGTAGAAAGTTAAAATTTTGTATTTAGGACTTCTATAACATCTAGTTGTGCACCTCCCTTTTTGGTCATTGCATAACTTTCAGAAGTGGTACTTTACTTGAAGCCCATAATAGATTTTAATGGAAAACTATATTATAATATAATCCAAAACTTTTCAAATTTGGTATATAAGACTTTTATATCAATGGAAATAACATAATAGATTTTAGTAAAAATGGTCTACCCGGAAGTGGTACTTTACTTGAAGCTTATAGTAGATTTTAATGAAAAACTATATTAAAATATAATCCAAAACTTTTCAAATTTGGTATATAATACTTTTATATCAATGGGAATAACATAATAGATTTTAGTTAAAATCGAATACCCGGAAGTGGTACTTTACTTGAAACTATAATAGATTATAATGGAAAACTATATTAAAATATAATCCAAAACTTTTCAAATTTGGTATATAATACTTTTATATCAATGGAAATAACATAATAGACTTTGGTTAAAATAGTCTAACCGGAAGTGATACTTTACTTGAAGCTATTATCAGTTTTTCTTGAAGAAAATGGTGTTATTTTGAATTTAACAATAAATGCTTCAAATAAAAGTTAGAGTTAGAGTTAGAGAATTGAATTTTGCGTCGTAAACTTCAAGTATGATTAAATTAGTTCTTTGTATATGCGAGATATGTAAATTTAAACATTATGTACTTTTTGGTTTCTGTAATTAAGTTTGCTATGAATTAGGACAAGAAATAACAAAAAAATAAAGAATTTAATGTCAATGTCAAATACGTGCAATTTTATGATTGGGTCTGTTATTATACATATTTTAATTATTAACAAAATATGTATAATGTAACAGGCGTACAAGGAAGTCATGTGGTGTCCACATCAGATATTTTACTTCCTTGTACGAAGTAAAGGAAGTATTGTAATCGCGAAAAATTTCGGTTTCCAGATTTCAACGGAAATATCCATTTTGACCATCCCTGAATCCATTTTGACTAATTTCGTCGTGACGTCTGTATGTACGTACGTACGTATGTACGTATCTCGCATAACTGAAAAACGGGAAGCCGTAGGAAGTTAAAATTTTGTATTTAGAACTGTTATAACATCTAGTTGTGCACCTCCCTTTTTGGTCATTACATAACTTGCGGAAGTGGTACTTTACTTGAAGCCTGTAATAGATTTTAATGAAAAACTATATTAAAATATAAACCAAAACTTTTCAAATTTGGTATTTAAGACTTTTATATAAATGGGAATAATATAATAGATTTTAGTTAAAATGGTTTACCCGGAAGTGGTACTTTACTTGAAGCCTATAATAGATTTTAATGAAAAACTATATTAAAATATAATCCAAAACTTTTCAAATTTGATATGTAAGACTTTTACGTCAATGGGAATAACATAATAGATTTTAGTTAAAATGGTCTACCTGGAAGTGGTACTTTACTTGAAGCCTATAATAGATTTTAATGAAAAACTATATTAAAATATAATCCAAAACTTTTAAAATTTGGTATATAATACTTTTATATCAATGGTAATAACATAATAGATTTTGGTTAAAATGGTTTACCCGGAAGTGGTACTTTACTTGAAGCCTATAATAGATTTTAATGAAAAACTATATTAAAATATAATCCAAAACTTTTCAAATTTGGTATATAATACTTTTATATCAATGGGAATAACATAATAGATTTTGGTTAAAATAGTCTAACCGGAAGTGATTCTTTACCTGAAGATGTTATCAGTTTTTCTTGAAAAAAATAGTGTTATTTTGATTTTAGTAATAAATGCTTCAAATAAAAGTTTTAGAGAATTGAATTCTGCGTCGAAAACATCAATTATGATTAAATTAGCTCTTTGTATTCTCTAATTAAGTTTGCTATGGATTAAGACAAAAAAAAAATTTTTGATGTCAAATTATGTCAAATACGTGCAATTTTATGATTGGATCTGTTATAATACATATTTTAATTTTAACAAAATATGTATAGTGTAACAGGCGTACAAGGAAGTCATGTGCTGTCCACATCAGATATTTTAAGTTTTACTTAGTTATTTTCCGGTATTTATTCTCTTACGGTTTTATGCAATAGACACACAAATCACAATTGCAATTTGCCCGAGCGCATCTAGCAGCAAAGCTTGGAACTAAAGGTTGCTGTGGTTACAACTTCCAAACGAAGACTTGTCATCAGCCGTATACCTCTACAATCCAGCCATCGTTTTAGTTGAATAATCGAATGATCCTCAATATTATTAAACAAAAAAGTTGCCACAGGCACATCTTCTGGTTTTAAACTCATTTTTAATAAACGCAACTAACAAATCACAATAAAGAATTAGGTTAACACTGAATGACAGATTCAAACATAATGACAGATAGGATCAGGGAGCGGGAAGTAAGACGAAATGAGGTTTGTTTGGATCGTGATCTTCTATTTCTCTCTCTTGCATGTGACGTCAATGCTGTAAGTGTCTATTAGCACTTCTTTTTAAACATCGAAATTTTCTTGGTAAAAAAGACTACTAAACCACACCCTAATTATCTTTCAAAATTCTTTATTTCAAACAGAGTGTAGCTGTTATATGAACACATTATTGTTATCGAGTTAACATTTATGAACTCTAATTATGGATTTAATTATAAGAATATGGAAGAAAAATTATAATAGTATGCTTAGTTATCTAAAAAATATTACAAAAATAATCAGAACTATGTATGTACATCAAATTTTACACATCTTTCACGGGATCAAAGTTCTATCTGTGCATAATTTAAAAAAAAAATCAGTGCGACATAGAAATATATTATTTAAATTTTATTAATAAAACATGAAAATAATAAATTTATTCAATACAAATAAAAATCAATTTAAAAATAATAAATTTCCCCGTTGCAAAAAAAAATCTAATTTAATTTTAATATTAGCCGCTTTTGCGGGCGTGTAAAGACAGCGCTCAAGCGACTGCTTGGCCCTGGGGTTGTGAGTTCGATTCCCAGCAGGGGCTTGGATGTTTGTGTGTGTCCTGAATAATAACAGAATATCACTTTAGCAAATAAATTGTCATTGGCTAATCGGCGAAGTATAGAAAGCCAGGGGGTTATTAAAAAAAATTAAATTGTTTTATTAATTTATTAACCACTCTACAGGATATGTAATCCCAATTACAGAGGGTATATAAACAATAGACTTAAATTTAATAATGTGAAATAGAGTAGACACAAAAAATATACAGTATAAACTATGATAATTGACAATTAGTCCAGTCATTAGTTATTATCTAATTTGTTGACTATAAAATTCTCTACAACTTTTATTTAAAACATTTTTTTCTATAATTAATAGATAGCGAACTACAGTGCTTCAAACAGAGCAAATTTTTTGAAAATTACATGAATGCTTCTTTAAATCATATTTTATTATATTTTTTTACGTTTTTTTACAAATTACTTTTTGACAATCATTAATTATTATTATTTAACTAATATATGTATAAATATTAATTATTGTTTATAGTTTTTTTTTCATTCTAAAGATTTTTTATAGTCCAGCAAATTTATGATTTTACCTTAAAGTAATTACAAGAAAAGCTTTTTAACGGAATCCAGTCCCAGAAAAGTGCGCTGAATAACATATCAATATTTTCCCGAAATCGGAGCATGGGAACCTCCCGCCAATTTGGACAAATGGCGGCATATTCAGGTTTATGGCCATTTGCTTAAAACAATTATGAAAATATTTAAATTATTCAAAAAAACGAACAATATTACGTACTTGATACTTAATTTAATAGGTTTCACTATTTACAACAGTTAACATTCGACGTGGCATCGAAAGAAGTAAGTTATCGATAACTGTTTTATAAAAATTGTTAACGTTTTCCTGCAATTTTTTAGTTTTTCATCCACCACTCTGATCTTGTTAAAGATATGATGACGCGGTTTTAAAATTTGAATTCAGCATGAAATTCTCTTTAATATCATGTATTACACGATTATTGCCGATGAACAATTGGCGAGTTACTAGCAACTAAAACTCACATGATATTCCTCTTAAATTTTAAACATCTGAAAATCGGCTCTTTTCTCAATTTTTCATCAACCACTTTGACACCTATTAAATACTTAATATTGGTTATCTGTAAGCCTGTTGAAATTTTGAATGAGAAAATAGCCGATTTTCAGATGTTTAAAATTTTAGAGGGATTTCATATGAGTTTTAGTTGGCAGTAACTCGCCAATCGTTCATCGGCAAAAATCGTGTAATACACGATACGAAAGAGAATTTTATGCTGAATTCAAATTTTAAAACCGCATCATCGTATCTTCAACAAGATCAGAGTGGTGGATGAAAAACTAAAAAATTGCAGGAAAACGTTAACAATTTTTATAAAACAATTATCGATAACTTACTTCTTTCGATGCCACGTCGAATATAAACTGTTGTAAATAGTGAAGCCAATTAGACTAAGTATCAAATACTTAATATTGTTTGTTTTTTTGAATAATTTAAATATTTTCATAATTGTTTTAAGCAAATGGCCATAAAACTGAATATGCCGCCATTTGTCCAAATTGGCGGGAGGTTCCCATGCTCCGATTTCGGGAAAATATTGATATGTTATTCAGCGCACTTTTCTGGGACTGGATTCCGTTAAAAAGCTTTTGTTGTAATTACTTTAAGGTAAAATCATAAATTTGCTTGACTATAAAAAATCTTTAGAATGAAAAAGAAACTATAAACAATAATTAATATTTATATATATTAGTTAAATAATAATAATTAATGATTGTCAAAAAGTAATTTGTAAAAAAATATAATAAAATATGATTTAAATGAAGCATTCATGTAATTTTCAAAAAATTTACTCTGTTTGAAGCACTGTAGCTCGCTATCTACTAATTATAGAAAAAAATGTTTTAGATAAAAGTTGTAGTGAATTTTATAGTCAATAAATTAAATAAAAACTATTGTTGCCTAATTCAAATCAGTGAGGAGATATTTAGAAAAAACCGCTTTTTTGCGCCTTTTTTCTCAAGTTGGCGGTGCTTCCCGAAGGCCCCCGAGGGGGAAAACTTGCATTTTTTATTAGGACCCCTAAATATACAATATATCCAAAAATCAAAAATACCCGACCTTTTGTGGAATAAACCCTTATTTTTCTACCAAATGACTTGACTAAATATACATATGAAAATTTTTGAAAATACTTACTAATATACTAAAAACTTAACTAAATTTTTTGTTAACCTGTAGTTAAGATATTAACTATTAGCTGTGCAACTGGCCATGAATCTGTCAAAAAATAAATCAAATTCTATATTTGTCATTTATTGTTTTCCACATGCGAACTGTCGGTGAGTCGAGTTTATAATTTGTTTGAAAACTTTGAATGAAAAATACTGAATGAGGTCATACACGACTTTTTTTATAATTTTAATCGATAGAGTAGTGAAAAATAATAGACACGTATTTTTTATTTTTCCTCAAATCGATCTTTAATCATGAAAAAATTGTAATTGAAAATGACATTCTTTAAAATGAGGCTGCTTGACCCCCGCTTCGTCCCTTGTCCAATGACGTCACAGAGTGACAGGCACGACCATTTTGATTTTCACATTATCTTAAACGTCAAAGTGACATTTAGAGATAACCTAAAATTTATGAAAGTAAAAATGTCGATGGAATGTTGTTTCGTGCCAAAATAAAGAATAAAATAATATTCTGCAATATATTCAATGTCTCACATGCGTTTATAACCTTCTATCGTCTAATTCAAAGATTCAAAAGTGAAAGAAACATCTGATGTAACGTAGATAATTTCACGCCAAATGAAAATTATATTTATAAAAATAAATAGAACGATATTATATTAATATATTATAGCATATTCAGATATGTAATCCTCAATTTATAGTTTATATATATATTTCTTTTAGAAATTATGTGTCCATATAAAATGTCTGTTTGAAATGACTCTGAACTTGGTACGTATCGCTGTGACGACAAAACTTGGCTGGTTTTTGCAACTTTTTAAAAATATCATACTTTAAAACAATTTTATACAACGAAAAATATAAATAAAAAATAATTTAATCATACTGATCGATGAATTAGACTATCCTTTTTCGATTTAAAAAGAAAAAAGGTACAATTATTTTTTTTGCATGACCTCATTACATCTAGAGGATAGTCTTGGTGTAGACAAAATTTAGATGTGCTATGCTACTGTCATCTATCATGTTATTCAGTAGTTTATAAATAAAAAACTACTGAATACTACATATATTGCTCAGTCACTAGAACTATCATTGTTTTCAAAGCATTCCTCTTCTCGACGCTAATTTCTAAACTTTTTTTTAACTTCTTTGGTTCAGGAAATACTTGTTTTAAAGTATTTCTATTTGTACTATGTTGCAGGTAGAACTTCTTCTCTACACGTTTGATTCAATTTTTGGCAGATAGAACTTTGTTCCTTTATCTCCAAAATGGACCACAATATCTAAAAACTAATAAGATAGAATATGGCTGATAAAACCTAGGCATACAAAAATCTCATTTTCAGTTAGAATCTTGTCATTATAGACCCGCGACCTAACTAAACTTCTGTTCTATATGAATGACATAATCGTCATTTTGTTGACATAATGTAAATTGCGCATTTATCGCGCTGACCCTTCTCAAGTCAATTTCCCTGGAATATATTACCCTATGCTATGGAGAGTATCTATCTATCATCCATCACTGTACCGTGCAGACTTCTCCAATATAAAATTTGTTAATAAAGTTTAATTACAAATGTGCACTGGCGGATAAAGGCCAAACTGTTCTTTTACTGCCCAATAACGCACAAGTGTCGCCTCATATGAGCTCCTTTGTGTCTTTTGTCCAGAAAAAAGCTTAGCCACTTGTGCACAAGTTTAATTAGTAGACGGGGATTGTATTAAACGCTCCTACTATTACAAAATATGTGGGTGCTATTACCACATAAACTTATATATACCCCCGTTCAAAACAATCGGGTTCACCACTGTATAGTAACAAATTATAATTTATAGGTCATTTATATTAAAACTAGCCTATAAACTACCAAAGTTTAAAAATGGTTACTAGATTCGAATTTTTAATAGCATTTTCTCAACCTTATATCCACGTCACACATTAATTCTATTCCAAATTCTTACTACTTTTAAACCTTCTGCTATCGCCATTTTGAAATACGGAATTCATTTTCACGTACCTACATAAATGTAGAAAATAACAACAATAAAACAACAGAAGTTAACCCAATAACACTAGTTTAAATTTATGGTGCCACGACAGATTTCAAGCGTTGGTATGAAAGTGAAAGACATATATTGAATAACATAGGCATATAATAAATCACCAGATGTCGAGGGATCATCATAAACACCCCTCAAATATAAAAACACAAAAGATTCTTTCAACGTTGATACCGCAAATTACTGTATGTTTGACAAAATACTTCCAATGCCCAGGGTCGGCTTTAAAGATAAATTATTCTTGTTTTTATAAAACATGTAGGTAACGAGAATTCAAGAACTAAATCAGAAGATTATTAATCATGTATGACTATTTGCGAGTGAAGAAGAGGAGGAGCATAGCGCGTGACGTAACAATATGGCCGGTTTAAGGTAGATGCTTCGTTTCCCGCAACTGTATTCTTATACACTGCGGCGTTTGAAATACAAAGTAATATTAATATTATAGTTAATATTAAATAAAAATAATGTTTCTAGTATGATTAACATTTTGAATTTTGCGAACTAGTCTGTTTCATATAAAAATTATGTTCAGCATTCTTTCGAATTTTGAATTTACATGATTCGAGTCTTTGTTTTCTTGAATCTTCATAGTACTGCATTATTACAGTTTTTGGTAGATTAATGGAGAGATAAGTGTTATTATTTTATTGTCATCTTTGTGCAGGCAGGTCTACAAGTTTAGATTTCATTACGAAGTATTTTAATAAAGACACTAAGTAATTATTGTCTTGTAGTTATACCCGGCAAAATATAATCTTGCTTTACAAAATGCAAGGAGCACGCATATATTTACACGGTTCCTTTCCCATTTTTAAAAGACGAATGCATAACTTTTGTCTCCCAACTATTTCAAATTGGCAAATTTCTCTAATAAATTTTTCTACAGAATGTAGGTTCTTGTTTTTTGGAAATTATGGAAATTAATTATTTCTGGATTTCTGCGTGCTAAAGACGTACATAGGTTAAACGAAACTAAAACGTGTTGAAGTTTTAGATTTTGTTATTATACTTTATTTCACGTAAGAATAGCGTTGGTTTAGTTAGGGATATATAAATTCTATCCTTTGATTGGTCAGAATATAAACCTATTTCACAGAAACAAAACAAATATTGCCTGTCAGTTGTCAAATAAAATCTACAGAATTAAGTGACATTTTGTTGCAATTTTAGATTTTGACATTTTTACAGATAAATATATTTATTATTGACAAAGCTTGGTTTCACAAATTTAAATTATATTATTATATTATTAAACGGTCGGCTCTTAAGAGTAATCTACTATTTTCTTACTTAAAATGAAGTATAGCCTACAAATTTCACTCCACTCGTAATTTATTTGTTAAATAAGTGACAGAAACGATGCGTTCGCCGCTACCTCGGCTAGGACTTACTACCGTGCACTAGTTCATATTTTCGCCGCTAGACGTCATATTGCTCTATTTCACTAGCGAATAACATTGTTGTGAATGTTAAATAACTGTATTTACAAATTTATGTATATAAATATAATAAAAATTGACAGCAGCACTGTAAATAAATATTGTTGCAACAGGTTAAAAAGTTGTTTAGTTTAATTCCTATTTTATTTCTTATTTTAGTTAAGACAAAGTCCAACTCTGTGCAAAACTTAGAAACCAATTATAATGTTTACATTTTTATTTATGGCAGAAGGCAGATAGAATTTAAGGTTTCTTTGTTATCGTAATTGAGCGGTGTGTAAACGGTTTATTATGATCACTCGACTTCTGGTGACATACTATAATCAAATCTCGAACTATAATATACGTAGGTATTTTTATTAATTATGTTATTAAACGGCGTATTATCCACCCATATTTCCAATTATTGATCGAGAGTGTTATTTTAACATATTTATGTATATTTTTATGTGCTGAAAAAGATCAATTTATGTGACTTCAATTATTAGCGAAGTCCACTGTTTGAGAACAAAACTATCTCTATATCTACGTCACAGAAAATTAAAAAAGTTATTACGGCCTAACGAATAACAATATAGACTTTCTAAAGTTACATCAGTTCAGATGAAGTTTAATAAAAAATATTTAAAAAAAATATAGTGGAAGATTCCATTAAAGGATCAATTTTTTTTGTCGATAACTTTTCTCCTAAATGCTGGATTTGTGTGAAATTTAATACCTTAAACCTTTATTTTACTAATGTAAGTGCCGCTTTGTATAACGAAAAGTTTAATTTTATTTCTGATCGACATTCATAACTGAATCACCTCCAAAAGAAGTGACTGCGTATAGTGTTGGCTGTAACGCCACTTTTTTTTTCGCCAAACTCTAAGACGTCTATCTTGCAAGTATATATTGAATGAATTTCGGTTTATCAGTAAAGAATTAACCCCGCAGTGTCTCAGTTGTTACCCCTGATGTACTGAGCAAACAGAATTCGAGCTCTTTTAAGGTTCTTAGTTGAAGAAAGTATTCTAACAGGAATCCTGGGAAATAAATGTCCGGTGTGGAGTCTATGTTGTACAGTCTGATCAGAAATTCTGTTACCAGTTGTACAAGAGGGCTCATTTTGTAGCTTTTGAGCTGTAACGGAGCTCTTCAATTCTGAATTTTAAAAATTGGTCTTCATTGATAGTTGTTGCCCTTCCTCGATTTTGGCCACGCTTGACATCGAGCTGCTGTGCTTCTTGGAGCAAAATTACAGCTTCATAGAATGCAACTTGAGTTAAATGTCTTATGTGGCCTCTGTTTTGATTCGTAGCTTAAAATTTTAGAGGACAGGTAATGACAAAATTGAAATAAATGGAATAAGTTCATATGTGCAAACAATATACAAACCAACTTAAATTGTCGATTTGGCCATTCCAGTTATCTTAGAACAACAGTTATCAACAAAAAAATTGACCAATGGGGAAGTTTAGCGATTTTTTTAAATTTTTTTATTCCATGGGAAATGACTTGAAAAATGATGTAACATGTTTTATTTTTTTCAAAAATGCCCAGATTTTCCGGAAAAGCCGATTTTAAGGTGTGATGACGTCGGTAGAGGCTTGGCGCAACGTATGTCGATTTATACACTGACGCACGCGGTTGCGGTTTCCAGTCACTTGAGACTGAGGTGTTGTTCGACCTACGTTGAAGTGGTTCGCTTTCACCGTTCTGTCTGAGTTTGCGCATAACTGACTTGTGACGTACTTAGAGTTTATCCAAAAAATATTAATTATAAATAAATGGAGCAATAATTTTAATTTTCAATTTAAGCAGTCATTTGTGTTATATTTGTGCGAAAATAGTATGTTATGTAGAATTTTTACCATGGTAAACTGCCCCATTATTTGTTTTGAAACACCTTGGTAAGGAAGGAATTGTCTTTGGTCAAAAAAATCTGTGATGACTTTTCAATGAATAATCACGTGTTAAGGTCCCTAGAATTTTACTACGATCTCTCTCTCTCTCTCTCTCTCTCTCTCTCTCTCTCTCTGTGTGTGTGTGTGTGTGTGTGTGTGTGTGTGTGTGTGTGTGTGTGTGTGTGTGTGTGTGTCTCTCTCTCTCTCTCTCTCTCTCTCTCTCTCTCTGTGTGTGTGTGTGTGTGTGTGTGTGTGTGTGTGTGTGTGTGTGTGTGCGCCAAAAATTTCCTCCGGCGGTAACTCCAAAATTCTAAAAACTATAATTCTTGAACATTTCTCTTCTTTATATTCATATGAAGAGCTGATTAGATTTTGAACAACCAGAAGTATTTTTATTTGAAGTTCTTAACAGATTTTATTGAAAAAAAGCACTAAAATATTTATATGGTTTGATTATACATTTTTCATCATATTCAAGAGATATAGACAAAGAATTTTAAAGAGATTAACTTCCATAAATCAGCTAGCTATGCTATAACTATAAAAACTGGTGATATACTCAAATATTCTAATTGACACATGTCAGTGTCAAGTGCAATTTACGTAGTATATATTCGTGTTATAATTTTATAGGATATATAGAATCTTTTTCAAGGGACTTTCGGTAAGGGAATTGTACAAAATACATAGAATGGACGGAAGGTAATGTACTGGCCACATAAAGTTTTTTTCGTTATAATAATTATAACACAGGTTTTATAAAGCTTGATACAGTGGTAGATGATTCGGAGATAAAGTTAGTCTGTAACCGGCTTTCAAATAATACATACTTCAAGTATAAAATAACAAACTTTCACCATTGGTTGAGCGACTAAAACGTTCATTGATAAATCAGTTTCTCAAAGTGTTTATTTAGAAATATATGAAGTTGATATATTTATTATTATAATTCCACAAGATATATTATGTTTTAGGAATGCGTACGTAGGAAATACATCAATAAAATAAGTGAAAAACTTGTCAGTCACTAATGATGATATGTCCTCGTAGTTTTTTACGACTTACAATTAATTTCTTTGTAAATTTTCTCAGTTTAAAGTTAAAATAATCTAAAGAGATCTTTCTGCTTGACGCTTTTCTATTACGCCGTTGCTTTTTGTCTCTTTTCTTATCAGTCTTATCTCTAAATTTAATTTCTTCCATCGCGATGAAGACGTGCGCTGTTAAATCATAGATTTCTTGTAAAAAACTGTAGCCTCTTTATTGATTTGAGGAATTATAATCTTCTTATACCTTCTTCGGACACCGCATTCCAACATAGATTTTACATGCCGGATTATGAAATGTTTCAAGAAGTTTGGGCTACCGTTACTTAAGAGTTAAGAACACTTTGAGGAATCTTGACAATGTTAGATTTCAGGCTCGAGGTTTATATTCATTCTTAGAACTGTACAAGTGTAATACTTAGATTTTTGGTTGTGATAGCTACTGTTAAGTTACACTACAATTATTATTAAATACTTTATGATAATATATATTTCGAAACTATAATGCATCTATCAGATGAATACTAATATAATAAGAGATATATCTATAAATTTTGGCCCACACATAATACTGTTCGCTTCTATCATTACAAATGATATACCTGTGGCCTGCGGCTTAATGCAAGAACAACTAATGTTGATTTTTTTACTACTTTTTTCAAATTCGGCCTAATTCTCTAAGCAAAGTTGTTAAAATCAACAACCATTTTCAGTGATTAAATCGAATGTCAGTTGCTAAATTCAAAATTACAATTTACTCATCAAATTGCTAAAATTTAACAACTTGTCAATACATCGAGTTGCTAATCTAACAACTGTATTTCTCCCGTTGTTGGCATTGAACAATCGTTGGTATATGGTATTTCTTGTAAATTTTGTTACGAAATGAATTTTTATTGAAAATAGAGTAACGATAGGAAAGGAAAACTATTTTATAAGCTAATATAAAATGCTTAAGTTTAAATTTGGTCTAAATGAAAGTAATTATGAACTTTCATTAAGCACTTTAAATATGTTAACCCTCGAGAAAAGAAGATCTAATGCTGACATGATTTTCTTATATAAAAATTAATAATCATGTTAATTGTCCTGACATTCTTGTTAACTTTAATTTTCATATACCAAATGTAGTAGTGCGCAACAAGCATTTATTCTATACAAAAAATTACAATTCTAATAATTATAAGAACTCTCCTGTGCAAAGATTTATGCAATGCTATAACGAAAATTTTCAGCACTTAGATCCTTTTTGCTCATCTTTATTTCAATTTAAAAGAGACTTATATAAATGATGTATAATTACGTTCAATGTTTATTGTTTGTATTGTATTTGTAAAATTTCAAGCGATATTTTTCTTTTGTTTTACTTTTGTGCTAAATTTATGTGTTTGTAATTTTTCAAATTGTAATAGGATATGTATACCGAGGAAACCTGTAAATAGATTTATCTGTTGGTTTCCCAAATAACAAAAAAAAAATAAAAAATAAAAAAAAATATTAGAGAGTTGGGCAGAAAAGACGGACGTTTTTTAAAACGTCACAAAATTGATACGTTTTGCGTAAGATAAATATTATTGATAGATTTGAGTTCGTAATGACATAGTATTTGACAAAATAAAGTGTGGAAAACTGTTGTAATCCGTATTTTTTCGACGACGATAATGGGACTGCTGTTTCTGTGATCTCGGAGCGCTATATCGAGTTGATACACAATTTCTTTTTGCCTAAGTTACGAAGAAACCGTGTTCCTATCCAACATGTGTGGTTTCAGCAGCACAGGAAAAAAAAAGAAATTTTGTCTAATTATAATTAGATATTATTATATTAGGTAATACATATGTCTAATAATTTAGCTTAATTTACAAATCTTAATTTAGCATTTTAACTAACTCGAAATAGATAATAAATATTTTGTAAAAAATCGTTAATTTAATTATGTAAATAGTTATTTTAATTACTTATTTTATTTCATTTTACTATATTTTGGCTTCATTATTATTGTCCTACAATTTTCGGAGATTTATCTAATGAATTAGGCAAGAAAATAGAAAATTTAAATATGCATTTAGTAAATTTCTTTATTTATGTTTAGTTCAATACTAAATGTAGTCATTTAATCTAATTTTGTATTTAATTTTACTATAATTTGTTATTACAAATTTAGAAAATTTAACTAAATCAATTTAGATAATTTAATGAAAACATATTAGAAGGCTGAAAATTACAGATTTGTTTAGTTAATTTAACTACAATTTAGATGGTTATTTTTTTGTGAGGATGTTATTCGCCCTCTCTTTCCTGATCGCCTCATTTTCAGGTTTGGTGACATTCATTGGTCCCCTGATTGGTCCATATGCGATTTTTTCTTTTGGGGTCACCTGAAAATATTTACATACTCCTCTAGAAATGCATTGATGATAACGGACACCACTTGCAAGATTTTGTTTTCCACACATGATTTTATCAAATGCTATGTCATTACGAACTCAAATCTGTCAATATTTTTACCTCCCGCTACCCTTGGTAAGGGAGGTATAGGGATCGTGCCAAATATCTAATATCGAGATTTTAGTAAATGACCACGTTTTAAGGTCCCTAGAATCCATTTTTAACATTTTCACGATGATGTCTGTTTGTGTGTGTGTGTGTGTGTGTGTGTGTGTGTGTGTGTGTGTGTGTGTGTGTGTATGTGTACGAATTTTGTTTGCACTCTAACTCAAATACTATCATTCAGAAAATTCTGAAACCTTGTATTTCTACCCTATTCTAATAGGAATAGAAGCCATTAGATTTTGGTGTAAATCGGATAAACGGAAATGGTACTTTACTTGAAGCTCATAATGGTTTTTCTTCAAAAAATACCATTAAATGCCATTTTTTCGAATTTTATGTCTTATGAAAATTAAAGATTATTGAATTTTCTACAGGAATACATTAATACTTTTTCTATATATTTTACAGATAAATTTAAAAATAATTTTTTTTATCAGTCGCGAAGCCTAAGATAAAAACTATTCCTTTGTTACACAGTTCATTTTTCAAATGAATGTGACTGACAGTAAATGTCACTGTCGAAAAACTAACCACTTCAAATTAATAATAGTGACATTTTAAAAAGAAAATAGTAAATAAAGCAATAGTTTTCGGCAATGGAACAGTTTGCAGCGTTAGTAAATACGCAGGTAGGTATGTATTTAAATTAATAAAAATTAAATAGCGGGAGGTTTTGTTTTGGCCACATCAGATTTTTTTTCTTAAGCAAAAGGTATCAATTTTGCGACGTTTTAAAAAACGTCCGTCTTTTCTGTCCAACCCAAGAAATTTGTAAGATGTTAGTAATCTCTTCTCGACATCGGCAAAAAATTACAAAGATAGATATTCTAAACATCAAGGTGCCGTCATTAAAGATTTACATTTATTCCAAATCATATTAAAGTGAATGACAAACTTACTTACTTTACTTACTTGTAGCAATTGTAATTATAAATATATTGATTTCGAAATAAAAAAAAAACTTTACATAACAAAGAATATTTAATGAATGAAATTTTTGATATTCTCCACTATTAGATCATAATATTTTTTCAAAATTTTAGTAATATTTTAATAAATTTTCAATTTTGTTATATTTATTAATTTGTAAATTGTTTCATACTTTTGTTATTTATTTCTATTTATAACACTTTTTTTGTACCTAATGATGAGGTAAAAGTCTCGAAATGTACATTGTACAATGTTTATAAATAAAAGAATATTTGGAAACAATAAGTTTATATTAAATAAATATTATAAAATGTTTCATATTTATCCTACGTTTAATAGTATATAGTTATATGTTTTAATTCTTAAAATTGAACAAATCTTCAGATTCTCGTAACAATTAAGTAAATAATATTACTTATTACTTAAGTAATATTACAGGACAAAATTCCAATTTTTCGTGAATCAATTAACTATTTTCAAAATTTATAACTACCAGAAATAAAATACAAAATTTTCTTTGTCATTTAATTTGCACAAAACCGTCTTTTTATGTTCATAAATGTAATCTAGGGAATATTGTTTCGCGGAACATGAATTTTCTTATCAGTACCACTCATTATTAAAAACTCAAACGTCACACTAATCACAATCTGTACGTTGTCGATAGAGTAGAATTATGTGTACAAATATTGAGAACCGACGTGCTTTGTTAATACCTGTACTTATATTCACCAACGATTGTTCATAACGATCATTTTTAATAATGTCGACAATTAATTATTTACTGAATACAAAAGTTGCTAAAATCATTGTTATCTTTCAGTAGTTACCGGACGATTATGTTAACAACTATATTAGCGTGTTAGGCCGGATATTTGTTTGCCGACGCGTCAAATAATATAAAAATTATTGTTATTGTTTAGTGTGATATATGTTAACCGCACATGGTTGTGAAGGGGTCCACGTCCTTTTTATCTGCCCGTAAAGAACTCCTGAATCAAGGATTTTTTCGCTGAGTTCGCTTATTTTTGTGAGTTGGTGGCCATTTGTCGTAGCCTCGAGCTAAAAGCTTCTTCATGTTTTCATAGCACTCGTAACCCAAACTGTTACTATCTGGCTTAAGATAATTAACCAGATATTTATTAGTTTGTTCAATATATAGGCTAGCTATACCTCTAACACGTAGGCGTGTATAATCATAGGTTCAAAAAGATCGAGAATGTTTTAAAGTTGAAAAATCGTTTCAATTCTAATTCAATTTCTCGTGCTATCGTGTTGATCCCCACATCAGTTGGACTTAGAGAAGAACCAAGATAATAATGAACACTTTTGGCTTCACGCTGGAGAACAACAAATTGTCTTTATCCAGAGGGATGCAGCTTCCAGAATAGCTTGGAAAGAAAACCTTGTTAATTTCCATTGCCATTTGTCTTTGTAGAAAAGTCACATACATGTATCGCCACTCTGTGCGTAGTGGCTCGGACACTTGATTGATTCAAAAGATTTTTCTTTTTGTTAGCGACATATTGTAGCTTTCCACAAGCACAAGCAGACGTGGATTTTGAATTGCAAATTCGAATTTTATACAAAGCATTAGACGGGGATATCTGAGTACGTTCACATAAGATGTAGGCGTTTTATTTTTATAACATGAACAATAGAATATAATAATTTATTGGCAATCAGTAAGACGGAACAAGGATTGTACAAGTATCATGCATGAGCATGAACTTATCTAGGCTTAAAATATATCGAAAATCATTTTTGAACAGTAATTTTAATTTTCTTTCAAGACTGTTTTTAGGAATTCATTACGATTTAAGCAATCCTGGATATTGGTGTGAAAGTATGGTTATAGAATCTGTGCATATGGCGACGTATCTGGTAACTCTGTTCAGAAAATAATTTGATATGCTTAGTTACCGAAAATCTGTTGTGGCCGTCACAAGACCTTCCTTCAATTTGATGTATTTTGTACAAATACCATACCAAAAGTTCCTTAGAAAAGATTCTATACCTATATCCAGTAAAATTGTAACACGAACATACATTATGTGACTTGCAAACATTGACATCTGTCAATTAGAATTTTTTAATATATCAGCTATTTCCATAATTATAGCAAAGCTGGTTGATTTTTGAAAGTTAATATCTATAATTATTTAACTCTATATCTATTGAATATGAAGGAAAATGTATAATCAAACCGTATAGAGAATAAGATATTCTTTCATATTGTTGATCACATAAAATGTCAAAATATGATATTTAACTGCGTTTTTTTCAAGAAAAACTGTTAAGAACTTCAAATAAGGGAACTTCCGGTTCACCAATTGTAACCAAAATCTAATCAGCTCTTTATAAGGCTGTAAAGAAGAGAAATACGAAAGAATTATAAATTTTAGAATTGTAGTATTGGAATTATAGTCGGAGAAAATTTTGTCACACACACACACACACACACACACACACTCCTAAACACACAAACATAAATACAGACATCGTAAAACTAGTAAAATCACATTCTAGAGACCCTAAAACGTGCTTATTCATTAAAAACTCATCACCGAATTTTTTGACCAAAGACAATATCTTCCTTACCTAAAGGTGGCGGAAGGTACAAATGTAACTCAAATTATTCACATGTTTCACGGAATCAGTGTTCTATCGCTCACATTTTTAAAGGAAGAATTCAATATTATTATATACTTTTATTAATGGAACATAAAAATATTAAATATGTTCATTACAAAAAAATCTGATTTAATTTTAATATTGTTTTATAGTATATTTGGTCTTGCTCATGCAGTACAGCCGTCATTGTTTTCAAAGCATTCCGCTTCTCGACGCTTATTTCTGAATCTCTTTTCAGATTCTCTGGCTCAGGAAATACTTCTTTTAACATATTTCTATCTGTACTATGTACAGATGGACCTTTGTCACTACACTTTTGATTCAATTTTTGGCAGATAGAACTTTTTTTACTGTACTACGTAAAACGGACAGCAATATCTAAAAACTAATTTCAGAAAGAAAGAGAACCTAGCCATACAAAAATCTCATTTCACCAAAAATTTGCAGTTACAACCTTATTATTCGAGACCTGCGATATATCTACAACGTCGCTAACTTCAAATATAAATCACAAATATAATTAAAAATTCTAGTAAGATCTTAACGGCATTTAATTAACCAAACTGTACAAAGATTGTGTAGATTTCCCGGGTAAAAATTTCATTAAATCTTGCAAAGATTATGAATTCCAAGTGAGTGGACATGCACCTTTTTATCTGTAGATAATTAAAGAAACGTGGAACGTAGCTGTTTAAATGGTGTGCATTTGAGAAAGATGTATTCTTGCAAACGACATATCGATCGCAATTACAAATTGCTCGACTCTGAGACGGAAGTGCCGGCTGCAATTTCCTGTGTCGGCACAATGCGAACGACGACCACTGAGCCACACACACACACACACACATTTAAACCACCCCTGAAGAAAGGGTAGCAGGCAGGCAGATTACAGTCAAACGCTTTTAAATACAAACACAAGCTCAAAAAGACTGAAATCCCAACCATTACACATCTTATATTGATTATTTTTATTATAATCAATAGTACAACGATTATAGTAACATATAATTAATAAACCCCTACAAGCTGATGAATAATAAATGAAAAAATTCTATGATACATTTATAATATTTAATCTATTTTCTTTGTGCATTCGAAGGAACACATTTTCGAAACGTTTTTTTCCATATTTCTGGACGTATACTATTTGTCAGGTAGGAATGGCATTGCCCAATAATGTTTCATTTATAGGTATAGTACGGCTAGCTAATGAAAGTTGACGTTTAATTTTTTTGATTTAAATTTGAAAGGAAACTGACTTTATGTATTCCATTAAATAAGACTAGAATTATGCTCAATACCACTGGAAATGATCTTAGCAACAGGATTCAGGGATATATTTAAAAAATGTGATACCGCGAATTATGATTCGTTCGTCTCAGGAGTAACCAACCCTCGAATCGGAACTACCGGTAGATGAAATTAAAAATAATCCTATGTCATAGAATTGTCAAAATAAATAGTTTAAAAGTAAAAATATATTATATTAAACAATTCATAAAAGAAAATCTGATGTGGCCAACACAATACCTCCCGCTATTTCTTTTTTATTACTTTAAATACTTACCTTGATATTAAGTAATGCTGCAAACTATATTAAGTTCCTTTGCATATAACCATTGCTTTATTTACTATTTTCTTTTTGAAATGTCAATATTACTAATTTGAAATGATTTGTTTTTTGCAGTGATATTTATCTATCAGTTACATACATTTTAAATATGAACTGTGTAACAAAGAAATTGTGTTTAGCTTTAAAGTATAGGCTCCGGGATTTATAAAAAGATTATTTTTTAAATTTATCTGTGAAATATATAAGAAAAGTATTGTTATATACCTGTAAAAAATTCAATAATCATTCATTTAATGGTATTTTTGATGAAAAACAATTATGATCTTCAACTAAAGTGCAATTTCTGGTTATCCGATTTACACCAAAATTTAATGGTTTTCTGTCCATATTAGAGTAGGGTCGAAATACAAAGTGTCAGGATTTTCTGAAAGATAGCGTTGACAAAATTCATACACACGAAACACACACACACACACATACACATACACACACACATACACATACACACACACATACACAAATACACACACATACACAAATACACACACATACACAAATACACACACATACACAAATACACACACATACACAAATACACACACATACACAAATACACACACATATACACACACATATACACACACATATACACACACAACACACACACAACACACACACACAACACACACACATACACACATACACACACACACATACACACACGCAACACACACACACACAACACACACACAACACACACACACACACACACACACACACACACACACACACACACACACACACACACACACACACACACACACACACACAGAAAAGAGAGAGAGTTTCTAGGGACATTAAAAAGTGGTCATTTACCAAAATCTCGACGTGCGATTTTTAGCACCTCTCTCCAAGGGTAGCGGGAGGTAAAAACGTTTAAAATATTTTGAATGCACCCCGTTCTGTTATTCTGCTATTGTGCACGTACTGTAGTCATCCATCTATTTTTAGCAAGACATAGTAATGTATTTCTGGGATAATTATAAAGTTATGAAAAGAAGCCACATCTATAATTTAATTTAAACATCAACTTTCATTCGCTAATGGTATACTTCAATTCTTCAATTCGTTCTATAATCTGTACTGTCACCTGCCGTATTACTTTCTTGCAGTTACAACCTTGTTATTTTAGACCTGCGAAATTCATCCTATGATTCTTAATATCAGTCAAATTTATTTTCATATATTTTTACAGTTTTAATTACGTTTTGGCATCCATTCAACATAAAGTACAATAAAAAGTCGTTCATATCCGTCGTCAAAAATATATCCAGCGGTGAATTTTTCCCTGTTGTAAGATGATTATAAATACGGTTGCATTTTCCCGTTGCACCTTGTTGCATCTCAGGGGAAAGAACGTAGTTAAGAAGGAAACAAGAATTTATTCCCGTTTATAGCTGCGGCGTTACCGTCCCTAGTTCAGGGGTCGGCAAATTGAAAATAATGTCAGTTTTTGCGGTTTCACTTATACCCACAGACAGGGAGACCCTATACGTTAACACATCTACCTGAACGTTATTTATTCCTCGTGTTTTGTGGCTTTGTTTTGCCTGTGTTTTTATGAACAGTTAACCTGTCAGCAACGTATAGTATACGACTTTGTGATGATACTACCTATACGAAAGTCGATTGAAAAGTTTTCTGCATAATATTGACTAATTTAAATAATTTATGGCGACCACATTTTTAATAGAACATATTTAATAAAAGTTTAGAAAAAAATTTTACGCTCCAAATTTTATTACTAAATAAGGTCTAATCTAGTTGTCACTGATCATAATAAATAATAATAGGGTCCTCCACTATATTTTTTTTATATTTTTTACAAAACTTCATCTAAACTGAAAGTGATATGTAATTTTAGAAAGTCTTTATTGTTATTCGTTAAGCCGTAATATTTTTTTTTAATATTCTGTGACGTAGATATAGAGATGATTTTGTTCTCAAACAGTGGATTTCGCTAATAACTGAAGTCACATAAATTTATTTTTTTCAGCACTTATAAAATGTATAAATATGTTAAAATTACCCCTGTGGTCAATAATTGGAAATATGGGTGGATAATAAGTAATTTAATGTCATAATTAATAAAAATACTACGTACATATTATAGTCCAAGATTTGATTACCACTGGTAGCCTATGTCATTCAACATATCTTTTACTTTCATACCAACGCTTGTAATTTGTCATGGCATCATAAATTTAAACTAGTATTATTTGGTTTATTTCTGTTATTTTATTGTTGTTATTTTCTGCATTTATATACTTGCAAATGGATTCCGTATTTCAAAAAGGCGATAGCAGATGGTTTGAAAGTAGTAAGAATTTGGAATAGAATAAATGTGTGACGTAGATATAGAGATGAGGAAACGGTAATAAAAATTCGATTATTTTAGAAACTAATAACTATTTGTAAACTTTGATAGTCCTTACTATACAATTTTAAGGTCTAGTTTTAATATAACAGACCCTTGTTCTAATTTGTTACTACGGTGGAGGACCCTATTGTTTTACCATGTTAAAATTGCCAGAAAATGTTGTGATAGATGTTATACAAACGGACAGATAGCCAAAACGTGAAATTGTTAACGTTTTTGGGGATCAAAATATTGGATAGACGATTATTACCGAACTATACGGTAATGTGAAAAAGGTGTAGTATGTATCAATTATTACACAGTGCTCAATAGAGGTGCATTAAGGCCGGGCCGGGACCAGGCTTTGAGGTTTGGATCGACTCAGCCCGAAAATAAAAATTGCCGACCCGACTCAAAAATCGACGAGACAAAAAATTAGCGGGCCCGGCTCGAAAATTGACTCGCAATTGAGTGCATATACGGTATTCCTAATTTTGGTTTTTATATGAGGCGAAATGTTTAACTTTTTTCGTGTCAAACTTAAAAAAAACCTCTACATCCTTATAACGTTCAATACTAGTTAACCTAAGTTGTTAAAAAAGACAAGCTTCTAGTGTAAGTTTGTTATAAAAATTACAGATCTACGAGTATTTAACACTTTGTATACCGAAGGTGTTCGAAAATTTAAACAACTTTTTCACAAGTCTTATACAAAAAATTATACGATCATTTATGTAACGGTTTTTTATCTAACTTTATGTTTCTGCTCAAAAATAAGACAAGAAATCATTATGATAGGAACAAAAATCACTTTTTTCTACAGTCACTATAGAAAATAGCTATTTGCGCTCTTTTTTGTCAACGCAAAATGTCACTTTGCCGCTCATGCGCGACAAAGAAAAAACGCTCGCTGTCCAAATTTCTAAGTATACAATGTTGAGAAATGTCACTTGTCTACATTCTTAATGAAAATGTTTAGTTAGGAACTAATGGCACTGTAATTACACATTTATCACGTTCACAAGTCAATTTGACATATGTTCTGTCGGTATTTAACATAACCTAACAAAATGCCACACTGCTGTGAAAATGAAATAGGGAATTCATTTACAAAAACAAAAGTATAAAATGCTTAAATTAGATTGAATAAAAACTCTAGAAGAATGGAAAATAACGATAAAATAAAATTAAATATAAAATAAATTGTGTGAACAGTTATGTTTAGTAATAGGAATGATTGTACACAGATGGCGGTAGGTTAGTTGCGAGTCGTACTGACATCTGATCTCTAGTTAACTATTTATTTTGATTACAATACAGTTATTAGTTATTTCGTTACTTAAATAATTGCGAGAAGTCAGTCAATGCACATACATGTCTATATAATCACAAATTCCTTGAAATATTTGTTAATTTTTTCAGTGTGACAGGCGTGACAACTAACCACACATTTTGCTACAAAAACTCGTCAAATCATCACAAATCCTTGCTTCCACGCTCTAATTTTGGTTTTTTTTATGGAATAGATGGCTAATGTAACGATATAATCATTTAAAAGCCTTTTTAAGTTTAAACCGTATCTTTTGTATTAGCCAATCGGTATTTATTGAGCAGTACTGTAAGTATAATGTGTAAAATTTAATTTTTTTTGTTATGGCGGAGGACCCAATTGTGGCGACTGTAGAAAAAATCTTGTGTGTGTTTCGAGCGCAAATGGACATTGTCGATTTCGAGAGAATGCCGCGCTCCTTCGTCGCGCGTCAACGACCTCTCAATCGACAATGTCGCATTTTGCGCTCTTAATACACAAATAGCTATTATTTAAGTATACTAGTAGTAACAATAATATCACAACAAATATGAATAACCTTGAATTCTTGAAGTAAAATAACATATTTTTATTTTTACCTCCATCCATTTTCATTAAAATGTTAAGGAAACTATACATTTGATTTAACTATAAGATTTTTTGGGCCGGGCCAAAATCAAAAGTCCGACTCGCCTCAACTTTTGCAAATAATTGGTCCGATTCGGTCAGATAAAAAATAACTTCGGCCCAGCTCGACGATCGACTCGAAATCGAGGCGGGCTTCGGGCCGAGCCGAGCCAAAGTTCAAGATTGAGTACATCGCTAGTGCTCAAGACAAAGTTAGAACGCCATCGTGCAAATTCAACTATTTAGAATTATAAAATTGATTGTTAGCAGAACTTGGGTCAGAAATGATTTAAAATTTCGAAAAAGAAATAATGTAACCAAACAACCCAGTTTTAGCGAATTACTAGATGCTGCAGATCATTAAGGCAAACATTTTGTAGAAAACAGAAAGAGTATAATTTCCCAAATGTTTCTTAGGCGCGACTGATTGACGACTTTTGGACACCTCAGCAGAAAAGTATACAATATTATATATAATCTGTAACCCTTTTAGTACCTTTCGGTGTAAGGGTGCCGGGCGCACCGAGCCGCATAGTGTGATAAATTTTTGTTGCTGAGCGTTCACCCATCCAATATATCGCTGCTGTGTAGCCTGCTCGAACTTGCCGATCACAAAGTTGACACTCTAACCACACTGTCGTACTGCTGGCTAAAGTATACAATAATGGTTGGGAATATCAATGGGGGAATCAATAATATTTCTGACGATCCGGGAAGTAGATTTAACATCGATGAGACTGAAGGCCTATTTATAATGAAGTAACGTAAAACGCAACGCAACGACGCAACGTAATCAGTAACGCAAATACAAAATATGTGATTTATAATAACGCCGAAGATAGTATTTCTAACCAAACAAAAGAATTCTGTATATATTGTTGAAATTCAACTCGCTTTTATTTATAGTCTTTATGACACATGACATATAAATAAGTGTATAAAATAATTTGAATAGAAATGGGCAGTGACGACGATATAGCTGCGGTAATACTGTTTCTGACTTGGTGATTCTCGATTAATTTTCTATCATCCATAATTATTCTTCGTATCGCTTTGAAAATCTAACCGGTCTAACCACAAAATGTAGAATTTATTATGTAATTTTGACAGTTCACGAACATGTCGATAATACAGATTTTTATAGTAAAACTGAAACACTGAATTCTGATTGGATAGCGGTAAAAAAGTAAGGTAGAAAGATGAAAGTTGGTCAGCTTTGGCGTTGCGTTGCGTTACGTTACTTCAGGCCTATTTATAATGAAGTAACGTAAAACGCAACGCAACGACGCAACGTAATCGGTAACGCAAACACAAAATATGTGATTTATAATAACCCCGAAGTTAGCACTTCTAACCAATCAAAAGAATTCTGTATACATCGTTGAAATTCAATTCGCTTATTTAGTCTTTATGACACATGACATATAAATAAGTATATATAATTATTTGAATAGAAATGGACAGTGACGACGATATAGCTGCGGCAATATTGTTTTTGACTCGGCGATTTTCGATTAATTCGATTAATTTTCTATCATCCATAATTATTCTTCGTATCGCTTTGAAAATCTAACCGGTCTAACCATAAAATGTAGAATTTATTATGTAATTTTCACAGTTCACGAACATATCGATAATACAGATTTTTATAGTAAAACTGAAACACTGAATTCTGATTGGCTAGAGGTACAAAAGTAAGGTAGAAAGATGAAAGTTGGTCAGCTTTGGCGTTGCGTTGCGTTACGTTACTTCTGCGGCTCTGCGTTGCGTTTCATTATAAAACGGTATATGCTGTACCGTACATTTATCTTTTGCGTTACCTTACTGCAACTGCGTTACCGCTTGCGTTACTTCATTATAAATAGGCCTTTCTGCGGCTCTGCGTTGCGTTTTATTATAAAACGGTATATGCTATACCGTACATTTATCTTTTGCGTTACCTTACTGCAACTGCGTTACCGCTTGCGTTACTTCATTATAAATAGGCCTGAAGTACTAAAAAAAACCACAGATTCCTGAGGCTATAATAAGACGATTTAACCAAACTTGCTTCTACCGGAAAGTGTGTTCTGTCATTAAAAATTACTTGTTTGACATTTGGATAGACTGCTAGATTAAATTTATTTTAAAAATTTAGCAGTGCAGACACTCATATTTTATTTTTTTCTGTGTGAACCGTAACAGATATCACAAATTACACAGAGAGAGAGAAAAGTTTACTAATGAATGTATCTTTCTGAAGAAAAATAATTTCACGTTTTCGGCATTGCCATTAAAAAGTTACGGTCTAATTAATATTGGGACACCTAAGTTTCATACACTAGTGGTTCACTAATAATAACAAGTATCACCTTAAAAGATGACTTATAACCATATGAAGTGTCATACCAAATTTCATCCAAATCGTATAAAGCGTTCTGTTATTATAAGCAAAATTAATTTTTTTTCAAAGAACTTTGAAACAGAATTCTGGCTAAATGGTACACTTTCCGGTAGAAGCAAGTTTGGTTAAATCGTCTTATTTTAGCCTCAGGAATCTGTGATTAAGCCATGTCCCCGTATTTAAGAGATACCCTGTATATAATGGTTGTAAAAACTACACGCCAACATTTCTCTAAATTAAAAAGCAATATAAATTCTTGTGACTCCACAGACGTTATTTACCAGGTCGAATGCGGAAAATGTAATCAAATATACATCGGGGAGACTTCCCAACACCTTAAAATAGGAATATATCAACATAAATATCACAGTAACCTACTAGATCTAAATTACAGACTAACCACACACATGTAATACTGGCCATAAATTAAAATTTGATGATGTTAAAATTATTGCTAAAGTTAATAAGAAATACCCTCGTTCAATTAAAGAGACTCTTCATATAAACATGAATAAAAACAAATGTGTTATTTTTCAAACAGACTTTAAACATAACTTAAAATATATACCAACTTCATTGTTGCGTAACTATTATTGTGGTCCGGATGCGGTTATTCGCTACCGAAAATCGGTCACATTAATATGTTCTTGTATGAATGTTATGATGATTTTTTAAGAGTTAAGTGATACAGTGGAGCTTTTACTTTCATCCCTTTTCTTATTATTTTCGGGTTTTTGCTAACCCACTAAGTGGGAAACGCGTGATTTTATGTATGTATGTATAAACAAACTAAAATCAGTACTATCACACGCATGATTTCATTGTTTGTGCTATGCTTCCTGCTCTCTTCAGTATTTCACCAACTCCAACTGTTAGGTAATAAATATTTTATACTTTTCCTATAAAACTGTTTCTTGCTAATAATAATGTAACAATGACTCCGGTGGCTCAATGGTTAGAGAAACGCCTCTTAGTCGTGAGTGTGATAGGGTTCTGGGTTGGAATCCCACTAAGGCATGGATGTTTGTGTATGTAAACCTACTCAGTAATTGGGATTTAATCCTGTTGAGTTTTTTTTTTAAAAGAAAGCCCGAAACGTCCTTAAAATATTTCATAACATACGTGGATCATTTAAATCTTTTGATTCACCTTTAAATTTCTTATCTCCTTATGTCAACGTCACAATAAAAATTTCTTTCTATTTGATGAAGAGGTCTAATATTTTTTCAAACCTTTTGTTGCATACGTCAACGTAAGCCTTTTTACAAATATTGCCATCTCTTGGTAAGGCCTGAAACTTTTCAAATAATTTTTGTACATGTGGAAATTTGTAGCAACAGGTAAAAGAAATAAAACTGAAATATAGCTACATGTTTAGAAGCAATTCGCATTTGAGAGAGCCGTACAATGTAATGAAAAAGCCCCTACTGTTTTATGGATGCAGTATAATTTATGTTATGGAGATGTGTATAGTTTTTTTTCCCAGGTAAAAAATTGATATTTGAGGATCCATCCATCATTTATTGTGCGTTCAGGTGCACAGCGACGCGTGTTTGTTTATTTTCCTCGGTTGGCAGATGTTTTTCTTCACTCCAAATTAAATTAGGCAATATATAAATGCTTCTTTGTGAACAGTTTTGTGAAGCTGTGTGGCATTGATTTTATATTGGGTTTTAGTGAAGTTTCTTGAAAGTCTTAAAGTGTAGTTGTCCGTGATATGATGTTTATTCCGGGCATTAGGCCTTGAATAGAGGAATTAGAACTGTAAGCTGGCTGCGTGCTTTAGTACAGATTGTAGTTCTTAGGGCAGTTTATCTTGTATTTTATGAAAATCGTTATTTAAAACACTGCTTCCGACGGAAACGATCGTTGTTGTTTATTTTTTTCTGTACAATGGCATGCAAAAGTTTTGAGCCAAACAATATCATATATTGTAAAGGTGATACAAAAATCAAACAGCTATGTTAACAAACATGCATTCAATTGCAAGGTAAGAAAAATGTAAGCAGTCTGGTGTTTTTTATTTATTTAAAAAATCCTTAGAGGCATTCTGAACTGGAGAATTTCATTCACAATGTTGTAAATATGGAGATATCCATGAAACTCCGACAGTTGAAATATATGTTACATAAACGACACAGAATAATACAACATTTATCTATTGTAATTTATATTTTAGCTGTGGCCTGATGATGTCATTTTGAAAAGCCGAAATAAATAAATAAATAAAAAACACCAGACTGCTTACATTTTTCTTACCTTGCATTTAAACATGCATTCTGAACTGGAGAATTTCATTCACAAACATGCATTCCTTTGTGAATTGTACTCCATATTTAATAGTTTATTTTAAATCGCCACTAAACGGCACAAAAATAAATCGGCACTAGAGCAAGCCATTATACGACGATTTCATGCAATTGCAGTGTTGCCAACCTTATTTTAATTGCTGTACATGTAAGATAATTAGGGCAGGTGTAAGTAGGGTTGCCAACTTTATAAAATTAAAGGAAAGGACATTTTTTCGGCAATCTTTATCTGAAATATGTGTAGGGTTTAAAATTTACGAGGGGGAAAAATGCGCCGCAGGCGTTTTTTTTGAAAATTTTCAAGGTCAAACGTGTTTTAATGTAAAGTTAGATAATATAGAGTTTTTTACAATGAAGCTAATTTAACAAATTCTTAAAAAAATTAAAATCAATATTTTATGACGAAAACAAATAAAACACAATAAGATATCTAATCGTAAAATGTTAACTGCCAATACCTAATTTTACATTTTAATTTTTTAAACTGACAAAGCAGTTATTTAACGTTAATAAAATATAATCAAATATTAATGAGTAATACTTGATCCGGATAGTCTTTCGATGAGGATGAGAACATGAGGTTGATAGTAACAATGAACAAATTTGACAAGTCAACATTAGTTAACCACAGATATTTTTAACCCTGAAGGTCTGAAGTTATCACCAAACACCAAAGCATACATCTCTTCGTCTGCTACCTCCATCTTTTACGGAAAACTGTAAACTAAATGTTAGTAAATTAGTACCAATACATCAATAATTCAAAAATTTTATCGTTATTTCATTACATTAAATGTGAAATAATTATTTCATTTTCATATTTATAATAACAAGAAAAATATGATTAACAACAAAATTTACTATAAAAGGACAAATCGCGTCCTTTCCTGGTTTAAAAAAGGACAAGGACAAAATATGCTCAGAAAAGGACAGTCCTTTCCAAAAAAGGTCAGTTGGCAACCCTAGGTGTAAGATATACAATAGTAAATTTGTACATAAAATGACAAAAATATGCGCAAAAAGAAGGAACTAAATAATTCTGATGAATAAGTTTGAGATAAAACACATGATTTTGAGTGTTCTTTACCATAACTTCAATGTCCAAGGTTCGCATTGAATTTCACATATTTAAACACAATTTATAAAATAAATATTCCCTTTATTTTCCCAATTTTTCGATTTCAAATAAAATTTAATATACACCTCGGCACTGTACTTCCTTTTTATCACTCCTACGGTTTATTTTCCTTGGCCCTGAGGGCCTCGGCAAATGAATTCCATATTCGTGATAAAAAACAGAATTTCACTACCTTGCCACATAAATAACTATTATCATCATTCCTATTGATACAATCACTGCAGAACACTGTCGAGGCATTGATTTAATTAACTTTGTAATACTGTCTTGTGATACATTTTGCTATTCATTTTCTAAATGGTTCCATAATTCAGCCTTGTTTTTTTTTTTATTTCCGACACGTATTTTTAACTTCTACCATAAATATTTTAGTAGATTTAGAAACGTCGAGACACAGTACTTCGGATGACATTGGTAAGGTTTTTCTATTCGAATTTCTTTCGAAATATCCACATAGGTAATTTTCTTGAATCTGCATAGTTTTTAATTTAATTATTTTATTTGAAATCTTCACTTAAAATGCACAAAAATGGTCATTAAAAAGCTTAGAATTCGGCACTAAAATAATAATTGCAGTATTGCCCACCGTATGATAATGGGGTATTCCACCATAACAAAAAAAATTAAAAAAATACAATTTAACATAAAGTATGGCTCAATAAATGATAGTTAAAACAATGAAAACATATTTTAAATAATTGCTTTACGAGATATTTCACATTTGCTACATGGGAAAATTGACGTCATACAATTGTTATCTTTCTCTCGCAGCGTACTCAGAGCAGTGTGTGTGAGAAAGACAAATATAGGGGAAATGTGACGTTACACTGATTTCTCAAAAATAAAATACTGTTAAACTAGGAACAATTAAGATTTTTTAATACCATGAATTGCTTCAAAACTGAATGACGTTTTATTTAAAATAATAAAAAAAATTGAGTGGAATACCCCATTGTTGTACATGTAAGGTAATTTGAGCAGGTGTACAATGTACAACAGTAAATTTGTACCTAAAATGATAAAAATATGTACAAGAGGAACGAACTAAATAATTCCGTTGAATAAGTTTTAGATAAAACAAATAATTTTGAGTGTTCTTTACGATAACTTGGTCCGAAGTTAGTAATATTGAATATCAGACTCACAGCTTTCGAGTACCTAAATTTAAACATAACATTTTAAATAAATATTCCTTTCATTTTCACAATTTTTCAATTTCAAATAAAATATAATATGCACTTCGAGCACTGTAGTTCTTTTTTATCATTCATATGGTTTATTTTCCTCGGCCCTGGAGCCTCGGCAAATAAATTCCACATTCTTGATAAAAAATAGAACTTCATTGCCTTAATACATAAATAACTATTATCTGTTTATTTTGTTGGTGTTAGGGGTCTATCGCATCTTGATTTGTCAGCTAATGTTTTTGACAACTTTTATTTGGTAATAATTCCTTTTGTCGATCATTAGTAAGCCGGCTATCTCACGAGAAACTTTTCCATGTCGAGAAAGGATTATTACGAATTCTCGAAACTGAAAGTGGGTTTATTTCACAATTTCATTTGACAGTAACTTGAATTAATGTTAAATTGAGAATATTAATAGTAAAATAGCGAACTCTAGGTGAAACAATGTTTATATATAACAAGAGCGCAACGCGTCTATGGTTACTAGCTGAGCATGGCCGGCGTTTGTTGACGGCCGAAAGGTTGATTTGATGACAAATATAAATTAACAAAGTATATAAATTCTGAACAACTTGGCTCGATATTTTTTTGCTATAAGATACAATGAAAATAAATTTTAAAACATGTCAACTAAATATACTAATTATATGTAATGCAATTAACGTTCCTTCACAGTAGTGTATATTCTTATATAAGAGAAAATAAGTTTGGCTCCAAACTTTTGCACGCAACTGTAAGTATGTATTTAATTTAATAAAATTTTATTGTGCTGGGCACATCAAATTTTTTTAATGTTCCTAAAAAGGATATGCGTTGCTCTAATGTTTGACAATACATCAGCTTTTAAATGCCAGCCATTCATTGGTGAAAAAACGTGATGTAGCATTTACTTATCTTTTATCGCTAAACGAAAACATGAAACTGCTTCATGCAACAAATTATAACTAACGGAACAAACAAACAGACATGTAGTATTACGTAGAATATACTCTGGGTTCAAAACCCCTTCATGTGTATGGCAAAATATAGGGACGATTGATCTCATATATCAAAAGAATTTATACTTGCATTCGACTGCAGTTGAAAAAAAGTCTACTTAAGTATGTGGTGGATAGTATTATAGTAGTTTCGTTTCTAATTAACAAACCCGTAATTAAAAATACCTCAAAAAACTTGAAATATAACTCGCAATTAGAGCAGGGAGTAAATCACAGTTAATTGCAATTTCTTTGCGTCCGATATTTCATAGCGAATCAATAAAATATGTAGAAGTTTTATGATTTCCTTAATTTGCGTGTGAGATTGGGTTTCAGCCTGCGAAACCATATCACTTACGGCCGTATTTCCGTAGAAATTCGAAGGATTGGGTAACCTGATTTTAAAGGAAGCAAGCTGAGATTCGTTGGGTAACTTGATACCCAGTGGTTTCTCTTATTGCCAATGTCTTTATACGTGATTTATGTACGATAACTCAAATTTTTGAGAGATGCACAATATTTCAGTGAATATGATTAGCAATTAACAAATACTTTATAAGTACGACTAGTGAATGAAAGTTGACGTTTAAATTATTTATATGCGGTTTCTTTTCATTACTTTGTCTTATGATTTGAATTTGTAAGGAAACTGACCATTATGTATCCCGTTAGAGAAGATTAAAATTGTACTCAATAACAATGAAGTACTAGGAGGCTTTAAAATGATCTTAGCAACAAGAATGTATTTAAAAAATTTAATACGCGAATTATGTTTCGTTCGTTTAAGCGCAAACAACTCTCGAATGAGAACTACTGTTAAATAAAATTAAAAAATAATCATAATTCAAAGAATTGTCAAACTAAAAATAGTTTAAAAATCAAAATATTTTATTATACAATATTGTGTGGAATCTAAGGCTAATATAATTAATAATAAAATTTAAAATTACCCGTCCTAACCTTAAAATTAAATGAAAAAATAAGCTAGACATGTATTTCGAGAACAAAGTTCTCATCTTCAGTAAAAATTACGCGAAATCGTATTAGAGAGTTAAAGGGCAACTAGGATTACTCAACATGTAAACCATGCCAGAGGTCCTAACAACCCTTTTATTTGAGAGTAGGTTAAGATTACTCTCAAATAAAAGGGTTCTTAGGACCTCTGGCATGGTTTATATGTTGCGTAATCCTACTTTCCCTTTACCTCTCTAATACGATTTCGCGTAATTTTTACTGAACTGAAGATGAGAACTTTGTTGTCGAAATACGTACATCGTGCTTATTTTTTCATTTAATTTTAAGGTTAGGGGTAAAATAAAATAAATATATCATCACGGCATATTACCCATTACTGGGTTTGCCAGTATCTACAACACATGTAGACATCGGTAATAATGACGATATATTTTACCGGACATAGTTATGAAAGAAACCACATATATAAAATAATTCAACGTCAACTTTCATTCGCTGTCATACTATACCATGGTCAGGGTGGTCGAGTTTCTAGTGGGCTAATGACAATTTCAAAGTACCATTTTTACCTCCCGCTACCCTTGGTAAGGGAGGTATAGGGATCGTTGTAAAAATTACATATCGAGATTTTAGTAAATGACCACATTTTAAGGTCCCTAGAATCCAATTTTAAGATTTTCAAGATTATGTCTGTATGTGTGTATGTGGGTGTGTATGTATGTGTGTGTATGTGTGTGTGTGTGTATGTGTGTGTATGTGTATGTGTGTGTGTATGTGTAGGGATTTTGTCTTCACTCTAACTCAGATACTATCATTCAGAAAATTCTGAAATCTTGTATTTCCATCCCATTCTATGAAAAGAAGCCATTAGATTTTGGTGTAAATCGGATAACCGGAAATGGCACTTTACCTGAAGCTCATAATGGTTTTTCTTCAAAAAATACCATTAAATGCCATTTTTTCGCATTTTATGTCTTATGAAAATTAAAGACTATTGAATTTTCTACAGGAATACATTAATACTTTTTCTATATATTTTACAGATAAATTTAAAAATAATTATTTTTATTAGTCGCGAAGCCTAAGATAAACACAATAATTCCTTTGTTACACAGTTCATATTTCAAATGAATGTACCTGACAGTAAATGTCACTGTCAAAAAACTAATCACTTCAAATTAATAATAGTGACATTTTTTAAAAAAAATAGTAAATAAAGCAATAGTTTTCTGTAATGGAACAGTTTGCAGCGTTAGTAAATACGTAAGTACGTATTTAAATTAATAAAAATTCAATAGCGGGAGGTTTTGTGTTGGCCACATCAGATTTTTTTTTATTATTTCCTTGGTAATATTGTATCAGTTGGACACAAATATTGAAAAATGGTATGCATATGTAAAAAAGTCCATATAATCGAATGGCATAACGCCCGTCGATCTATCTTTTACCGTTCATTAGTTACAGGCAAAAAGAGCTTGGGATTTTCATTCAATATGAAATTTATATTTCAAACTAAAGCGTACGGAATTATTTGCCAAGAGTACCTGAATTGTAAGTTATTTAATTGTAGTTAGGGCAAAATGATAGAAACAATAGTATCTCTCCTCTGTTGGACAGAAGCAAAAGGCCATAACGCATAACTGCTGAATTCTCTCCTCTGCCCAGACTTCGTAGAAAATGTTTGGAATCTGAGTTTTGTGCCTAAGGGAAGCTGTCAGTTGTATTCAGATATCAGAGCACTAACAAGCCACAGACCACTCATCCCTTATAACCCATCTCTCTCACACATTATCTCTCTATCTCTCTTACTCTTAAAGTGACCACAACCTCAAACACATACGCGTGTCTTCTACTTCTATTTAAATAATCGAAGCTCGTGTTTGTTTGTTTTTACGATCCTACACGTACGATTGTTTCCAAAACATTTGAATTCTAATCATTCCAAATGATACAGTTAAAGAGTCAATTAATGGTGAACGAAATATTTATGAACTTTTAATTAAAAGACTCATCTAAAATTGACAAAGGCTATTATTTAGTGATTCGGTCGAGACGAGACGAGACGAGAAATTCATTATCTCGTCTCGTCTCGTTTCAAATTTATAAAATTGCGTCTCGTCTCGAAGTTTTTCTCGACTCGTTTAATAGAGTCTCGTCTCGGCAGAGATTCTCGCCGAGATTTCTCGATTGAAATTTAATATGTATATTTGGGCCCATAAACTAATTATTAAATTTAGACAATTTTGTATTAATAGTAATTTGAACAAAAAGATAAATATTTGTCGTTTTATCTGTCAAAATCTGATATAACCTAAAACTTGTGCAAATTTTATTGTTATAATTTTATTAATCTAATATTTATTTAGCATTTTCTAATCTGTTATAAAACACTAAAAAGAAAATAACGCTAAAAATTTTAGCTAAAGCCTGGATTACACGATGAAGTTTTTATTTTCAAGTGATTTGAAAAGTGTCTTTATAAGTGATCTTACAAGTAGGTACGATCAAATTTTGCGTGAATTAAAATATGCAAGTGTCTAATTTTAAGTTATACTTACATTAAGGTTTCAATTACTTCTCTTCTTCTTCAGTTTAATATCGATCACTTATAACATTATTTGTATACATCAGAAATATAAACACAAATGACATTTAACAGTTACTTGTCAGTTAAAATTTGTAGGGACTTTTAAGAAAAAGTAGCGCATGTTCCAGTTTTTCTATAAAAGTTTTTCGTTAAAAGTCTATACATATGTCTCTCTTGCACTCAAGTCATTGTGCGAGGAGAAGACTGTTGAAGTCACTTGAAAAGAAAAACTTTATCGTGTAATGCACGCTTAACAAATTCTGACAGATAAAATGTCAAATACTTTATTATCTTTTTGTTCAAAAATGTTATAGCTAAGTAGAGATCGATATCACTAAAAATATGTTAATTTTTTGCAAATATAACTCATGAGAAAAGTAACAACCGAGAAATCTCGAAACAATTTTCGAGAATCGAGATCTCGGCAAATATATCTCTTCTCGTAAAATATTTTTTACATTTCTGTCTCGTCTCGTCGAGACGAGAAATCTCGAGTACGAGACGAGACGATAATCGAGAAATATCTCGTCTCGACAGAATCATTACTATTATTCGTTACGTTTATCTTCCGTTCAAAATTAATTTTTTTATGAAGTCGTGTTTGATATTTAAACCGAACTGTGGAGAAAATTGTGAACTAATGATGCTAGTTTGGTGTTTTTCAGACTATAGGGCGGAATATAAAATTGGTGTTTTTTTCATCTACACAGAGAATTGCTCGTCTCGCTTCATATATATGCAAAGCGTTGCGTTAATGCCATTTGCAGCAACTTGCAAAGCTCACACCTACTATTTAACACAGCTAGAACAAAATAGCTGCATTTTACACCCCCTCTCCAAACAATGTCAGAATATAAATTTTCATTTTGAATGAATATCTCACAAGTTTTTTCTTACTTCGGCGACCACTAGTTTACTAATTGTGTCACATTTGTTTTCGGAAAAGAATAGGGTAGTTGCGCATTTTCTGATTTATTTTTTTTCTGAAAGAATTGTTCAAGTCATTCATTTTAATACATGTTTTACGTCTGACAACTGTATATTTTTTAAAATATAATTAAAAAAATCTTATTTCACATTTTCCCGTGTGTGACGTGTATAATACCAATTACAGTCTTTCTTGCCCTAGCGGTACACTCTCGGTAGTACACTCTGTACAGTAGTTGACTACCATTTTTGTCTGAAGAGATTTATATTTTTGAGAGAAGCACTATTTCACATTAGTTTCATTACCTTGTCTTAAATTTGCTGATATAGAAAAGAAAAATAAAATATGATTTTAATACAAATCAGTCAGGACGACTGATTTGTCCTGCACGTAAAACATAGGTTAAAATGTCAACTAAAAATGACATTTATGTACATTCCCTGGAATATACGACTAGCGTATAAGTTTGTTATTTTGACAGTATCAGTGTGGCGATTATTACCGAATACTTACTATCATATTCTCAAAACATCATCGTGACTTAATGATCATTACAATGGGGTATTCCACCATAACAAAAAAAAATTAAAAAAATTCAATTTAACATAAAGTATGGCTCAATAAATAATAGTTAAAACAATGAAAACATTTTTTAAATAATTACTTTACGAGATATTTCTTATTTGCTAAAAGGGAAAATTGACGTCATACAATTGTTATCTTTCTCTCGCAGCGTACTCAGACCAGTGTGTGTGAGAAAGACAAGTATAGGGGGAATGTGACGTTACACTGATTTCTCGAAAATAAAATACTATTAAACTTGGAACAATTAAGATTTTTTATTCAATTTTGACGTTTTAAACTGTCATTATTAACTCCATAGCAACAACTATAAGTAACACTTTTTTCACAAGTGAATTAAAAAATTTTAAATCACTCTCACAAAATTTTAACTCATTCTGCAACAAAAAATTCATTTAAAAATAACATCAAGAACGAAAATAACACTCACCACACTATGTATCAGACATTATTAGCCCTTTTCATTATTTTTCACGGCACAAATGACGGACAATAAAGCATTTTAAATATATGACTCGACGTCTGTCAGCGACGATTGTCATGCTTAGCCTACTAACTGATCAGTCTTTTATTTTGTCAAAATTAAATATTATAATGGTTTTTATTATTATTTCGTCAAAATTGAATAAAATATTGTACAAACCACGTGAGCTAAGAATGTTTATTCACTCGAAGAATTTAACTCACTCGCCCTTACGGGCTCGTGAGCTAAACTTTCTTCTCATGAATAAACATTACCTTAGCTCACTTGGTGTGTAAATATCTATTAATACTATGAATTGCTTCAAAAATGAATGAAGTTTTATTTAAAATAATAAAAAAAAATTGAGTGGAATACCCCATTGAAATTACGTTTATAATGACCATTAATGTAATTTACATATAACATACGAAATGTTAAATTAAGAATTAGAGTTTAATTATCAGTAGCAGTTGTCGACTGTCTCGGCTATAAGGCACCAGAAGTCGAGGGATCGCCATAAACAGCTTAAACATCCCTCAAATATAAAAATACAAAAGATCCTTTCAACGTTGATACCGCAAATTTCAGTATATTTGTCAAAATACTTCCAATGCCCAGGGTCGGATTCAAAGAAAAATTATTCTTGTTTTTACAATACATGTTTTTTTTTTTCATTTATGATACATATAAGTAACGATAATTCAAGTACTGAATCAGAAGAATATTTTTTATATAAATTATGTCTGTATGACTATAACATTATAATGTTAAATATCTGTACCTATTTAAAAATTGTATGTATATATAAATATAATAAAAATTGACAGCAACACTATAAATTAATATTGTTGTAACAGGTTAAAAAGATGTTAATTTAATTTCTATTTTATTTCTTATTTTTGTTAGAACAGAGTCCAACTCTGTACAAAACTTGAGAAACCAATGAGGTCATGCAAAAAAAATAATTGTACCTTTTTTCTGTTTAAATCGAAAAAGGATAGTCTAATTCATCGATCAGTGTGATTAAATTATTTTTTATTTATTTTTTGTTGTATAAAATCGTTTTAAAGTATGATGTTTTTAAAAAGTTGCAAAAACCAGCCATGTTTTGTCGTCACAACGTTACGTACCAAGTTCAGAGTCATTTCAAATAGACATTTTATATGGACACATAATTTCTAAAAGAAAAATATATATAAACTATAAATTGAAGATTACATATATCTGAATATGCTATAATATATTAATATAATATCGTTCTATTTATTTTTATAAATATAATTTTCATTTGGCGTGAAATTATCTACGTTACATCAGATGTTTCTCTCACTTTTGAATCTTTGAATTAGACGGTAGAAGGTTATAAACGCATGTGAGACATTGAATATATTGCAGAATATTATTTTATTCTTTATTTTGGCACGAAACAACGTTCCATCGACATGTTTACTTTCATAAATTTTAGGTTATGTTTAAATGTCACTTTGACGTTTAAGACAATTTGAAAATCAAAATGGTCGTGCCTGTTACTCTGTGACGTCATTGGACAAGGGACGAAGCGGGGGTCTAGCAGCCTCATTTTAAAGAATGTCATTTTCAATTACAATTTTTTCATGATTAAAGATCGATTTGAGGAAAAATAAAAAATACGGGTCTATTATTTTTCACTACTTTATCGATTAAAATTATAAAAAAAAGTCGTGCATGACCTCATTATAGTGTTTATATTTTTAGTTATGGCAGATAGAAAATTAAAGGTTCCATTGTGAATGTAATTGAGGGGTATGTAAACGGTTTCTTATGATCCCTCGACTTCTCGTGATTTATACTATAAGATACTAGATTTTTTTATAGTTTCATACTCCAAGGACGTTCTGACATCATTTAAAGTTGTTCAATCCAATATTATGATAATAAATTTTGCTCTAA
This sequence comes from Ophonus ardosiacus, assembly GCA_943142095.1. Taxonomy (NCBI): domain Eukaryota; kingdom Metazoa; phylum Arthropoda; class Insecta; order Coleoptera; family Carabidae; genus Ophonus; species Ophonus ardosiacus. The sequence continues at coordinate 15,269,881 of OW964834.1, forward strand.
ATATGATTAAATTGTGCCAGGATTCTTGTGAATTTTAAATTGACTGTAAATAATTTGTAAATATGTACATTTGATAAAATGAGTACGTATTTGCCACTGTAAATAAATCCACATTCCAGTTGACAGAGAAATACATATAGCTCGTACTTAATTTATAACGTTGAGTGTACATTTCTTTTCGAGGCATGGAAAATTGAAACTGACGTTTGTATAGGCATTCCAGATTACGAAACACTCTATGGATATGATAATTAAGACGTATAGCATCGCCCTAAACAATATTTTACAACAAAATGATACTAGTTATTATATGTTGGGAAACGTCCAAGTATTTATTAAAGAGTAAACACATAGTCAATGATTAGCACTTTGAATATTGACAAGGATCTTTGTTTGTTCACAGATAATATACGCGCCTCATCGACGATGTTTAATTATTAAATATTAACAATGAAACTGTCAAAGCATCTGTAAAAGTTTGTAATGTTCTCACCCAAGAAACATATTCAAATAACAATTTCTTCAAATAGAAATTTGATATTTAATGTCGCAAAATCTCTCCGCTTATAGGTATAAGGTTGGTACTGACAATTTCAAGATACCATTTATTGGTTATTTGCTTGGTAATATACAGGGTGTTAAATAAAAAGCGAGTCATAAACATTTATCATGGCAAATCGGTTTTTCCTTGCGCAAAACTTCCTATTTAATTTCAGACAAAAATGTTTCAAATAAATGTTATATATACAGGCTGTTAAAAAATAAGTGTCACAAATTATGAGAGCATATAGTACTGACCAAAATGTGTAAAAAAAAGTTTAATCAACATGGGTCCGATCTTCAATAGTTTCCGAGATATAAGGCAGTGAAAAATGAGTTTTTTCGGGGTTTACCTCTGCTATCTCGAAAACTGTAAGAGTTACGATTTTCATTATATGAGACTTTTTGTTTACCTTTCAAAGGTCATCTTAGATGTGTTTTTTTTTTTCAAAAAATAAAAATCAAATAATTGTACTAAGACAAATGTTGTGGCGATTTTGGCCAATATTTAGTTTTCAAATAACTTCGTAATTATTAGAAAGTCAAAAAAATGTTTCATATAAAATTTTATTGTTTTTTATGGTCTATTTACTGACAGACAAAATTTTGTTCAGTTACTATATCTTTGTCTGTTTTTCTTCGATTCTAATACAAAATGACCTCTTTCTCAAAAACAGTTGAAGATCGGACCAATGTTGATTAAGCATTTTCTACTCATTTTGGTCAGTACTATATACCCTCATAATTTAAGACACTTATTTTTAACACCCTGTATAGAGAATTAAATTCTATGCTTAAATCACTAAAAAATTATAGTAATATGTATACAATAGACTTATGTAAATGTGTTTTTCGATAATAAAGTCAAGGACAAGGAAAAATTGGAAGATTTCGTTTGTTAATATAATGGTAGTGAATCGAAAACCACATATTGAAAGACGTCAACCAGATCTCGTTGTTAAAAATAAAATCTATAACGCAATGTTGTACTGATCATTTCGAAATTGAGAATTGCCAAGAAGACATGAACCAAACCTGCTCTTATAAAATACTGAAATTCGAAAATTCGCTACCTTTTCTAATTAATAACCAATGAGACAGTATATTTTTTAAGAAACAGAACGTATGTGTACATTTGTAGGCAAAATTCCAGTAGAAATTTACAACTGCTTGATGCTTGAAGCCCGAAAGATACATATATGTAATAAAATAAAATCCATAATGATATGACAGTCAGTAGTACAATAGTTTTTCCAATCTTCAGTTCATGTATTCTTACCACATATTGCTACAAACTAAAGCAAACTTTAAACTTGAAAGTCACAGATTCAACAACTGCAACTGTCAATCACATTCGAAACGAAATGTATGGAAATATGTTCAAAATGACATGTGGTTCCTTACGAACTTAGCAAATATCAGATTATAATTATTGCCAACCTTAAAGTTGACAACCAAATGCGACTGTTACTTACCGAACAGATAAATTCGTATTGAAAAACGCATTTTCATTACCATGGAGTTTATCTGATGGATAAATTTAATCTGCTAGGTAGTTAACAAATACTTTAACAAGCGATTGAAAAACCGGCCCTAAGAAGAATAATCTGTTGTAATAGTCCAAACTACTCCAAGGAAAGAAGTTGACAAATTCAAATGTTTGTAACATAGTTTCTAATTGACAGATAAATGTCAGAATGTCAGTATCAAAAATCAATAGTTTTAGTGACATTACTGAAAACTTTTTCTGGGAAGTACATTTAATCTTTTTTATTGTTTTATTAATTAAATATTTAAAATTATAGGTAAAATGCATGTATGCATAAGAAATACCGGCAATCTTGTCAATGGATTGGAAGAATATCTGCTATTAAGGAACACGTAGAATAAAAGAATTAGAATTTTTTGTGTGCACAAGAAATGTAATTTTCTTATTATAAAACTACGCAGCGAAGTGCAATACAATAGCATAAAATGGAAATGGCGAGAGATATTGTGCTAGCCACATACATAGGAAAGATTACATGATATTAATATGTAATTATTTCATTATTTATTAATTGGGATGAAGAAATGTTAGGCAGAGGCACATTTGAGATTAAACACACTACATTGGAAACAAAGGAATTTCAGTAAAGAACTTTTAGTGATGCCTGAAATTAGTCGGCCGACAAATCGGCTTCACTAAAAATTACAGATAATTATATTCTACATCTAAAAATATTTTGTTTTTGTAATATCATTAAATCACTACACAGATTTTATTTATTTTTATTTTGTAACCTGCAAATTTGTTTGAAAATTTTTTGTTTTATATTAAGTGGGAAGTTTTACCCAAGGAAAAACTGTTATCCCATGTTAAACGCCTATGTTCTGCTTTTTAAGTAACACCCTATTAGTTAGATTTTAAAACCAACTATCTCTGTAAATAGTACATAGTAGGTACATGATATACGAGCCCTAATCCATATTAGTTGGCCTATTTGTTAAATCTTGACTTAAATAGTATTATTTCTAATAACAATATAGGAAGTTTTTATTTTTTATTTCAAGTAAAGATATTTCCATATATCATAACGTAACTTTAAATTATATTTCTAGCTAAACATAAATATTTAACAGTATAATAATAACTCAAATTTATTAGTAAATTTCTTTTATTTATTTAGGTTGGATAATTCGCCCATTATTTTTAAAAATGGCCTTAATTTTTTTTGGTGTCTTATTTCTAAACTCTGACAAACAAATGACGTCAATTATTTTCAAACTTTATTTGTTTTTTTTTTGTATTGTTAGTAAAGCTATGAATTGACATTAAAACAACAAATTATTTCAGAAAATATATGTTGCATAAGAACCGCAAAATATATACAATAAGTACTAAAAACAATACCGATAATTACGTTAGATATTATTTGTATTATATATGCGAAAAATAAAATATAATAAAATTTTAGCGACTAGGTCAACTAATATGGATGGTTTGTATTTATATTAAAGTTTTATTGTAACATTATTGACATAAAAATGATAGTATATGTATCAATATCAGTACATAGTATAAAATTTATATTGTCATAGGACTTGCATTAGGCTGTCAGTTTCAGATGTGATTTATTTGTTTAGTTTGAAAGTAGACTCGCATATTGGAGTAGAATTTTATGGTCGTAATTAAAACTTTAGTGGTTTAAAAATATATTTCATCCTCTTGCATCTGGCATAGCCGATCGCAAGTTCATTAAAATTAAAACGCATCACATCTTGACCTAATAATAACTAAAACTCCACTTAAACTACCATTTATCATGGGTAATGAAGTCCGCACAGCCACACACCAATTAATATTTCCGCAATCTTTAGACAAAAACGTTTAAACCGCTAACACACGCACACAAACTCAAACTCATACACTACAGACAGCAGACAGCTAATATAAATTTAGATTTTAACATGTGTACAGTGACACCAGGTAATGACATTTACTAGGAAAATATCTACACACACGCACAAATTGGACACGCCAAAGTGAATTTAAAAGGAAAATTTTAAATTAAGCGGAAAATTAAATTATATTTTTAACGGTATACATAAATGAATTATTAGTTTTTAATTTCTTTTGGTAATGGCTTAAGCTGATAGCCAAACAAAATATCATGATATTAAAATAGATCTGTAGCTATTGAACGGTAAAAGATAGTTTGATAGGCGTTGCACCATTCAATTCTGTATGATGTTTTCTACATATGTATATCAGTTTTAAATTTTCGTGTCAAGCTGGTACAATATTACCAAGCAAATAACCAAAAAATGGTTTCAATTTCAATATTTACCTCCCGCTACCCTTGGTAAGGGAGGTATAGGAATCGTGCTAAAAATCACATATCGAGATTTTAGTAAATGACCACGTTTTAAGGTCCCTAGAATCCATTTTAACGTTTTCACGATGATGTCTATGTGTGTATGTGTGTATGTGTATATGTATGTGTGTGTGTATGTGTATGAATTTTATCTTCGCTCTAACTCAAATACTATCATTCAGAAAATTCTGAAACCTTGTATTTCTACCCTACTCTAATACGAAAAGAAGCCATTAGATTTTGGTGTAAATCGGAAAAACGGAAATGGCACTTTACTTGAAGCTCATAATGGTTTTTCTTCAAAAAATACCATTAAATGCTATTTGTTCGCATTTTATCATTATGAATATTATAGATTATTGAATTTTATACAGGTATACATTTATACTTTTTCTATATATTTTACAGATAAATTTAATAATCATTTTTGTTTTTTTCCCGAAGCCTAAGATAAACACAATTAATTTGTTACACAGTTTATTTTTCAAATGAATGTAACTGACAGGTAAACGTCATTGTCAAAATCTAATCACTTCAAATTAATAATAGTGACATATTAAATAATAAAGAAAGTCGTGAATAAAGCAATAGTTATATGCAATAGAACATAATATAGTTTGAAGCATTACTAAATATGTAGGTATGTATTTAAATTAATAAAAATTAAATAGCCGTAGGTTTTGTGTTGGCCACATCAGATTTTTTACCTCCCGCTACCCTTGGTAAGGGAGGTATAGGGATCGTGCTAAAAATCTCATATCGAGATTTTAGTAAATGACCACGTTTTAAGGTCCCTAGAATTCATTTTTAACATTTAATTTTTAACATTTTCACGATGATGTCTGTATGTGTGTATGTATGTGTATGTATTTTGTCTTCGCTCTAACTCTAATACTATCATTCACAAAATTCTGAAACCTTGTATTTCTATCCTATTCTAATATAAAAAGAATCCATTAGATTTTGGTGTAAATCGGATAACCGGAAATGGCACTTTACCTGAAGCTCATAGTGGTTTTTCTACAAAAAATACCATTAAATGACATTTTTTCGAATTTTATGTCTTATGAAAATTAAAGATTATTGAATTTTCTACAGGAATACATTAATACTTTTTCTATATATTTTACAGATAAATTTAAAAATAATTTTTTTTATTAGTCGCGAAGCCTAAGATAAAAACTATTCCTTTGTTAAACAGTTCATTTTTCAAATGAATGTAACTGACAGTAAATGTCACTGTCAGAAAACTTATCACTTCAAATTAATAATAGTGACATTTTAAAAAGAAAATAGTAAATAAAGCAATAGTTTTCTGCAATGGAACAGTTTGCAGCGTTTGTAAATACGTAGATAGGTATGTATTTAAATTAATAAAAATTAAATAGCGGGAGGTTTTGTGTTGGCCACATCAGATTTTTTTTATTTGGAATGTGATAGATGCTTTATACATCTTTAGGCGGCGGTTACATTGAATGTGAATTCGGAAGAAATTTATTCATACGAATACGTAAGACAAAGGGCCAGTTTTACAATTTCTGGTTAAATTTTAACTGTCAGTTAAATAAACAAAATTGAAATGAAATGAACTGTCAAATGACAGTTTTATCATTGCTGTCAATAATTCGATTCAATATTGTTCATTTAACTGACAGTTAAGTTTTTAACCAGAGATTGTAATATTGGCCCAAAGTGGTTATATACATTGTCTGCAAACTCGTTATATGAATACGAACATAATTTTCAGTTTGCGCTGAAGTGCAATGGACCCGCAATGTTCCGTTCGCACGAATAACGCATGAAAAACAAAATATTTTGTTCGTATTCAAACAGTCGTACGAGTTTGTACGAAGTCGTAAGAAATAGTCGTAAAGCACTGTTACCGCATATACATATATACTTGTATTGATTTGTTTACTTTTGATGATTTCGTACATATTCGTAAGAACGAATTTTCGTACGAATTCGCATCCAGTGTAACCGCCTCCTTATGCTTTTAAGGTAGTTCTTTCACGACAGGCTCATATATAAGTTTCCCTAAGTAAAAGAATTTATAAATACATTTTTAATAGTTTAGGATTAATTAGAGAATTAAATTGTTTTAAATATAATATATGTTAAATAAATGTGATGTATATTTTCGCGGGTTTTACTAAACTTCACTTGTCATAAAGAATTAGAATGGACTGTATCTCAAGTTATTTAATGATTTTGCATATAAGAATACAAATTACAAATAAACTAATTCAATGTCATCTTTCACAAAACAAAACTATTACACACACTTGTTTTTTATTGTCTTATTTTTTATCACTTGATTCAAAAGTCTTTAATTTTGCATTAAATGAAATATCTCTAACAATATAGAATTAAAAAAATCAAGAAAAATATATAACTGTTTTAATAAATGCGAAAATTCCATCGAAAATCACATATTTTCCAACTTTCGATGAGAATTACTATAAAAATAGCTGGTAACTGGACGTTTTTTTACCATCCGTCATTTAGGTAAGGAAGGTATTGACCTTTAATACTATAATTCTAAAAATTATAATTCTTTCGTACTTCTCTTCTTTACATCCATATGAAGAGCTTATTAGATTTTGTTTATAATTTGTCAACTGGAAGTACTCTTATTTGATGTTTTTAACAGTTTCCTTAAAAAAACACAGTTAAATATTATGTTTTGACATTTTGTTATTATAAATATTAAAGAAAATGCTCTTCTCTATACGATTTGATTATACATTTTCCTTCAAATTCTATAGTTATAGAGTTAAAGAAGTGTAAAGAGATTAACTTTCAAAAATCAGTCAGTTTTGCTATTTATCATGGAAACAGCTGATATATTTAAAAAATTCTAATTGACTGATGTCAGTGTCAAGTGCAAAACCAAAGATGGAAAGTATAGGATCAGAAAGTCATAATATTTCTCGCAAGTGACATGCAGTATACATGTATCATGTATAAACTGTCACTTGAACTGTCGTTAGCCCGTTAGGTAGTTTTTTGTACAAATCTTTCGTTTATTATATGAATTTATGTAAAATCCTTCCTTGTGAGACACTATTCCCATATTGTCAATGTATTTTCGCTCTATTTTGGTTTCAAGTCAAATATCTCAGCTTGCGGATGGTAAACCTTTTTAAAAATTTTGCATACATGTGTAAAAACTCATGAAAAATAACATACTTAAATTTCACAAAAATACTTTCATGATAGAACCATCTTAACTTAAAATAGGTCGATTACTTATGCTAGGAAAATATAAAAATTTTTTTATGTAGAATGGAAATTTCGCATGTTTTTTTGACTTTGGTGGCTTGTAATTAAAGAGCGGTAAAAGATACGTTGATAGAAGTTACACCATTCGATTCTATGGACTTTTCTTCATATGTATACCAGTTTTAAATTTTCGTGTCAAGCTGATACAATATTACCAACAAGCAAATAATCAAAAAATTGTTTCATTTCAATATTTTTTATACTGAATGTGATAGATTCTGCCATCTACTGATACTTTCTGAATTTTACACCTTATGCTTTTAACGAGTACATACTTTTTGTATTCCGCCCTTTTGTGTTTAAGTAAGTTGATCCCAAACAGATCAAATTACGAAAAGATATTGATCATTATATGAAAGCCGACGTTACAGAAGATTTCCTAACATGTAATCAAATATTTTCACGACGATATCACCGTAAGATTTATTGCTTTCTCGGAAAATTCCAGACATTTTTGTACCAACACTGAATTTAAGAAAGATATATACGTTATCAACATTTGGAAAGTGGAAAACTTCATTTACGAAACAGCAATTTTAACGGCCTAAATTTTAAAACTTTTTGGATGAGCCAACACCAATTTATTGAGCTATAGACTTATGTATATACGAGTAGAGTTAATTTGGATGTGTTAACAAATACTCGAAATCTCAGTTCTACAACACTTGCATTTGAAGTGGATACTATGCTGCTTATAATTATATTTACAATCTCCCTATACGTACAGGTGTCTCTGAAATAGGAGGACATGGTTTAACCACAGATTTCTGAGTCCAAAATAAGACTTTTTAACTAAATTTACCTATAGACCACATTAGTCAGGTAGGTTAAGATTTTCGTTTGGCGCGAAACCCTGAATCAAATCAGAATGTATGTAGTTCTTATGGGAAGCGTATTTTCAATTCATATTATTAAAGCTATTCTGTGTTTCTTAAGTAGAATTTTGAGTTTCTTACTAACTGTTAACAATACTCTTTGCTTTCTGTTCAGTAATGATTGTATAGTAACATATAGTGATTCGGTTAAGACGAGACGAGACGAGACGAGAAATTAATTGTCTCGTCTCGTTTCAATTTCATAAAATTATGTCTCGTCTCGAAGTTTTTCTCGTCTCGTTTAATAGAGTCTCGTCTCGGCCGAGATTCTCGACGAAAATTTAATATGTATATTTTAGTCCCATAAACTAATTATTAAATTTATTTAATTTTGTATTAATAGTAATTTGAACAAAGAGATAAATATTTAACTGAAAAAAGATTCCAATTACTTTTCTATATCGATCACTTATAACACTAATAGTATACATCAAAAATATAAACACAAATGACATTTGACAGTTACTTGACAATTAAAATATGTAGGGACTTTTAAGAAAAAGTATTGCATGTTCCAGCTTTTCTTTAAAAGTTTTACGTTAAAAGTCTATTCATTTGTCTCTCTTGCACTCATGTCATTGTGCGAAAGAGAAAACTTTTCAAGTCACTTGAAAAAAAAAAAACTTCATTATGTAATGCACGTTTGACTAATTCTGACAGATAAAATGTCAAATATTTTATTATCTTTTTGTTCAAAAATGCCATAGCTAAATAGAGACATATCACTAAAAATATGTTAAATTTCACACGTTGGCAAATATAACTCATGAGAGAAATAACAACCGAGAAATCTCGAATCAGTTTTCGAGAATCGAGATCTCCACAAATATCTCGTCTCGTAAATGTTTTTTACATTTCTGTCTCGTCTCGTACGAGACGAGAAATCTCGAGTACGAGAATCGAGAAATATCTCGTCTCGATAGAATCACTAGTAACATATCTCATAATTTGGTGCAGTCAGGTCAACTGAATTTGTAGGTTAGTTTTGGAATTGACGCTGTTTGTCTTTAAAGTTATAATATAAGGTGATTATAAGTTTTTCATTGTTGTTATTTGCGATGTCTGAAAGGGTTATTAAGTTGTCCGCAATGAATAATTTCTTTGCTGACGATTTAAATTATCAGGATTAAATAGAATCGAAAACAGCTACGACCTACGTTTTAATGAATTTGCACATTAGAGATTTGTATTTATAAAGTTTAATAGATTAGATATGCATTTTAAAGTTCTTTTGAACATTTTGAAAATAGCATATTTTTGTTCCCGTATGAATAACATGGGAGTATAAATCGGCAAAGGCGAGTTAGGGTTTTAGTTTGAATTTGCCGCCACAAATTGACCGTTACACTAATGTGGTCTATATCCGAAAGAACGCTTTGTTTTATTGGAATGAAATTTGATATGACAATCCATATCGATACAGTTCATCTTGTAAGATGGTATTTGTTATTGTTAGAGTACCACAAATGTATGAAACTTGGGTGTAACGCCAGTGATTTGAATAGAACTTTTTAATGGCAAAGTCAATAAGTAAAGTTGTTGCTTTGCCGAAAAAAGCATTCATTAGTAAATTGTGCACTTTCATATACCAGGGGTCCCAAGCAAACCTTGATATAGGCGTCTAACATGGGAAAAAAGTTTTTTTTTAAATAAAAAGTGTCCGGTAGAAAATTAAGCCATGATATTGAACATGATGCCGGTGTAGTGGCTTTGGTCATGCGCATTAAAGCGCTATGTCTCTACATGTTCAGATCGAATCTGAGGTTCCTCGGTTCGAATCTACCGGCCGGCTAAGTGCGTAGTCGTTAAAATGCCACAGTATCAGGCATTAATCGCACTCGCATGCGACGACCCAACCAGTTGTCCATGTTAAAGATAGATGGTGCCAGCTGTAGAAGGAGTATTTCCGCTGCCGCTCTAATTGCGTAGCAATCAGTGGTTGTCGCACGGATTAAGTACACCAACTGCTTTAGTACTATCGGTTACGAAACGAGTACCTCCGGTACTTGAGGCCTTGGCCCTACAAGGGCTGTTGTGCCATAGATGATGATGATTGAACATGATAATAGCACATTACATCTTGTATATTATTTAATATTAATTACTTTAATATTATTGCATATAAAAAAAAATCAAATAAATAATTATTTCACTTTTTCATTTTGCAATATGAAAAGATTTTCAAATGTCAGCGTCGTACATTGGTTAGTTTTTGGGTAATTATTTTATTTTTTAAATAAAAATTGTTGAACTTAAAAAATCTGTCGTATATTTCGAATTGTAGTCATTTTAGAAAAATACCGTAATAAATAAAAAGAAAATAGTTGACAATAATTGATTACAATAATCAAAATATTGATATAATAACAAATGCATTATATATTCTTGTGATATTAATAAAAATAACTGAAATGTAATAAATGTGTGTAGTTATTATGTTTTTGCTGTATTTATAAAAAATGTTGTTTATTAATATCAAAAGAAAATACAATGCATTGTTATATCAATCATTTGATTATTGTTATCAATTATTGTCAATTATTTTCTTTTTATTTATTATATTGTTATTATTATTTTTAAATTACTATAATACGAAATATAAGACAAATTTTTAAAAGTTCAACAATTTTTGTGTAAAATTAAATAATTATCCTAAAGGGGAATCGAATCTAAATCTAAAATTTCAGAGGCAGTTGGGCTTATCAATGCACGACGGTGACATTTGAAAATCTTTTCATATTGCATAATGAAAAAGTGAAATAATTATTTATTTGATTTTGTTAAAATTTATTGCAATTTATTCAATAATATTAAAGTAATTAATATTAAATAACGTACAAGATGTAATTTACTATTATCATGTTCAATATCATGGCTTAATTTTCTGCCGGACACTTTTCCAAAAAAACTGTTTCCCATGTTAAACACCTATGTCAAGGTTTGCTTGAGTCACCCGGTATAGGTAGGTTGAGTTAAATAATCTTATTTTGGGCTCAGGTATATCTGTGGTTAAGCCATGTCCCCCTATTTCAAAGATATCTGTATGTATAGGCAAGAAATTTACTCTTAATTTGTAGTGTCACATGTTTCAAATGTATTTTTCTTTTTTTAGTTGTCATTGTCATCACTCAGTAACACATGACAGCTGTCAAACATTTTCTAACGTTTAAAAACAGTTGAAGGCATGTTAATATCAAGTCTTCCGCATGTATAGTTGTCAGTATCTCTAGATATAAAAAGAAACCAGTTTTTGTGACACTTATATAATAAAACCTAAATATTTTTAAATTAAAACTATGTTATAACAGTATATGTATTCGTGAAGACACGAAGTTCAGTATTATGTTCAGATTCTTATCAGCAGGCTGGGATAATGACAATAGAAGGGTGAAACACTATACCATCACAAAACCACATGTAATTGTTTTATTTCTTTTGTTATTTTTTATCTACTGTCCCTGAAGTTAAGTTAAAAAATAACGCTGTAAAACTTTGATACACAAAATAAAGACTATTTGTGAAGCTTCCAATATACATCGTATATTATAATTTATATGCTGAAAGTTACAGCTAGGAATTCTTTAGGGACAGGCGGGTAGACATGAAATATTCCCCTGAAACTGAAACTTTACTCTGCTCACGAAAAACTCTGCTATAGGTCTTACAAATTTGATTATACAGACTTAGAATTGTTAAACAAGAACTTGTATTTTATTTTAAAAATGACTGAACAGAGAATTTCCATTGTTTTGCGACCATGAAGGATCTGAAGGCTATACCACAAAGTGCATCATACTAGCATAAGTGCATTATATCGAATGGCGAATATTTTGAACGGGTCAATATTAATAAATAACGATGAATAAATTATTACAAAAAGCCACCTGTCGCCATAAAACGTTTAATTATTTAAATGACTCTAATTTTACACAGAAATTGAACATTTTTTTACGGTCTGCACCATAAAAAATTCATAATTAAATTGACAGGTGTACGCTTTTAAAAATGTCCAATTTACTGAAGAGCATATATCCTGTATTATAATTTACTGAATAATAGTATGAATGTTGCGTGATTTTGTATATATTGTGTATATATATATATGGATTTTGTTTTCGCTCTAACTCAATAATACTCTCATTCAGAAAATTCTGAAACCTTGTATTTCTACCCTATTCTAATATGAAAAGAAACCATTATATTTTGGTGTAAATCGAATAAACGGAAATTGCACTTTACTTGAAGCTCATAATGGTTTTCTTCAAAAAAATACCATTTTTTCGCATTTTATGTCATTATGAAAATTGAAGATTATTGAATTTTCTACAAGTATACATTAATACTTTTTACTTCATTGTACGAAGTAAAAGAAGTATTGTAATCGCGAAAAATTTCGGTTTCCAGATTTCAACGGAAATATACATTTTGACCATCCCTGAATCCATTTTAACTAATTTCGTCGTGACGTCTGTACCTACGTATGTACGTATCTCGCATAACTGAAAAACGGGAAGCCGTAGAAAGTTAAAATTTTGTATGTATGACTGTTATAACATCTAGTTGTGCACCTCCCTTTTTGGTCATTATCTAACTTTTGGAAGTGGTACTTTACTTGAAGCCTATAGTAGATTTTAATGCAAAATTATATTAAATTATAATCCAAAACTTTTCAAGTTTGGTATATAAGACTTTTATATCAATGGGAATAACATAATAGATTTTAGTTAAAATAGTCTACCCGGAAGTGGTGCTTTACTTGAAGCCTATAATAGATTTTAATGAAAAACTATATTAAAATACAATCCAAAACTTTTCAAATTTGGTATATAATACTCTTATGTCAATGGGAATAACATAGTAGATTTTAGTTAAAATGGTCTGCCCGGAAGTGGTACTTTACTTGAAGCCTATAATAGATTTTAATGAAAAACTATATTAAAATATAATCCAAAACTTTTCAAATTTGGTATATAATACTTTTATATTAATGGGAATAACATAATAGATTTTGGTTAAAATAGTCTAACCGGAAGTGATACTTTACTTGAAGCTGTTATCAGTTTTTCTTGAAAAAAATAGTGTTATTTTGATTTTAATAATAAATGCTTCAAATAAAAGTTTTAGAGAATTGAATTCTGCGCCGAAAACATCAAGTATGATTAAATTAGCTCTTTGTATAAGCGAGATATGTAAATTTAAAAATGATGTACTTTTTGGTTTCTGTAATTAAGTTTGCTATGAATTAGGACAAAAAATACGTGCAATTTTATGATTGGGTCTGTTATAATACATATTTTAATTATTAACAAAATATGTATAGTGTAACAGGCGTATAAGGAAGTCATGTGGTGCCCACATCAGATATTTCTATATATTTTACAGATAAATTTAAAAATTATTTTTTTTTAAATCCCGAAGCCTAAGATAAACACAATTCCTTTGTTACACAGTTCATATTTCAAATGAATGTAACTGACAGGACAGGTAAACGTCACTGTCAAAAAACTAGTGACATTTTAAAAAGAAAATAGTAAATAAAGCAATAGATATATGCAATGGAACATAATATAGTTTTCAGCATTAGTAAATATGTATGTATTTAAATTAATAAAAAATAAATAGCGGGAGGTTTTGTGTTGGCCACATCAGATTTTTATATCTTAAATCTTATGTATATTCTAATACATTTTTTATTCGGTATTTAAATGTTTTTCCCTTTCTTTCTGTTAAGTGTTTGAACCTGTTACTGCTACTTGAAGAATTTGGTGACTAAGAAACTTTTGAACGTATTTTAAAAAGCTTTTAAGATTTTAACGCCCTAACCAGCCATAATTACCTACTATTTTATTGTCTCACAACATAACGTAATCAAAGGTAACTTTTTCAAAAGATATTTATATACTCTTCATACAACAGAAATTTGACTTGTGTCTAGACGTTGTAAGTTAATACAAATGTTTACATACATATAAAACGTAAATTTATATTTTCTACGTGCAAATCAATAAGATGTATCGATTTTTAGTATATATTATTCGTGCAGTATGAATGTTTAACTAAACCCGAATTTCATTTATTTATCTATGTGTATTTCTGTTGAAAAATGATCTATATTGAAAATTCAGTACGTGCACCGACTGTAAAAAACTTCCGATACAGAGAATGCGAACTGATGAAGTGCTGTAAATTCAATTTACATCGAAAGTGTCTGCAAATGTACCTTGAATTTCAAACAGTCATACATTTGTCTATCTATTTGGTCGCAAGCAAACATGGATATATTTTCCGTTGTACAGAAATAATTTAATCGAAAAGTATGTGGTGTTATCTCGACATCAAAAGCTTGTTGATTGCAGCCAAACAAGAGCAAAAATTAGAGTACTTAGCATGGAAGAGGTGTTGTGCTTTGTACAATGTATAGAATTTACATATGCTACTTTGTGTACATGCAAATCTCTGGCAAGAAAATACGGCGGACTAAATTTAGAGGCAATATGATTAACGCGATCTTTGCTATAGTAAAGGCATCCCTTCGCGACATAGTACAGAGTATAAAATTCACTAAGGGGAGTGACTCACCCTATATATACCACAGGGAACCCATGTACAACTATCGAAAGAAAAATTCATGTCGACTTCAAACCACGATATAATGTCTAACGTTATCGGAGTAGTGGATGAAAATGAGAGATATACGGAATGGGCTACTTGCGTACCTTTTTTATTTAATATTTTTGAAGAGCAGGTAAAAACTTACTACCCATATTTTTTCTTTTGACAAAATTTTTATTAATTAGCCAGAAAAAAAAATAATGAAATTTGATTATTTGAATTACCGCCATGTATGACGTAGAATTACGCCGCGCCAATGAATGCTCGTAAAGCCATAGCGTTTGTTTGTGCGGGTAATGTATATCTCCTGTTTGACATTTCAACAATAGTTTGGAGGTTAGTATTTTAATTTGTCTTTTTAGTATCGATATTTTAAATTATATGTAACTACCTATGTGTTTATTTGTGAAGTAATTAATATATTTGAGAGACCAGAGAGAGAGAAAGAAAAATGAACTAGTCAAATTCAAATTAAAACTTTCTCGCACGGCATGCCATCTATACGTTACATTTTTAAACATGGTTTCCTTCTCCAGCTCAATATAATGACGTCACAGAAAATTTTCTTTCTTAATTTACTAAAAAACTCAATTTTATTTTATTATTTTAAACGAAAGTTCGTTTAATTTTGAAGCAATTCATAGTATTAAAAAGTTTTAACTGTCTTTAGTTTAACAGTATTTGATTTTTAAAGTCAATATGACGTCACGGCGAATGGCGACACTCCTCTATCTTTCTCTCGCTCCGCACCAGACTGCGAAAGAAAGATAGCAATATAGTGTAACGTCACAATGACACTAACAACATATATCAAATATCTCGTAAAGTAATTATTAAAAAAAATGTTTCTTTATGCTTGATCATATTCATTGAGTAGTACTTTAGGTACAAAATGTACATTTTATTATTTTTTTTTTTTGTTATGGTGGAGGACCCCATTGAAGTGTGTTTTATTCGTGAACCACTCATTCGCTAAAATCGTGTAATACAAAATAAGGATAGTAATCATAAGTTATAGAAGGCAACCTATTCAAGCACGAGTTTGAAATTCGCATACGAGCACACAGCAGGGAATGTACGAACGAACGAGTGCTTGAAAAACTTTATATAACGAGTGGTTTATATTATTTTCTCTGTTTCGGCTTTCGTTTACATTATTCTTGTTCGCACACTCGCTGCTGCGCGCTCATATGCAAATTTCAAACTCGTGCTTGAATAGTCTTCTATAACGAGTGGTTTATGCTATTTTCTCTGTTTTGGCTTTCATTTACATTATTTCTTTATAAAAATATTTGACATTTTCTATTAGGGGAAATTTTTGAGAGAATAGTTGGGTTGGTAACAGTGATTTATGTTTTATTCTGTCCGTTGCATATTTTGTGTATTTAGTGCAATCATACCAATCCCAAATAACAAAATGTCACCAAAAATCATTAAGAATGAAGCTCCTTCCAGAATCAAAATGTGTACTAGAATGTAACATTCTAATTCCGAAGCAGAGAAAGAGAACTTCATTGTGAATTCATATTTTGAAACCCCGTTATCTTATCTTATCATTAAACATCTCAGAGTGGAGAACGAAAAAACTAAAATTTGTAGGAAATCGTTGACAAAAATAATTTTGAAATCATCGCAATATTTTAAAAACTAATAACTCTTTTAAACTGTTGTAGTCCTCATCATACAATTTTAAGATTTCGTTTTAATAATGACCCATGTTCTATTATTACTATGGCAAATAATAATTGTTTTCCCTGTTAGTTTAGTATTCCGAAGGTGAAATGAAAACAATTTGCAATTACTGAAAGAACAGAAAATAAAATAAACTTCCGCGCCGATTCATTGGAATTCAGTTTCAGTAGGTACCTTAATTTTCTCGTCCAAACAAATACTTTATAAGCTAACAAATTAGTATTGCAAATTTAGTTCATTGTTTCACACTCATAAACTTTATATTTAGAAAATTTAAAGCCCTTTGTTGTGCACCCATAGGCGTGCACAATGACTTTACTTACAATGTTTTATTTGGAAAATATCTTGCACGACAATGGTTACAACTACGAGTTCGTGTTTTTAAGTCACGATCAAGTATGGCGCCTACAGAACACGAGAACAGAGATTCTAGATTGTATAACATCCATTATGGAATTTGGAGAGATATGGAAAACGTTTTTAATATCTGCATGGTAAATAAAATAAAATGCTGGAAAATTAAACATTGTTTTTAGCTTGAGGTGGAGTTTTAATTGCGCTTGGCATTTGTTTTTCATATTACAGCCAAGTAAATATTTGATATTTCACGCTCGACTAGAAACTTCGTTTTTCAAATATCCACTTCCAAAGGATCGCTATAAAACGATGTATATTAAAATTAGACCATAAAATTGCATGATGGACTATCAAATTTAAAAAAAAATTGCAGTAAAAGCATAAAGAGTGCGACTGTCTAGGAATTAATAAGAAATATTTCCCCATATTTTAAATATTCAATATAATATTTTCAAACTTCTTATATAATGTAAAGATAACATATAGTGAAAATATTTATGCAGAGTAGGGGCGACATTAAAGTCACGGAATTGCTAGGTTTACATGATATACTAATTTTTTTAAAAAATGTAATGTGTGTTTCATAATTGTACTGACGTGCGAATAATAATTGAATATCATTGTAAAACGTAATATATTTCAGAAGGAATACGGAAAAAAATCACTCACTATTTAATTTATATTAATTGAAATACATACCTACGTATTTACTAATGCTGAAACTATATTATGTTCCATTTCATATTGCGTTATACTATTTTCTTTTTACAATGTCACTATTATTAATTTGAAGTGATTAGTTTTTTCACAGTGACATTTACCTGTCAGTTACATTTATTTGAAATTGAAATGAACTGTGTAACAAAGGAATTTTGTTTATTTTAGGCTTCGGGATTTATATAAAAAAAATAATTTTTAAATTTATGTATACAATATATAGAAAAAGTATTAATGTATGTCTGTACAAAATTCAGTAATCTTTAATTTTCATAATGACATAAAATGTGAAAAAATGGCATTTAATGGTATTTTTTGAAGAAAAACTATTATGTGTTTCAAGTAAAGTGCTATTTCCGGTTATCCGATTTATATCAAAATCTAATGGTTTCTTTCCATATTAGAATAGAGTAGAAATACAAGGTTTCAGAATTTTCTGAATGATAGTATTTGAGTTAGAACGAAGACAAAATCCATAAACACATACACACACATACACACACACACACACACACACACACACACACACACACACACACACACACACACACAGACATCATCGTGAAAATGTTAACATTGGATTCTAGGAACCTTAAAACGTGGTCATTTATTGAAATCTCTGTTGATTTTTAGCACGATCCCTATACCTTCCTTATCAAGGGTAGCGGGAATTAAAAATAAGATCAAAACGAGTGACAGAATACCACATACCACCTGGCCGAACTTGTCTTGTAAACGTATATATTTTTGAGTGCCAACAGGTGGTGAAAAAAGGAACTACAATTTAAATAAATTTAAAATGCATTAAAAATATTATGTTCAACTTTAAAATAGTTGTAAATTTAATTATAATATACTTTTATTATAGTATGCAAAAAATAATATTTATTTTCTTCGTTTTCCTAACATAAACATCACTTGTCATTATACTAGAGTTATTTTTTCATTTTGTAATGTTTTCATGACGAATCTTCCTCTGTATAATAGTTATTTACTTAGGCAGGGAATTTCGTCTTTTCATGACGAATATGGAGATTGTAACTTTAATGAGTCGTGGAAAGGAACTTCAATGACGAGATTTAATTTTTGCTGAAATCGTATAAGAATTCAAAATTACTGAATGGGACATAATAACCTATTTTCATTTAACAAGTAAATCACATTGAAAACTTATGGAACTCTAAAATGATACAAGAATTTAAAACAACTGTACACTGGACAGCATTTTACTTCAATAGTAGAGTACATGACGATTTCAGGGAAATATTTTTACTATACTACTTATATTTATTAATTACACCATGGGAACTTATTAAGTGTTGATATAGGTAATACTTTCACATGACAACTAACTTTTAACTATTCTTGTTCGTGTTCGGTAGTAATTTGTCAGTACATTAGATGAATGACAGCTGCAATACCCATCTTATAATTAAATCAGAGCAAATCTTATTAAACAATTAATTGAAACGAATTATTCTGTACAGAGTTTTACTCTTAATGTAAACAGGGTGTTCGGTGCACCCCTTAACTTGCAGGGGGGCAGCAGACACAATGAATTCCTTCAATATTAAAGGGCAAATATTTAAAACGTGACTCACACAAGTTCCGAGTTACGAACACGGAACATAATGAAACAATTATTGTTAAGGTGCTATTATGCATTTGCGACAGTTTTTAATAAAATTTAAGTTTATTTTTGATGAGTTTTTACACATGTATGCAACTTTTTAAAAAGGTTTACCATCCAAATAGAGCGAAAATACAATGACAATACACGAATAGTGTTTCACAAGGAAGGTTTTTCGTAGTAACTTACATAATAAACGATAGATTTATACAAATAACTACCTAATGACAGTTCAAGTGACAGTTTAACCCATTAATGCCCGGATTATTATTTTTTTGAAATTTTGATAATGCTATGCTATTATATATTGCTTTCTCTTGATGTTCCAAAAATGGAACACTGGGTCTACTAAGAGTTATCATAGGAAATAAAGCGACTAAATTACAAATAAAAAGAATGTTCAAAAGTATATAGCCTTGGAGGAATTGGGCCATACCTGTCATACTATCAAAGAAAAACAAAAGGGCCAGAATTGCATTTGCTAAGGAACACTCATCGTGGACGACTGAAAAATGACATACAGTCCTTTGGAATGATGAAAGCAAGTTCAAAATATTTGGTTCCGACGGGAGTCAATATGTTAGACATCTTGAACTTGCTTTCATCGCTCCAAAGGACAGTATGACATTTTTTACTCGTCCACGATGAGTGTTCCTCAGCAAATTCAATTCTGGCCCTCATGTTTTTCTTTGATAGTACAGGTTTCTTAACGGCTATTTTTCCTAGTAATCCTACATTACATAGCCATCGTATCACAGTGCAGTCAGTCAAATCTACATGAAATTGTTCCCGAATTTTTGCAGGACGTTCACTTGATGATAAAGTAGGATCACTTACGGATAGACACCGAATGGTTTTTGTCAATTCTAGCATTAGTTTTCTTGGACCACCGACTTTTATATTAATTTTAACACTTCTATACTGCGAATTTTTTTTTTCAAAATCTTTGATATGCCACTTTTACTGATTTTTAATTTTTTTTAAACATTGCGCTGATTCACACCATCTTTATAAAGCTGTACTACCCTTTCTCGTAAGTTGTTGGAAAAATATTTATTTTTACCCATCTTAACATCAACTTACTAAATAAATGACAAAATACAACTGAAAATAAGACAATTAAAATCATATTTTCAATATGTTTCCATACTTTTGTCCACCGAAAAAACGAGTATATGTTATTTCACTTAAATCGTACAGTCAATATCAAAAGATATCTTGTGAATATATTCTTCGATATATTGGCTTTAGAAAATACGATTCAAATTTGCGAGAACTATAAACATATTTTAAAAAAATGAAAAATTTGAAAGTTTCCATACTTTTGTCCACCACTGTATGTCGTGAGCACATTTTAACATCTGTCTTTCTATAAAACGCCAAGTCATTTTCAAAATGAGTAGGGAAATAGTAAATAATTTTAAAAATACAAGCAATAATGTCCAAATATTCACTTTACAATTCGAGTAGTCATTTTGAATACTACTAGGCGTTATATAAAAAGACAGATTTTACAATCTTTTGACGACAAATACCTTGTAACCATAGCTTCTGCTTTGACATATGTTTCCAATTGAGCATGCATAATGTCCCGGTGTTCCATTTTCGGAACATAAAGTTCCATGTAATGAGAAAAACAATTCGAAAACTATTTCTGTAATATCTTTAACAATAATGAATTTGTATGCATTTACAACATGATGCAATATAAAAAATAATTTAAAATAATAATAATCTATTTGCAACGGCATTTTTGGCAGCACTTATGGTAAAATTTAACACAGAACCAGACATATATATCATAAATAAAATCAACAATCTATGCACCAAAATGTACTCACATGTCTGTAGAATAAGTATGGAAAACAAGAAATCTCTATTAATTGAACCTTTTTTCATAATTTGGAGAAAAACCTTCCGTTCCAATTTTGGAACACCGGGAAAAATAAGTTTTAAACATGAGTGAAATAAAAAACACCCAGTCACCAGTTACTTTTATAGTAATTCTCTTCGAACATAGGAAAATATATGATTTTTTAAGGAATTTTTGCATTAAAACATTTTTTGAATATCATTTTATTTTTACATGATATTTACCACAAGTTAATTCTCTAATTAACTATTAAAAATGTAAAATATCTATTTTTACCTTCCGCTACCCTTGGTAAGGGAGGTATAGGGATCGTGCTAAAAATCACTTATCGAGATTTTAGTAAATGACCACGTTTTAAGGTCCCTAGAATCCAAATTTAACATTTTCACGATGATGTCTGTATGTGTGTATGTGTGTATGTGTGTATGTGTGTGTATGTGTGTGTGTATATGTATGTATGTATGTATGTATGTGTGTGTGTGTGTGTGTGTGTGTGTGTGTGTATGTGTAGGGATTTTGTCTTCACTCTAACTCAAATACTATCATTCAGAAAATTCTGAAATCTTGCATTTCTATCCTATTCTAATAAGAAAAGAAGCCATTAGATTATGGTGTAAATCGGATAATCGGAAATGGCACTTTACCTGAAGCTCATAATGGTTTTTCTTCAAAAAATACCATTAAATGCCATTTTTTCGCATTTTATGTCTTATGAAAATTAAAGATTATTGAATTTTCTACAGGAATACATTAATACTTTTTCTATATATTTTACAGATAAATTTAAAAATATTTTTTTTTATTAGTCGCGAAGCCTAAGATAAACAATAATTCCTTTGTCACACGGTTCTTATTTCAAATGAATGTAACTGACAGTAAATGTCACTGTCAAAAAACTAATCACTTCAAATTAATAATAGTGACTTTTTAAAAAGAAAATAGTAAATAAAGCAATAGTTTTCTGCAATGGAACAGTTTGCAGCGTTAGTAAATCCGTAAGTATGTATTTAAATTAATAAAAATTAAATAGCGGGAGGTTTTGTGTTGGCCACATCAGATTTTTATAAATTCTTTTACTTAGTGAAACTTTTGTATGCCTTAAGGTGATATACGTTTATGATGTGTAAACTTGCCTTTATAGTTTTCGCACTATAATTTCCCTCTCATAACTTGGTAGTAACAATTTTCTCACGTTGTACACTGTACAGTATAATTTGCACCCCAACATAACTTACAGTGTTAATTAAATAGCGTAGCAAAACACCTTACATTACGAGAAATTCTCCAACAAAAAGTACTACAAATTATCATACATATACGATATCACGATAGAGAATAATTTATATAATGAATATATGCATGTCATACATATTTATGACTTGTTAATTTAGGGTTAATCTTTGATCTAGATATTCTAGATAGTATTGTAGGGTGTTCGAGTATAATTTGAATAGTATAGCAAGTTTTTTAGGGAGTTAATTCGCCCTCTCGCCCTGGGAAATCAACAAATCTACCCCTAAATTCCAGAGAATACGTACAGTGCAATGCACTTTACGCAATGCAAGAGAAAGATGCACTGTTATGTTATGTTATGAGGAAATGCACTTATGTAATGAAAAGAACAAATAAATTTATTTCTAAATCTACGTACAATTATTTTATCCTCGATCGATAACTCGCCTGATTATAATATCAATGTCTAATTTATGATCTTGTTTACGAACTGGATGATTTAATTAGATGCAGTCAAAGGGTCTCATCTATCACACATTAATAAATCAAAACATTACTAATGAATACAAATTACAATATCTATTTCAATTAGATTATAATAAGTACAATATAGTCCAGAGTGATCAAAAATTACTGAAGGTCACGTGACAACTTTTATTCCAAAATAAGTTCAAAATTATGTTTCAATTTTGCATAATTCATCAAAGCTATTTTCCTCGATGACATGTGCATGACATTTAATTAATATTATTGCCGATCGTAGATTCATTAGATATTTGTTTCGCATACCTTTGTGAAAAATCTTGAATTTATTTTCGTTATTGGTTTTAATGAAAAGCGTGACAAATTCTTCTTGAATCATATTTTCGTTCGAGTGAACGGATTAGATATTCTTATGACAGCTAGCAAAATTCGAAAAGTATGTCTATGCTGTCTTACTATGAAAGCGGCAAATGTCAAAATTGTATGGAGCGGCACGCTTCAGCCATTTTTGATCACTCTGTATATTATACCGTGAGTATTTTTTAACGTGAAACATTGGGTTTGTCATATCCATGGTTACGATTTGACATTTGATTGACAGCAATGTATTTGCCCGTTCCATTTAAAATGAAACATAGGGAACGAATTTGACATTTGATAAGACGTCAATAGATGATAATTTTGTTTAAATAATTATACCTGCATTTTAAATTAAAATTAGTTGTAGAAAAAATATAGTGTGCACCTTGTGGCCGAATGGTTTTCTTACTCGGATAAATTTCTTACAATATTTAAATATAATACTTCTGTCAAATTCATTCCCCATGTGTTATTTTAAATGAGACAGACAAATGCATTACTGTCAACATATGTCAAATCATAACTTATAGGAAAATTCAACGTTTATCTGTCATATTGACTATGTCATATTGACAAGATGTCATAAGAGGTTAATTTTGTTTAAATAATTATATTTGTTTTCTAAAAATTAAATTTAGATGTAGAAAAATACTGTGTGCACCTTGTGCCCGAAATATGTGTAGTGCTCTCGAGTGGTTTTCTGACTCCGCTAAATTTCTTACAATATTTAAATATAATACTTCTGTCAGATTCGTTCCCTATGTTTCATTTTAAATGGAACTGGCAAATACATTGCTGTCAATCAAATTTCAAGTCGTAATTTTTTAAACATTCTATGAGTCCAGTAGCAATTTTTTGTTGCTTGATGCCAGCACCAACCTGTTTTATATTCACAGTTTTTATAAATTCAATAAAATAAAATATGTATATAAGCTTGAATTTATGCTATACTACGCACATTAACTTAGGGTGTATCAGACTTGTACAAACCAAGGTTCTATATTTAGATTGTTGATTGTTAATTTGTTGTTTGAAATTTAAATATACAGGGTGTATCAGGACTAGTGTAAAAAAACAGCATATTCCTGACATCATTTTGAGTAAAAAATGTCATATGAAGGTATGTCCGGAAACTTCTCGTTACAAAGTTACAGGCCTTTAAAAGTGCACCTCATCAAGCACATTTTTATTAATAACTCTGATACTAGTTGCACTAAAATTTTGAAACTTGATACAAGGGTACTACTTATTGAGTTGTATATTTAAACTTTCTTTTGTTTCTGTATCTCAACCAGAGGCGTCTCGTGGAAGTCATGAAGGTTTTTATCCTTATTTTTTGATCTATTCACATTTTTTCAACTTTACCTATAAAATATTATATACAATACAAAAATACACAAATAAGTACTCTTGATAAATTTGATAAACGCAGTAGTTTTTGAGATATTTTAATTTTTAGAAAAAATCAATTATGCAAAAAAATTAGGTAACAATTAAGAAACAATGAAATTCACACAAATTCATTCTTTGATGTCCACGTCGATATTCTCTGGACTACGACAACCATTACTTTTACAATATTTATAAATAAACACCATATCTACATATTCACCAACACTAACATTTTACACTTTTTTTAATTTGCAAAAAAATACTAATATTGAAAATAAGGTATAAACAGATTTTGTGTCGCTTTTCTATTTTGTTCTATTTTTTATGGTAAATTGATTGATTTTTAACTGTTAACTATTTTGGATACGTGACATTTTCTAAAAGTTAAAATATCTCAAAAGCTACTGCGTTTATCAATTTTTATCAAAAGTACATTTTTGTGTATTTTTAAATTGTTTGTAATATTTTATATTTAAAAATGAAAAAATGTTAATAGGTAAAAAAAATAAGGATAAAAACCTTCATGACTTCCCCATATGAGACGCCTCTGGTTGAGATACAGAAACAAAAGAAAGTTTAAATATACAACTCAATAAGTAGTACCCTCGTATCAAGTTTCAAAATTTTAGTGCAACTAGTCTCACAGTTATTAATAAAAATATGTCAGATGAGGTGCACTTTTAGAGGCCTGTAACTCTGTAACAAAAAGTTTCCGGACATACCTTCATATGATATTTTTTGATCAAAATTAGCTCAGAAATGTGCTATTAATTTTTTTTACACTAGTCCTGACACATCCTGTATATACGTAGATCTACTTGTTTTAGCGTAAAAATATATTTATGCTGGGTTTATGCAGCATGTAAATTATGAAATTAAATTAAGAAACTAAACTAAAATAACGTCGTTTATGCTGTAAATTAAAGTTCAGAATTTTATGTTTGACATTTCGAATAATCTAACTTTTATAAAGGTAAAAAAATTGTTGAATATGTCCAATTATTATTTTGTCGCTCTTTTCTGCAGAAACTTTGTTATCATCGTACATTTTCATAGGTTAGGTGCGAAAATCTGTCATAATTGCACGAATGGAGCAGGCACAAAACTAAGAAATTATAAAATTAAACTAAAAGTTGAAAATAGCCAACTTCTTAATTTAGTTTCATTAGTTTAATTCTTCAGTTCAGTTGCATAAATGTTGTCATTGATATTAATGGTTTCTACTTGTTTAGTTTTATTTTACAATTTAATTTTTTAATTTAGTTACCTGCATAAACTCAGCATTAATTCATATATACAAAAATTACTACGTGAAGCAGCCAAACTTTACGCTATTTTCTAGCAATATATACCTATATATAGTAGTAGTATATAAAATAAGTGTAATTATGTAGTTCAGAAATGAACGCAAGATGGTACTAGAAGTTTTTATTCTATTTTACATAGAAATTAATTGAATTATTAATTCAAAAAATTACGAAATGGAGGCATTGGTTGTATTTACATTAAATCACATTAATTTAAAATTATTTTATGATAATAATATTCATTTCTGTTCATTTTAAACAACACGTATGCATTGCGCAATAAAATGTGTAAGTTTCTGAATGACATATACTTATACGTAATTGAAGTAGTTTTTTGCTACACAGGTTATAGTATCTTTTCATAAGGTGACGTATGTCGTAACTCTGTTCAAAAATAATTTAGAATTGTCAACATAGTTCGTATACATTGGCGTGTATTTTACCATTTTTGTGTCTCCTGTTGATTTACGTGATTTATCAATAATACCTTAAAAATCTATAAAAGGCTAAAATAATAATAATATATGCATATTACTGTTTCGTTCAAAAATTTCCCGGATTTAAGTCCGGTGATTGTGGGGGATAATTGAGCTTATTATACTCAAATTATAATTAAATACTTATTTTCACAAATTTACGAAATAATATCACGAAATAATACTCTATGAGAATGTCTTGTTTAGGGGATGTGCTTTTTGCGTAACATTTGGAAATGTCACAGTCTATGAAAGAACGCGTGAATGATATGTATGCACCCCTATTTTATAAGGTTATTAGGAACACCCCTAACATGGGATAATATTATGTGCATTCCATTAGGCGATATTACACGCCCTACGAGTATAGTCCACGGTCGTCCAAAGTTATAGACTTCTAACGAGCCTTGAGTTTTGCTGAGTTTGCTGTCATAACACTGAACTTGTAACTGTCTTTAACATACCACGAAATAACTCATAGTATCCTTCCAAGGGTAACATAAAAATAAAATAATATTTCATTTTTTAAGTATTGAAATAGTGCTTTTAGTTTCACATTTTTTTTAAATAAAATCAGGTGTATATAAATTAAATTGCGAAAAATGTGCAGTTTACATAGGCCAATCAGGAAAAAAACTGACAAAATTTTCTAATTATTTTATAGAAGAAAATCATACCAACAATTTTAATCCGGAAATTTTACATATAGAGATCAATTGGTCCTTTAAAGGATCAAGATTAGAATTTTTACAAGCCATTGAAAGTGGAAAAGCTATAAAGAATAATGAAAATATTCTAAATGAACAGACAAGCCTTAATAATACAAATTTAATTTATATTTTGGTTAGTTAGCTTCTTTACAAAAAATCAAGTTAGAAAAATATTTATTGACATATTGGCATATCTGATTTTTATCTAAACATATAATAATACAGTCGATACTCTACAAATCAAATCGAATTCGCAAGGGGAAATTGAATTTGTTCGGATTTTTATAAATTACAAAGAGTATGCAATGGAAAACAAGGTTTATATATTAAAAATTTGTTTTAGAAATGAGATGTATATACCTATAAATATACAAATTGAAACATTATTCCGAGTTTCAGTTATACAAATCTAAATTCGATTTTTAGAGAGGCGAATTTCATTAAAATTGGTGACAAATGCCCAAAATTTAATTCGATTAAAAGAAAGGTCGAATAAAAAAATTCGATTTAAAAAATAAAATTTTTACATATAAAAGCATATAAATTTGTACATGTCAAAAAAATAATTTGATTTAGAAAAAATAAGAGAGACTTTGATTTATAGAGAGCCGACTGTACATGTTTTAAGTTTTGTTAAATCTGATGATGCTAATGTTATAGAAACTAGTTATCTAATAAAAAATATTTGTGAAACTAAAAATCCTGTATTTCATTACTTAAAAAATGAATTATAAGTTTCGCCATGTATGAGCTGACACAATTAAAGAAATTAAAATAATAGTATTGCATTCTATTTATCCATTATTTAAGACAATGCGCACGTTAATTTGAGACATTAAATTACAAATTAGCGAATTAACGTAAAACTTCACAGATACTCTAATGATAGTAATGGCAGTTCACATGAGCTTGTCTTAGAAAATAGTTATTTACATTCTAGTGCGTGTAAGTTGTATTTTACAGTGCGACAGCTTTGTTTAAGGCACGAGCCATTAAGGCGAGTGCCTTATTAGCTGGAGCGCTGTAAAATACTTCACGCACGAGAATTGTATCAAACTTTTTGGCTGACGATAATGAAAATCACTTTTTTTAATGAGATAGGTTGTACTTCTGAAAAGGGTTAGTTTAAAATACTGGGGTTAAGTCAATTTCCAAATTTGATTTTACTTACCTTCATTAGAGTACTTCTTCTAGCGAAAATTTATTTGTAATAATAGACGTTGTTTATGACTGATAATATTTATTTGCTCATGTTTGCTTCGTAATAAATAATAGGTAGGTGTCGATATTTGACATTTCAGCAATGTTCGCCTCGCGTATTTGACAGGTATATCGATCGGTGACTATGTCGGTAACGGCGGATTTTTACAATGACAGATGTCGTTGCCGTGATTTTGGTTTATATAAATTAATTTTAAATATAGGAAAGGTTAAAGTAAAAAAATAACTTATATAGGTAGTACTTTTTTACATGAACTTTATTAAAGATGATTTCTTTTCTAAATGCCCATAAACGTCCAGTGTATTTTGATTATTTCACCGCATAGTTAGATAAGTTACAACACAGTAAGCGTAAAATGTGGGTTACATTTGCTGTGTATACAATTGTAAAGTTCCCATTACACTTCAGGAGGGCAAAAAATAATTTTACTAGTGCTGCGCTCTCTATATAGCGGGTGTCTAATTACAATGTTAATTTTTTATGTTTTGCTTAGTTACCTATTAATTTTAGTCAAAAATGTTTCAAATAAAGGTTGTAGATAATAAAATTCTACAGTTAAATCACTAATCAAATTTTATTTGGCATGCTTTGTAAGCTGTAAAATCGAATTTGAAATTTTATATATCTTGCTCTTTTGTAGTGATACCCGTCAGAAAATTAGTTCATTGTGTTGGATATTAATTTATTTTAATTAGGCAATCCAACTTGACGTCATCAACAGAGGGCAGTTGTGATTTTAACCTTACTTTTTAATATTTTTTTAATTTTTTTAATAATTATAATTAATTCATAAAATTAAACCATATTTTTTTTTCATGGCTCCATGATTGACTAAAAAATGAAACAATATATTTCTGACAGCTGCTCTCTGCTTAATTCATTTATTATGGATTGATCTATTATCTTATAAAAGGAGGTTTTTTAATGATATGTTGCAATTTTTTGTGTTTTGGTTTCAAATAGTACGTTTTTAACAAGAATAAAAGCTGCAAATATTTCAATGGCATTATTTTGACAATTTAAACATTATATATTTATTTTCGGCTCCGATGGCTCAATGGTTAGAGCAACGCCTCTTAGTCATGAGTGTGCTCGGGGTTCTGGGGTTCGAATCCCACTAAGGCATGGATGTTTTTGTTTGTGAACCTACTCAGTTATTGGGATTTAATCCTATTGAGAGGCTTTTTTTTAAAAAAAAGTTTATAATTCAATTCCATGGGTATCAGTACAAATACGAAAAATTCATAAATTTTCAAATTTGATTTTATAGCTTATAAAACTGCAAAATAAAATTAGATTAGTGATTTTAAGTGTACAATTTTATTATCTGCAACCTTTATTTGAAACATCTGTGTCTAAACCTAATAGGTAACTAACTACAGCAAAATAAAAAATTAACATTTTATTCCCTATACATATAACGGATTTCATGTAAATACAGCACTTTGTCTATATTTTTCCATTATTATTTCTTATTTAAAATTTATATATTCGATGAGAAAACATTGTAAAGAGCGGCTGTTCGTAATAAGTTTTGTAATAAGCAGTTTGATGTTGAATAAAAAATACATCGTCCTCGTATTAATAAAACTTATATCTATTAATGCTCTCACAGTAGTTGAGTTCGTTTATCTAACGATAATTAATTAGACTTCACGTAAAGTTTTCGAAAACTTTAAATTTGTTTCCGTTAATTATTCAGCAATCGGACTTTTATTTCGGCAGTTACCTGCCAATTATACGAGACACTACATAATTGATTTGAATTTATTGGAAACTTCGTAAATTCGTTAAAAACTTCCCAACGGAACGACGAGGAAGACAATAAAGGAGAAAAACAACCCCTAACTCAATAAAAATTTATCTAAAACTGTTTCCGAAAACGTAAATCTTTTTATGACGGAAGCGAAAAAAAGTTAAAGTTATTTATCTCTATATTTTTACCGCCAGATATTTTTGCTATATATATATGGTGAAAAATCAGTATTTCCTTGCGCAAAACTTCTCATGTGTCTACTTTAATTAGAATGTTAATTTTTATGTTTTGCTTAGTTACAAATAAAGGTTATAAAAAAATTAAAATCGTATAAATATCGCTCATTTGTAGTGCTAGCCATGGAGTTTAAACAAAATTAGAAAAGAGTGCAAATCGATTTTCAAATAAAAATTGCAGATCATTATATTCTATACCTAAAAATATTTTGTTTTCACAATCTACATCTAAAACACTGCACAGACTGAATTTATTTGTATTTTGTAACCTGCAAAATCGAAATTCTGACAATTTAAACGAAATGAATTTCTTTGTAATTTTGTTTAAATTCTATGGCTATCGCTATACAAATGAGCAATATTTATAAAATATCAAATTGGATTTTACAGATTATCAAATATATAAAATAACATCTGATTAGTGTTTTAGGTAGGTACAGAATTGAATTCTTTACAACATTTATTCGAAACAACTTAAATGGGAAGTTTTACACGAGAAAAACTTATTTCCCATGTTAAACGCCTATGGCCCGCTTTTAATGAACACTCTATATATATATATATATAGAAAACAGTTTTTTAGACGCCAAAAGTTTCTGTATTAATTTATTGAAAAAAGAATTAATGCATATTATAAAGAAAAAAATTACGAATTTTTAGATACTAAACACATTACATTTCTGTTTCATATAAAATCAGTAAATAAATTTCAAAATTTGCACAATTAAGAAAAATATCATTAGCCGTGAAACTGACAGTAACAAAAAAAAAAAACAATTGTTGATGCAAGACGCTCGTTAATAAACTTTTTTTTTGCATATTATTTGTTAAATTATTATTATTTTCCTTTTATTAAGAAGAAAACATGGATAATTTGTATAATTATTAAATGGTTTTAATTGTTTCCTTGTAGTTTGCAGTTTTTTTCGTTTCTTATAACTTATTACTTATTACATGTAGATCATCTTTAATTTGTAAATACCTATTACAATAAATAATAGTTGTTTCTTAAATAAATATCCTAGGCTTTTCTTTATTTTGTGTTATATTGTAGTAGTTCATAAATTAATAATTGTCCCCTATCAAGTTAATAAAAAATGACAATGTTTTGTTACTGTCAGTTTCATGGCTAATGATATTTTTCTTAATTGTACAAATTTTTAAATTTATTTGCTGGCTTTATATGAAACAAAAATGCAATGTGTTTGGTATTAAAAAAATTCGTATTTTTTTTCTTGATAATATGCACTAATTATTTTATCAATAAATTAATATAAAAACTTTTGGCGTCTGATTTTCTATGTTATAGCCCTATAATCCGTTTTAAAATTTACACCCTGTATATATATATATATATATATATATATATATATATATATATATATATATATATATATATATACAGTGTGTCCCATTTAGAGGTGCCACCATTGGGATCTCGAGAACTATAAGAGATACGATGTCGGTTAAATGGAACTTTTTGTGCGCCTTTGGGAGGCCATCTCAAATGTACTTTTGTTTTTCCAAAAATTCTCATAGGGCACTAAATAATGACGAAAAACTGAATATTGTTGATTTCTTCTTTTTCAAATAACTTCTAAACTATTAGTAACTGAGAAAAACGTTTCAAATATAAAAGATAGATATTTTTTTTAACTAACCAGTGGCGTACGAAATAAATCTTTATATCCGTAAATTTTCGAGATATAACACAAACTTATATTTTTTTAAATGGAAACCATATCTGATTTTAGTCTCAAAAAAATCAGTATTTTTTTCTCTTTTCAATGATATAAGGGTTATTATGTTTTATATTTGTTTTGCTCCTAAAATTTAATTTTTCTCTTTATTTTCCTGAATTTTCGTATTATATCCCAAAAAACATTATTATTTTAATTAGTTATAGTGCATTTGATCGATATAATTTATTTTATGCCTTTATTACTTAATATTTTTATTCTAGACTCATAATACAAATTACACTATAATGTGCCAAGGGCGACCTGAAACAAAATATTATAAAAATTAATTTAATACAAGTTTTGAGCAAAATTTTGTAACGAAATAAATTATTTAAATACAATGAGTATTTCTAAATATAAATCTAGCAATATTTTCAAAATAATTGTAAATTTACTCCAAAATAAGGAAAAAAATAATTTTGAAGACAAAACAAATATAAAACATAATAACCTTTATATCATTGAAAAGAGAAAAAATAATGATTTTGTTGAGACTAAAATCAGATATGAGTTCCATTTAAAAAAATATAAGTTTGTGTTTTATCTCAATTACTAATAGTTTAGAAGTTATTTGAAAAAGAAAAAATCAACAATATTCAGTTTTTCGTCATTATCTAGTGCCCTATGAGAATTTTTGGAAAAACAAAAGCACATCTGAGATGGCCTCCCAAAAGCGCACAAAAAGTTCCATTTAACCGACATCGTATCTCTTATAGTTCTCGAGATCCCAATGGTGGCACCTCTAAATGGGACACACTGTATATATATATATATATATATATATATATATATATATATATATATATATATATATAACATCATTATCATTACCGATATCTGTGTACAATTTACAAAGCAGATTGGCACACCCAGCAGTGGGTAATATGCCGTGATGATTTATTTATTTATTTAAATTGATAAAATTTAAATGGCGAAAGGTGTTGTGCTGCCAACAAAAGTTAAACTGTACAGTAGTTAATTAAAAAACAGTGCTTAAGGTATCGTTATGTATAAGTAAGCCATCTTAAGCTGTATTTATGTGCTGTAAGCAGAGAACGATTTATTTTCTCTGTTATAATTGTCTGTAGTAATTACATCCTCTATAATTAACTACAGTAGTACGCCTACTATAGTAGAAAAACTAATTTAAAATGTTAGTCTACTACTCTCGATTTTGAAGCTAGTCTATGTAAATACTTTAAGCTTATAATTAATAAACGATCTCATTACAAGTAAATTTAGAAGTTTGCCAAGTTTTATCCCAAAAAAATAATCTTTTTTCAGCTTGTTCCAAGACTAATTTATGAAGGCTTCAGGCCTTAAATCATCTGGACAGCTCTTTCATATGTGGAGTTCATTAAGGCATTATTTTAGGCTAATTTACACGAGTAAATTCTATAATAAATCAAGATTTACGAATTAAAAAGTAGTAGAAATACGAGGGCAGTTTATAAAGAAATCTACCTAGCTATAAAGGAAGACACATTGAACTTGAACAATACTTTATTTTTCAACATAACTTCCTTCAACACTAACACACTTTTCCCAATGTTTCTTACAACGGTGCCATTCCATCAAAAAAAAAAATTTTTTTGCAAGATCTGCAAAATAACTATCGACAGCATACATTAGCTCCACGTCATATTCAAATTTTCTTTCCCTAAGAATTGTTTTCATATTTTTGAGTAAAAAGAAGTTACTAGGTGCTAAATCGGGGCTATAAAGTGGCTGGCGTAGTTCTGTAAAACTGCAGTCCTTGACAGGGTTGAAAAAATCCCGGGTTTTTATAAAAAACCCAGCCCACCTGGGTTTTTTAATAAAAGCGGGTTTTATTGACAAACATCGAATTATAGTATGTATCATTTTTAACTTTAGTTTTATAAAGTATCTTAATACACATACACAAGTATCGTAATAGATAATAGATAATAATGTTATTAATATTTTTTTTTAAGACTGTAATGAAATAAACCCATGGGTCCCGTAGCCGCGTGCCTGAGTGTTGGAACCGGGTTCGATCCCGACAGACGCCAAATATTTCCAATTTTAAATGGCACAAAAGTGACTCCTGTGGTGCACTCTCCACACCAGCTATGAGTGCCCGTGAGGTAACGCCTGATAAGCGCCCACACGGTAAAATATATCGTCATCATTACCGATGTCTACATGTGTTGTAGATACTGGCACACCCAGAAATGGGTAATATGCCGTGATGATATATTTATTTATTTTATTTAATGAAATAAACAAAAAATTAACTAGAGAGTGTACATGCGTACAAGTGACGAATTAATATTTAGTTGCAAGTCTGCGCAATCCAAGTGTGTTAGTTATCTCAGTAGTCGTTATAGCCGCGTAAAATAAATAATATGTTTAATACAGAACTCAAAAAATAATGAAAATGCTGACACAAGGATTGGAGTTGTTCAAATATAAAAGAAACACTGTGCAAAGTTCGCAGTGCAATGAAAAATGTATTCAAAATGATCAAACACGAAGTACACAAAATTAAATTGATTGTAAAATGTTGCCTGTGACAAAAATTTATGTATATATGTGTATATCATATAAGTATGTACCATATTTATTTAATAAAATATGATTTCATGAAAGTGGGTTTTTAGATGGGTTTTTTTAGATGGGTTTTTTTTGGGTCGGTCAAAATTACAACAACCCTGGTCCCTGATAATGTCTTCAACTTTACGCGCTTTGTGAACCTTGCACCAACAATTTCTTTTGTTTGGATGAATTCGGCCGCTTTTCTTCCAGGGCAAGTTTTAAGTTCTGAATATTTGTACCATATACCTCTGCATTAATTGTAGACCCTCTTGGCATATACTTTATCGTTAGTATCCCTTCATTATCTCAAAAAATTGTTGCCATCAACTTTTTCCCTGGAGATTGTGTCTTGGCCTTTTTGGGCGGAGGGGAGCTCTTATGAACTCACTGCATGGATTCCTTTTTGGTAGGCGGGTCCCAGTGATACACCCATGTTTTATCTCAAGTCACAATCTTCGAGAAAATGTCGCTGTCATCTTCCAAAGCAGTCAAATTTTCTTGCGAAATTTCTTTCCTTGTCTGTTTCTGCTCCGATATAAGCACTCTGGGTATCTACCATAAAGACACCTTCCTCATGCAAAACATTGGTTTCAGATAAAGACAGTTCCTTAGCAATATCAGAAATCGTCAACCATCGATCTGTAAGAACTAATTTTTCAACTTGTTGACCATTTTCTGCAGTTCGTGGTCGACCAGATTTTGGATCATTCTGTATCGATTCCCTTTCCCACCGAAACTGTTTACAACAAAATTTTACTTTAAATAACTTGTGGCACACACGGCCACCATTCGCTCATGAATAATTTCTTTTGTTAAGAATTTTATCACACTCCGATGCTCCAATTTAGTTTCACTCATTTTTTAACTTAAAATTCTACGCTAAACTGTAATAAATAATACGATTTGAATGCGACTTACAGGCCTATTCTGTAAAACATTCGCTTAACGAATCGTTATCATAACGATAAACGTTGTTATGAAAATCGTTATTTGTATTTTACGAAAATCGTTATTTTGGTATTCTGTAAGATCGATCGTTAAAACATTATCGTTGAATTTAATTGATAACGAAATCGTTATAATTTTTTTTTGCAATTGGTAATATTGTTTACTCAATTCA
Source organism: Ophonus ardosiacus (assembly GCA_943142095.1). Classification (NCBI taxonomy): domain Eukaryota; kingdom Metazoa; phylum Arthropoda; class Insecta; order Coleoptera; family Carabidae; genus Ophonus; species Ophonus ardosiacus. The sequence goes on from OW964834.1 coordinate 15,305,915, forward strand.
CTATTAAAACTGACATTTTAATTTCATTTTGAAAATTGTTGGTGAAGATTTATATTATTATTTAATTTTATTAATGGCTATTTATTATTATTCTGTATCATATTAGATATGGATAAGTAAACGAGGGCCTCAAAAACTACAAAAGAACAATATGCTATTATGTAGACATTTCTTGCAAGTAATGTCGCTCTGAGAACAAATAAATATTATCCAGAGAATCCAAATCAGATTGAAGAAGCATATGCTGAATTGGCTAGGGGATTAAATGCACTCAGTAAAATAAAGCATATGTAAAAGTATGATTAATATAGGTATTTTTAGGAGATTTGGTATAGCAGTTATCCTTGTATTTGCTTCTAGCAATGGTAAGAGTTAAGTAAAATCTCTTGCGGCGTCTCGTGATAATCTAAATAATTTTCTAAATTTTCATGTGGGATAGTAAAAGGATCACTTTTATCTCTTAAAGCCCTATGAATTTTTCGAAGATTTTTCCTGTTAAATATATATAGTAAAATTGGAATATAATCTGACATATTTTTAAAATATATAATTACCCTTCATTATTTTCTTCGAAAAAGTGAAGAAATAATAATAATTCGGGATCACCATTCATTATAATGGCATTTAATATTTCAAGAATATTGAAATGTGATTGAAATGCAACAAATCGATAACATAACGACCAGTTTTTTCTTGTCGTTAAAAAATAACGATTTTACGAAAATCGTTATCATCTTGTCGTTATGAACAATTGAATTTTTGCTTACAGAATATCACTTTAACGATTATCGTTATTTTAACGATATAACGATTCGATATGTCATAACGATCGCTTACAGAATAGCCCTGTTACTCTATGAACTAAAAAAAAAGACACAGAAATCTAACAAAAAATTGTTATCGTTCGTCTTTTGTTTCATAGTTAGGTAGATTTCTTTATAAACTACCCTCATAGCAAAAAGTAAAGCCTCATTTCCATCGTTTGTCCTAATGCGTAAGAGCTATAATTAATAACTAAGCGCAATGCGTACACATGTTTATCATATAGCAACGTTTACTACCATTTCCAGCTTTGCATAAGGATTAAGTAAAAGCAATGCGTAAGAATAAAAGGTTGCAAACTTCTAACCTGAACTGTCAACTGTCAGTCTGTTTTATAATTATTAATTTTTATTTTTTTCGGTATGGACATGGATACAGAAAATTATGTATATAACATATTAAAAAATCAGTTGTGGCCAGCACAAGACCTCTCGTCATTCCCATTTTATGTTATGTAAGTATTGTATTGCACTTCGCTATCCAACCGTCGTTTTATAACAAAAAATTACAGAACTTTACCCAAATATTGTTTTTATTGTATTTAACATGTCTTCTGCGCACATATAATTCTAATTATATCTATTTTTCATTGAATGAGGAAGTTCCTGAATGTCAGAGATTCTTCCATTTCATTAACCAGATTGGCGGTGTTTCTGATGGATATATGCATTTTACCTATAATTTCAAATATTTAATTAATAACAGAATAAGAAATATTAAATGTACTTCTCAGAAAAAGCTATCAGAATGTCACTAAACTATTGATTTTTGACACTGACATCTGTCTAACAAACTATGTTATAAACATTTGAATATGTCAAGTGGTTTCCTTAGTGCCTTGGCCTCTGCGATTCCGATTAGATTATTCTATATATTATAGTGTTTTTATCTCTAAATCTATACAAAATATAATAAAAATTTTAAGTGTATTATATGGAGAATTTTATGTACCAACAAAAATTTCCAAAAAATAATATTTAGAAGAATTTTTCTAAGAAACTACTACTTCCGGTCGTCCAATTGTTACCAAAACCATCTCAGCTCTTCCCAGGAATGCCAAATTGAGGAATTCATAGTTAAACAGGTCTTAAGTCTTATAGTTTTTGAGGAATCGTCTCTCCAACATCCAGACATACATACACACACACACACATACACACATCCACACACACAAACACACACACACACACACACAAACAGACATCTTTTTAAAAAATGTTATAATCGGATTCTAGGGACCTTAAATCGTGCTTATTCGCTGAAATCTGGATATGTGAATTTTAGCATGAATCTAATACCTCTCTTAGCGAGAGGTAAAAAAGAATTGCTGCTGTAATGGCAGTCCGTTAGACAACAAGTAATAAGGGAAAAAATTGTGACATTTCTGTTGAATTAGTCACTAAACAAAGTAGCTGGAAATGGTATCCTAGCAAATTATCATAATGTATTAAGCGTTATGCACTAAGCATTAAAACATTCGGTGGAAATGAAGCTTTACACTTTACCGAGCCTTAATTGTTTATTAATAAAAAATCAAGATCATTCTTTAATAGGGCCATTAATACATGACTATTGTCTGTTGACGATTGAAATAAATTACACATATTATTCTGTCAGTTTAAGAGTAGCTAATGTTATTGAATGCAAATTGCATATATTAATTTGTACACTCCTTTCGGTATGATTGTGCGAACTGAAACGTACACATCCGTTTTCAGGTCCACCCACAATGTCTGTCTGTCTGTCGTAGTGAATTTGGTCGACATAATTTATATGATTTTTAATGAAATGAATCCCAAAACATCAGGGTGGCCCATATTTATTGCTTATTGTCTTAGCTAATTCTGTCTCACCTTAAATTTGTTTTGACTGGTAATTTATTTCTGCACAGTAAATTATTTCTCTGGCGAACGCTCAATTCGAGTCTCTCAAGAAATGAAATAAGAAATTTATTCACAGAATCCGAGAAGAGTTCATATTATTTATAATATTAGAATCACAAAATAGTTATTACGGCTTAAAGACTAACAATGCAGTTCGGTAGTTTTGCAATGTCTGAGAGATATACCAGGTTTGTGATATGAAAATTACGAATTTTCTGCTGTATCGGATAGAATTGTATACGTTTTTATCTGCGATGTGAAACGGACTGCCTGGTCGACAGAGAAATGTTCAAATATGCACATTTTAATGGCGTCCAATCCAATGCTGACAGAAAGGAAATATGAAATTGAACTGGATGTATAGAAATGAAAAGAAAAAGTGACATGTTGTTAACGTAGATCTTCGCCTCTCACTGTGAACTTGTTTATGGGATGGTTTAAAAAATAGTAACGTATGTAACAAAAGTTTTGTGAAAAAGTTATACACATCTTTATCAAATAGAGTGAATTTTTTTATTAAAACGTTGACATAAGGGGTTGTTCCTAAAAACAGAAAAAAAAAATCTGATGTGGCCGGCCCATAACCTCCCGCTTGGTATTTAACTACGCAGCAAGTAATTATTATGCTCAAATATTTTTATATTCACTCATAACAATCTTTATTTTACATTTAGCAAATATATCATACACAAAATAAATTTCACAAATATTGACAAAACTAATAGAAAAACTTAACTAAAACCAAAATAGTACTCGCATCTTTACACAAAGTCTTTTCAGAGCAGTGCCCTGGAAGAGAATGAAGCAAATCATTTTTACAAACCTTAATTTTATTAGATTCATATACAAACATATATTATTACTACATTCTCCTTAACACGGTTTCATTATTAATTTTAATATAATAGCTTCCTGACAGTGACATTTGTTTAAATATGTCAATATTGTTTTTAAAATATTATGCTTTTGTTTGACGCATAGACAAGATGATGTATGAAAATAAATTATATTATAAATTTATATTTAAAGTTATTTAGAGTTATTTACTAAATACTATTATTGTAGAATTGAAGATTGTTCCATTATATTCAATTTTTATTAGTAAAAGTTGCTGAAAAATTATATTCAATGTAATTTTTTCAAAAAAAAACTGTTAAAAGCTTGTATAAGTGATACTTTCGGTTATCCGATTTGCACTAAAAACTAATGAGCTCTTCCCACATTAGTACAGAATTTATATATATATATATATATATATATATATATATATATATATATATATATCCACCGGATACACACACACACACACATGCCCACAGACATCATTGTAAAAATGTTAAAATCGGGTTCTGGGGACATCAAATCGTATTACTAAAATCTCTATATGCGATTTTTAGCACGATCCCTGTAGCTCCCTTACCTAGGGTAGCGGGAGGTAAAAATAATTGAAATTTTGTCTAATTATATTTAGATATTATTTTATTAGGCAATATGTCTAATAATTTAGTATAATTTACAAATCTTACTTTAGCATTAACTAGGTAATTCGAAATAGATAATAAATATTTTGTAAAAAATCGATAATTCAAATATACAAATGGTTAGGTACTTTAATTACTTGTTTTGTTCAGTTTTACTCTATTTTGTGTTCATTATTTTTGTGCTACATAAAAATTTAAATACGTATTTAGTTCATTTCTTTATTTGTATTTAGTTAAATACATATTACGATATAAATGTAGTCATTAAATTTAATTGTCAACGTAGATATTTTAATGAAACATATTAGTAGGCTGAAAGAGCAATGAATTTATTTGGTTAATTTAACTACAATTTAGATAGTTTTTTTTTCTGTGTAAACTAAGGAGACAAGAAATATAGTTTTACGACACTGATATGGGACCAGTATCTTCAATGCGAAGTTGTTTTTTTTTTAATACCTTTTCTAATTTGTCTGTGGGCTATGTTAAATTCTCTCTCTCTCTCTCTCTCTCTCTCTCTCTCTCTATATATATATATATATATATATATATATATATATATATATATATATATCTGTTTTCTATAAAATATTGGCTCGTTAATGTTCTCCAGCATTTGATTACAATATTTCATTTTCGAAATTTTAAGTCATTTCTGACCAAAGTTCTGCTAACAATCATTTTTAAAATTCTGAATAGTCGAGTTAATATGCACGATGATGTTCTAATTTTATCTTGGGCACTTTGAATAAGTCGGCTGATTCGATTTGGGGCAAAGGTTTAGGTCGCCCACTTTTTGATAAATTAATATATACTACACTTTCTTCACAAGTAACTGTCGTCTGTCCAATATTTTGATACCCAAAAACTTTAACAATTTCCAGGTTTTCCTGGCAATTCTAACTTGTCGTATTATAAAACAAGTATTATGTATTTATTATGTTCAGTAACAACGAGATTAGACCTTATTTTTAGCAATAAAATTTGAAGCATAAAATTTTTCTGAAAACTTTTGTTACATACGTTAGCATCTCTTGGAGGAATGCAACCAGGTTCTACTTTTCTATGTTTGAAAACTATAAGAAAATCGTCCTTCCTATTCTTCCGATTTAGCTCTTTCGATTATTACTTGTTCCCCTAGTTGCCTGGTTCAACATTCCTCCATGTATTGAAGAGGGCGGCAATGTTAGTGTCACTTGACAGTGATGTATGATGTATGTTTGCAATATCACCACAATATGGCATACTTACTGATCAATATTGCAAATATACTTCACTCAACAATTTTCTCTATTAGAAATTCATAAAAATGTAATCGGTACTCCTACACAAATCGTACACCCACACACACACTTTCATATTAATTACGGTACATATCAGACCACTCCTAGATGTTTAAGATAATTACAGAACTTAATAGCCAAGACTGACTATTATTGGGTAAATGTCAGATTCATCAATAATGGACAAATTAACGATTAAACTGTTTAAATTTTTTTTTTTTTTAAATAGTCATGCCATCACTTAGAAAAGTATCTACTGAATTAAAATTAGTAGGGTCTTCCACTGTATAGTAACTTTAAAACTGTATATTAGGGACTATCAAAGTTATTTTTTTTTTTTTTTTACTAAATTCAAGCCGTCTGCTATCGTCTTTTAAAATGCAGAGTCCATTTCCAAAAAAATAAATGCAGAAAATAATGAAGCAAAGAACGTAAACCAAATAATCGGCTTAATTCTCTAAGATAGTTGTTAGGATAGTCGTTAGGTAACAACTAAGAGTTAACAAAGATATTCTTTAATGGTATATTACATTTGTGAACATAAAATGATGATTTTGAGCAAATTAAATGACATAAAGCTAGTTTTGCCTTTCATTTCTGCTAGTTGGAAACTTTGCAAATTGTTGATTGACTACATGTAATTTCTTTATAAGCCAAGCGTAGGTGTTAGGAGAATCTGAAAATTTGTTCAATATTAATTTAAGTTATATATTTATCATTCACTTTAAAATAATTTGTAATAAATATGTAAACCGTTGATCCTTGCTTGCTTAGTTTGAATTTGAATATCTTTGTAAATAGTTTTTTCGATATTGAGAATGAATTATAGTATGTCAAATATAAAAATACAGAAGAGCCTTTCAATGTTGATACGGCAAATTGCTGTATGTTTGTCAAAATACTTCCAATACCCAGGGTCGGATTCAAGAAAAATTATTCTTGTTTTTACAATACATACAGGTAACGATAGTTCAAGTACTGAATCAGAAGAGTAATTTATTATGTAAATTATGTATGTATGACTAAAACATTATTGTTAATATTAAATATCCGTATTTAAAAATTGTATGTATATAAATATTATAAAAATTGACACCAACACTATAAATAATAATTGTTGTATCAGATTAAAACGATTTTAATTTAATTCCTTTTTTATTTCTTATTTTCGTTAATACAGAGTTCAAATTTAAGAAACCAATGATGGTTTTATTTTTATTTATGGCAGATAGAATTAAAGGTTTCTTTGTGAAAGTAATTGAGGTGTGAGGGGTATGTAAACGGTTTATTAGATCCCTCGACTTCTGGTGACTTATACTATATTAACATATCGCAAATTTCTGCGCATAATTCTAAATTGTTTATTTCCTAATATAAAATTTTCAAGAAATACCATTTACCAACGATTGTTCAATACTAACAGTGGAAGAAATGCAGTTGTTAGATTAACAACTCATCGTAACGACTAGTTGTTAAATTTTTGCAACTTGATGTAATAATAAATTGAAATTATGTACTTAGCAACTAGCAACTGGCATTCAATTTAGCAAATAAAAATGGTTGTTAATTTTAATAACTTTGCTTAGGATTGTAACTATTGTTAAGTTTTCATTATCAAATTTCTAGTTGTTAAATTTAGAAAATATTTAAATTATCTACAAATATTTCAACAAGTAAACTCCAGTAGCTCTTGAAAAATAAATTTTTCTCTACCTACACACATAAACATCTCATCGAACAAGTATGTAGTCCCAAGTGCTCCATAAACTACTTTATTATTTTCTCTTACCCAGGGACAAAAATACTACAAGTCTGGGACTCTGTAAAGACACTTTCCAATAAAATACACGGTTTGTAACAAGTTAGTTTGCGGAATCTTCTAGATAATATATACTCCTACACTTTTATATCAACAAGCGAGTATTCCACTTTGTTATCAAATAAAAATTAAGTTCAAAAGAAACAATTACAAGTACTGCGAAATAATAAAACATTACACCCTTCGAAAACAAGTTGTTTAGCATGATAACAGGCATAATGAATGACATTATACTACTTTCTCATGCAAAGATAAATTCTGTGATAATGAGACGTGAGGTTTTGTATACACACCTCCAAGCTTCAAAATATTACATACGTATGATTTATACAAAAGCGAGTCATGACCATGTACTGTATGTGTTCGTACAAGTCTTAAAAACAAGACAAAAAATTCGTTATTTATTGCGAAATGAAAACATTCTTATATTCAGGAAAAACTTTTGCTTTTGGTGTAAAAATTATGAGCCATAACTTTGTTTGTTTGCGGATTTATGGGCATTAAAATTACACCACCGAACTATATGGGACAATTCAAATTTCACTTTTTTATTGAGTAATATTGTTAATCAATACTACGTTGTAATGCAAACTTATTTTGGTCCACGAAATAACTGATAACTGTACTTTTTATCTCCCGCTAGCCTTGGTAAGGGAGCAGGGTTGAAAAACCCGGATTTTTTTTTATAAAAAACCCAGCCCACCTGGGTTTTATTGACAAACATCGAATTATAGTGTGTATCACTTTTAACTTTTAGTTTTATAAAGTATCTTAATACACATACACAAACCGGCGTAATAGATAATAGATATTAATGTTTTCTTTTTTGAAGACTGTAATATAATAAACAATAAATTAACTAGAGAGTGTACATGTGTACAAGTTACGAATTAATATTAATAGTTGCAAGTCTGTGCAATGCAAGTGTGTACAAGAATTAGATTCAAGTTATTTCAGTAGTTGTTACAGCCGCGTTAAACAAATAGTATGATTAATACACAACTCAAAAAATAATGAAAATGTTGACACAAGGGTTGGAGTTGTTCAAATATAAAAGAAAAATCGCGCAAAGTTCGTACAGCAATGAAAAATATTTTTAAAATGATCAAACACGAAGTACACAAAATGAAATTGATTGTAAAATGTTGCCTGTAACAAAAATTGATGTATATAATGTGTGTACCATATAAGTGTGTACCATATTTAATTAATAAAATATGATTTCATAAAAGTGGGTTTTTTAGATGGGGTTTTTTGGGTATTTTTAAAAAAACCCGGGCGGGTTTTTTTGGTTCGGGCGAAATTACAACAACCCTGTAAGGGAGGTACAGGGATCGTGCTAAAAATCGCCTATCGAGATTTTAGTAAACGACTACGTTTTAAGGCCCCTTGAATCCAATTTTAATATTTTCACGATGATGTGTGTGTACACTCTACTCTAATAATATCAATCGAAAAAATTGGAAACCTTGTATTTCGACCCTATTCTAATATGAAAAGAAACCATTAGATTTTTGAGTAAATCGGATAATCGGAAATGGCTCTTTATTTGAAGCTCGAAATGGCTTTTCTTTGCAAAATACCTTCAAATATTTTTTTCGCAATTTATATTATTATAAAAATTAAAGATTATTAAATTTTCTACAGATATGCATTCATATATCTTCTTTATATGTTATATAAAAATTTATAAAATAATCTAATTTATAAGTCCAGGGGCTTATGTTTTAAATAGAAACATAATTCCTTTGTTACACAATTCAAATTTTAAAGGTATGTAAGTTACATAATGTAACTGACAGATAATTTTCGCTGTCAAAAAACCTATCATTTCAAATTAATAATGATAACGTTTTAAAAAGAAAGTAGTAAATAAAACAATAGTTTTATTATACGAATACAATACATAATACATAATATAGTTTCCAGCATCAATAAATATATAAGTTTTTTTTTTATTATCTTATGTGAATTTCTTGGTCCAATCGAGTTAACATGTTTCACATAAGTATTCAGAAAAAAAAAATTGAATATACGATGCTGTGGTTTTAAGAAAATTATATTGAACCTGCTTATTACTACAATAATTAACATAGTTTAAATTTAACATTCATATTTAATATAGAGCTATAATGGCCCGTTTGTGTTATACATATACGACGAAGTTTTGTCCTGACTTGCCCCATGAGATTTTGACGAATTTTAAAATTTATTTTGCGTATTTTTTTTTAAATTCTGCTCCTTAATTGTTTTTATTTTGGGGCACTTATATGATCATGTACCTTTCTTGTAAGTATTGCCTAAAAAGTTTCAATAAGTCTCGCCTGAGTCGATAAGAGGATTGTTTTCACGGGGTACAAATGGTATATTTTTGCCTCCAAGCAGTGCTTTGTTGTTCGGACTAGGAATGACGATGGGTACTCGGGTACTCGGAACCTACCCGATAATAATGTACCCGGGTATAAAATTTCTTACCCGATTACCCGAAATATACCCGCTGCCCGTTAATTACCCGATACCCTTTAATTATCCGAACAGTTTTCAACTGCCGGAAAAATTGTATCTAAAAGTTTTTTGTTACCATACCACAATTAATATAACTTATGTTGAGTTTTTTATAGAGATACAGTAGATATATTATTTATTTGTATTACTTTTTATTTAATAAATATATGTAAACAATAATAATGAATTTTATTAAAAAGTAAACTGCTAATATAAGGGTAACTGATAACTAACAAATTAAAAAATTATGTATATGGATTTAAAGGATAACGGGTTATTAAAGGGTATCGGGTAATTAACGGGTAAAGGGTACTATCCGGGTAGTTGTTTCGGGTACTCGGGTACCAAAATTATCGGAATTCGTCATTCCTAGTTCGGACATAGTGGCGTGACCAAAAATTAATATCTTCGTTTACAAAATGTAAAATAATGAAATCAATTAACTCAATTATCAATTAAATCAATTGCCTGCTTCCAAAATTGCACCACACACCATTATTTTATCTCAAAACTTTGCTTTCACCTTAAGGGCGCGTGTGAAAGCGTTAGTAGTCATAACAACCGTTGGACGCTTTCTGTAGGCGCCACTTGTACTTTTACGCAAGTGTTAGAATCCGAAATCCTTTGCCAAACTTTACTTCTCATCTGACCCCCTCCCCCACTATATTTCTGAACTGAAAGGTATATTTCAAGTTCTATGTCACTCAGCGGTTTATTTAACCCCCAAGTAAGAATTATAATGCTTACCGCTGTATCCTGTTATTTTGACTATAAAACACATTATTTACTTAAAATTTGTGGAAACATTATAACATCTTATTTCTGGATAGCGTGCGGTATTTCAAATCTCTTGTAATCTGGAGTCTGGTTAGTTTTTAACTAGATTATAGTAACAACATTTTTCTTGATTCGTGATGAATATGCAATTAGGGATAGGATTTATCTTTAGAGAATAATGATACTTCAAATTCTTGTAATCGGATTAATTTTTGGTTGCATATTCTAACTGTAATTGTTGTATATAAACCATACCTGTTCTATGTCTTCATATTTTCTGATAGTATTATAGCGAAAATAATATCTATAAAAAATAGTATGCATTATTTCACGACACAATGGCGCGAATTACGTGCCAGTTATTTCTTATCTATTAATTTTTTGTGTTATATTTGTTCGATAAGGGTAAATAAAAAAGAAGAATTGTAAATTGTGCTAACAGTATCATATTTTTATCCAAATAACGACTTTTGCTAGTAAAATAAATATGAAAAATTTCAAATAAACAGTTATATAATACTAGCTGACCCGCCCTGGCTTCGCACGGGTAAAGCTAAAATAACGATTAGCTACGCGTGTACCAGTAATTTTTCACATTTACTCTGGAGACATGCGCTGCGTAGGGAGCCGGCAACCTGCCTCGCATCGTACATGTAACAGGCTCCGCCCGATCCCCGCACCGCACCCCAAAGCGCCTTTTCTAAACATGTGTCGGGTGCTTTTACTTATGTACATATGATGCAAGCTATATCTCTTCGACAAATATCGAAAATCTGCTAACGGTTAAAACTTTACTATAGATAAAAAAATAATTGAAATCATCCCCTATCGTACCGCCTTGATGGATGATTTTTTAAAAACGCTAAAACACTTTATTTCTTGCCAAAAGCATAAATAAAAATTTTTATATCCCTAACTTGAGAAATGATGGGTTCTCCATACAAACTTTCGTCCCCTATTTCACCCCCTTCAAGTTTTATTTTCGCGACAAAAGGTAGCCTATGTCCTTCTCCTAGGTCCAATCTATCTCTATACCAAAATTCATCAAAATTGGTTCAGCGGGAGAAATAATGGGTTCGAACATACAATTTTTCATTCCCTATTTCACCCCTTCAAGTTTTATTTTCGCAACAAAAGGTAGCCTATGTCCTTCTCCTAGGTCCAATCTATCTCTATACCAAAATTCATCAAAATTGGTTCAACGGTTCAGGCGTGAAAACGTAACAGACAGACAGTGTTACTTTCGCATTTATTATGTTAGTATGGATTTCTAACTATTTATTATCAAAAACTAATTTTTCACTGTTTAGTAACCATAACAACGTATATTTCACGCATATTTCCAAAATCATAATTTAAAAAATCTGATTTGATCAACGCCATTACTTCCGTCAATGTATTTTGTACAAATTCCATCCGGAAAGTTTCTTACAAAAAATTCTATATCTCCAGAAAAATTGTTTCACGTACTTTGCAAATTATACTTGACACTGACATTTGTCATTTAACAGTATTTACTGTTTGCATAGTGAGTTTATAGCAGTAAAGGTTGCAAGATTTGGAAAAATTAATTTCTTTTTATACTTTTATCTCCAAATAAGTTGACTAAAAATTAAAAAATGCAGTCATATTGTATATGAGAATAATATATAACAAATAAATAATTATATCATCACTGCCCATTACTAGGTGTGCCAATCTGCTCTGTACACAGATTTCGGTAATGATATATTTGTGCCGTACGGGCATTCACCTCACGGGCACTCATTGATGGCTTGGAGAGTACCTATACCACAGGGGTCACATTTGTGCCATAAAAATTATTTTATAAGAATTAATCAAATCTTGATAATAATTTCAAAGCTGTTTCTTTGGGTTGTGGATAATAATGTAAATGTGTAAATTTGTACTGTCCTTTCAATTCAAATATAATTTATTTATTTTCTACCTGGGCCTTTTTCTTTTGGGGAAATCTCACACTCCAAAAGAAAAGTTGCCGTACATTGACAAGGAAATCAGTTTTGATAATGTAAACTGTCTCGTTGCCCCTAGCGGCAAAATCGTGAAACTGTTAACATTGCGCATATGGCAATATTTTTCAAAGCAGTTTTCTCAAAAACTGTTATAAGTAAGTTTTTTATTTTTTCATATTTTTAAAATATACGTCAAGTATTAAGGCGGGACAAAATTTCGTTTTCATAAGTTTTCCAGAAAGTCAAAAAAATCAGCTTTAAAATCTTTGCTAAAACAAGCACTTACTCTTTTATTAATTATAATTAAACCATATAAGTAAGAATCATGAAATTCCGTCGCGCACTAGAAAGAATACTAATTTACGCGTCTTTAAATTTTGAAGTCATTTGCTTGTGACACATTTGAGAAAACTGCTTCAGAAAGTACCTAATATTTAAGCTATTTTTCAAGCGATTTCAACGCTTTCACACGCGCCCTTAAATGGGGTATTCCACCATAACAAAAAAATAAGAAAAATTTCAATTTAATTTAAAGTATGGCTCAATAAATAATAGTTAAAACAATGAAAACATTTTTTAAATAATTGCTTTACGAGATATTTCACATTTGCTAAAAGGGGAAATTGACGTCATACAATTGTTATCTTTCTCTCGCAGCGTACTCAGAGCAGTGTGTGTGAGAAAGACAAGTATAGGGGGAATGTGACGTTACACTGATTTCTCGAAAATAAAATACTGTTAAACTAGGAACAATTAAGATTTTTTAATACTATGAATTCCTTCAAAACTGAATGAAGTTTTATTTAAAATAATAAAAAAAAATGAGTGGAATACTCCATTCTATATTCATACTTTTTGGGCCTTACTTACAGGAAAGATATACAACAATCTGTAGAAGCCCCAAAATAAAAATAATTAAGGAGAAAGATTTTTCAAAACGTACGCAGAATAAATTTTAAAACTCACCAAAGACTCTTGGGGTAAGTCAGAACTATTGTTTGTCGTATAGACATGGGCCACTAACTCTAGATTAAATATGAATGTTACAACTTAAGTTTTGTTAATTGTTGTAGTAATAAACAGATTCAACATACTTTCCTTAGGCCACAGAATATCGTCCATCCAAATTTTTTCCGAAAACTTTTGTGACGCATGTTAATATGCCTGGATCATTTTAAGCCCGTAATATTTTAAAGACAAATTAATTCTTATGTCAAGCTTGTATGCTAAGAATAAATAGACAAATTTACCAAGGAGTTAGTAATGTAAACAACTTAAATTAATACGTTTACTGCCCAAGTTTTGCTCTAAGATTTTATCATAATTAGGATTATATTTCTTGCTTTCTCTGTTATTAGTATAATTTTGTTACTTTCTAAATATCCCAGGGAAACAAATTATTTCGCAATTTTAACTTGTCATCATTAAAATAAAAAGCTGACAACAGCGTTTCTACATTGTCTATAAAATCTGTCAATAATTAATTCTGAAATTGTCTAATTGGAAACAGTTTTAGACAATATTTTATAGTAATGTTCCACAGAGAATAAATTCTGTAATTTATTACGCGTGCCAGGATTAAATACAGATATATTTCAAGTTAAAAATAAACTTCTGTTTCGAGAAATGCAAAATATGATACAACACAAACTTCGGAGAAATTCTAAATAAATATTTGAATATGAATCGCCTAGTTTAGAACTCAACAAATACACTTAATTAATAATAAAATTAAATATTACCCCTAACCTTAAAATTAATCTACTTAGGTCAATCGCAGAAAACTGTTATAATATATATATATATATATATATATATATATATATATATATATATATATATATATATAATATATATTCCAAATGAATAATTATATACAGGCTGTTAATTAAGAATCGGGCCATAGGCGTTTAACATGGAAAATTCCCAATTAGTTTTAGACAAAAATGTTTCAAATAAAAGTTGTAGAGAATTAAATTCTACACTAATCAGATATTTTTTACACGTTTGGAATCGAATTATAAATTATATAAAAATTGCTTATTTGTAGCGATAGCCATGGATTTGAAACAAAATTACGAAGAAATGCGTATCGTTTGAATTGTCAGAAATTCGGTTTTTAATTTTTACATTAACACTTTGTAACCTATAAAATATTTCTCACTTCTGATACAGTTCAAACGATATGCATTCCTTTGTAATTTTATTTGAATTCCATGGCTATCGCTATAAATGAGCAATATTTATGAAATTAGAATTTTGATATTACAGGTTACCAAAAAATTTGTTATTGGTGATTTATGTGTAGGATTTAATTATCTATAACTTTTATTTGAATCATTTTGTCTAAAATTAATTGGGAACTTTTGCAAAAGAAAAAACTGATTTTCCATGTTAAACGCCTATTGCCCGCTTTTTAATTAAAATCCTGTATATAAACATCAGTACACATATTTGCTGAAGATAAAGAACAAGAAATTACTTTGTTATATAATAAGAAACTAATTATTAATGTCAGAATTTAAATTTTAAAAATGAATTTGTTGAGTTTTGATTTTGAACTTTGCATTTATCACTTTCTTTCTATGGCTGATTTCATTGAATATACTTCCTAAACTTCTTTATTTTGGATTTATATGAAAACATTAGGGGTTATTGTAATGCAATAAGTCAAATTACACCGTGAACAATTGAAGACAATCAGACATTTAGATTGGAAATTTCATCAACTACTTCCTACAAATTGGTACTGCATTTTGAACCCTCTTTAACTATAGTAGCATCAACATCCTCTGAAGGATAACTGTATTTTATGTTTTTTTTTTTCTATAGAACATTAAGATTTTTAAGTTTTTCCTTGTGAGGCTCTAAACGACCAAACTTTTTAAATTGTATAATGTTCGCTCCTACAATCTGCAATTGTTTTATAAATAATTGAAATTATTTGAAATTTTGATACTGTTAATTAGCACTGTTTCCTTATTAAATAATTGCAGTGAAACAATTGATATTATTAAACAAAATGTAAACCCAATACTTCCAAACCGCTTCTTCTGATTTGCTAATTTGGATTTGCTGGCATTAGGTCCCAACCGGTTGCAAATTTGTCGGATTTTGATACTATCCTGATATTTTAAACGTAAATATCATATAGGTTTGTTGAGTTTTGATCCGTAAACAATACATCAAATTATGGAGAATGAGAAGACGAATCTGTTGTAGTATCAAACTCATTTTTGAAGGGTTTTGAAACCGAAATCGATTCATTTGGTCGATATATACGTTTATTCACATTCAGAAGTATAATAAATTGTTTAAGCATGTTAGAAATACTATTAATAAAAAGTAATAATGTTTAATTTACATAAGGAACTTACAGGAAGACTTCAATTCATTCATTACAATTATATCTGTGACATATTTTTGTCTTATTTATATAATAACATAATCGTTTTGAAAGAATGCTCTCTCTACCTATCTACTGCAAGAGGAAATTACCAAATTATAATCTCATAAATTTTCTCTCTGATAAAACTTTATTACTTTAATTAATCTCACAGCCAAAGAGTTTGTATTTCAGCATTATGTTTACTGTTAAGTTTTCTATCTGAATTTATGGAAGAAAATAAGCAAGCCCTGCAGATACTGCGTAAAATATAGTGCTATACTTACATAGTAAAATATTTACTAACAAGATTTGGAAGCATAATTTTCTTAAGAAATATGATACGAAAAATGAATTCTTACAAAAAACGAATACATAAGATTATCATAAAAACCTTCGTTGGCTTGGCGACGTTTTATAATCTGGCGTTTTAGAAAACGACGATTATAGCCACATTGTAAAATAAATATTTGAATATTTTTGCTTGCAATTTCTTCAAATATAACAACAATAATCTAAAGCACAAAAGTCACGCTTGGAAAACTCTAGCCGAATTACTCGGTTCATTGTTGTTATATTTAAATTAAATAAAATATAAATATATCATCACAACATATTACCCATTTCTAGGTGTGCCAATCTGCTTTGTTACAGATATCGGTAATGATGATAACATATTTGTACCGTGCGGGCGTTTACCAGGCGTCACCTCACAGGCACTCATTGCTGGCGTGGAGATTGCACCACAGGGGTCACTTTTGTGCCATTTAAAATTCGAAATATTTGGCGTCGGTCAGGATCGAACCCGTTTCCTTAGATTCGTGACCAGATACTCAGGCACGTGGCCACGGGACCCCATCAGCAAAAAAAAAACTGTTGTCATTTTATAAAACGTCAAATTGCAAAACATAGCTGGCTATGACATATACGAGCCCAAACTCATAATAGTTCGCCCGGTTTACATTTTCAACAAACAAATTTTAAAACCTACGCAAATGGTGCGAAATTTCTACTAATTTCTTCCTACTAGTTTAAAAAATAGATTTTAAACTTACAAAAACTGAAATGTTATTCAAATATTCCGCTATTTAATATTGAATTACATCGCCTTTATTACTGATATCAACTTTACACCAACAAGTCTTAAATTTTAAACTAGGTTTAAACAAAAATATGTAAATCGAAATTTTTACAGCAATATATTATAATTCATTTGGTATTTCATTTCGATGCAATATTGTCAATTTAAGCCGAGTTTAATATTTAAGTTACATTGGTGTAATCGGCCATAAGCAATGCACAATTTTCTGTGAGTATTGTCCCATGTACATATCTTATAAGGTATGTCATATTGTAAAGTCTGTTCGCTCCTAGCTGAAACAAGCCGATATTTTATTACCACAAACAAATAGAAAATCCTCAGGTAATGTGGAACAGGGACGTATTCGAAATCTGCATAAGTAAGGGAAAATGTCATTATTACAAGTATACAGTTCGTTGTTCGTTGATGAAATATTTAAAACAATTTGTGTCTTCATCACTTTGCACAACGTCGGCATCGGTGTCACAGGTATTGACTTCGTCACTAACACTGGCAGAAGCATTGTCGACATCCCAGGGCCTCCACATTTCCATATTTAAAATTTCACTTACAACCGCTGCTAACTAATGTTACATGTAAACTGAGTTAAGACGAAAGAAAACCGGGATTATAAAGGAACGAAATTCAATCAAGGGTAACTTAAATGAATAGTAGATTAAATAATTCCTAGAAATTATGATGATAGCCAAACCCGAAAACAATGTCATTAGCCGAAAACGTCTTTCCAGGTAATTCTTAATTATACCTATTCAATGATAATACCTAGCTGTAAATACATTTCAAAATAATTTCAAAAAATTCTCTTAAAAATTTACAAACGCATATATCAAAACGAACTGAATACAATCCTTGTTCAACACTCCATTTACAACTGACCGCCGTTTGATGAACAAAGGCTCAAGAAAGTGGTTTATGGTTTGTGGTAATAACTATTGGGGTAATAAATTATCGGCTTGTTTCAGCTAGGAGCGAACAGACTATACGACCTGGATATTTACGAAGATGTTTTTCATTGTGCCAAAAGTAAAAGGCCTCGGTAGAAGCCAAATCTGGACTAGAAGAAACCCTTTAAAATGCCGGTCGAACTTATCACCATCACCAGTCATTTGGCCCAGAGTTCCAGAGTTGTTAAAATTTTTAAGCCTATATTTAAAGCACCGAAAGAATTTTGTAGAAATTTGTAACCATTTGTTGAAAATGTAAACCGGCGTAACTATTATGAGTTTGCGTTCGTACATATACAGGAAAATATTTTAAATAAGCGTAGGAATACCGCAAAATATTCTACCGTTTCACCCAATTTTTTTAGTTTCCTCCACTAGTTTTGACAGATATAATAGTGCCACAATAAAGCTTAAAATGAAATTTACTGTTGTAAGTTGCTGACAATTACCATAAAGGGTTGACAGTAGCAATAGGGAGCATTCCATAATTAGATTGTCCCTTTAGAGGGGAAATTTTTCCAAATTCTAGCCGACATGTCTGAGATTTAATACTCTTTCCCCGGGCGAACGTAGTTACGGTTGGTTTCCTTCCCTAAGTGCACGGCTGCAAATAATAAAATCAAATAGGTACGACTGTCACTCAACGAATGAATCCGACATTTTTCAACGGATCCTACGCTAACTAAGTTCATAACGTCCACCTACGCAACGAAAACACTACACAGAGCGAGAGAGAGAGAGAAAAAGAGAGAGAGGTAAAAAGAGAGAGAATGCATAGTGCAATGATGAAGAGTCGCGTGAAACAAAAGCGTTTAAAAACAAAACACTGCTCTCCGCTGCGCTGATCGGGACACGAACAATAGACGATCCAAAGGGTAGGAAATAAATCACAAATGAATTTCAATAACGAGATGATAGATGTCAAATATTTATAACTTTGAAATGGAAGCAAACGAATAAATAATATCTCTGACATATCGCGGAATTCGAGTATTATTATTATAAATATGATTTTCTGATCAAATATAAAAAAAGGCAAACGTATATCATGGCTGTGTCCTTTGTCGCATTTTGGCATTTAGAATTTAGGTCTTCTTCACATAAATACAACTCCGATTGGCACACTAGTGATATCCATTGGTTTGTATGGCAATACTTTAGAGCAACAAAAATAAATTATAAAATTCAATTCAATTTGATGCTTGAGAGTAAATGTTACTATTATATTTCATAAAATAGAAGCTAAGAAGCTATTCTTTGACAGTAAATTTGACGTTTTGTACAAATTGTAGCAACGAACATGTACTCTTTTAAAACCCTAAAATCTAATTCCTAAAATTCTAAATAATCACTAGATTTAGGGCATATAATTTTAGGATTTAGATATTAGGATGATAAAAGTGCAACATCGGACAGTCTATGGTTGAATAGGTGTCAAATTGTACTTTAAAAGATAATTTTCTTATTCTTCCGCTGGTGACTTTATTATCACAATTTTCTTTGCTAACTTCTTTATCACTTCTCGCTTTGAAATGTATTTAAATTTTTCCACAATATTTACCACAATATCGACTGTAAACTCCTGATAAAATTGATGAATACTTCTTTCGCATTTCGCAATGTCTGTCACATCTTTCAAGTCTTGTTCATCATGTCAACACTATGTAATTGTTAGGAGTAAACCACAAATAATTGAAGGTTGAATATAATGAGTATTCAGTCATACTATCATTATATTCTTCGCAATAATAATTATATACTTTACTATAGTATGTACTCGTATGCTGTACAGAAAATCTTAACTAAATAAATTAAATGTAACTTATTAAGTCGTTTGAAAGTATTTGAACTGTAAACAGTTCCTATTTAATGATTTCACTGAGAAATTGTGAAATTAGAATAAGTGTTACGCTATGCCCTAAGAGTAAAATCTAAATGTATACTCCTTCGAAATGTTGTCAAATTGCGTTGTACTCGTATCCATTTAAAATTTACTTCGCCTGAGGTGCAACAGCCAAAGAGCTTTAATGCATTTTACCCTGTACAAGAGCACATGCCTCCGGCTCTATTACTACTACTAAACCGTCAAGGTACACTCACAATCAAATTTAAATCCAGCACAATATCATACGAGCTTTTGTAGTAATTCTATTCGAAATGTAATTTAGTTATGGTTGCACCAATATTTTAATTGGGAATTAAACAAAAATTAAATTAAAAACTACTCTTCTCTTATAATATTTTTTGTAAGTATAAAAATGTTGATTTTAATTTAATTTTTCTTTAATTCTCAATTAAATATTGGTAGCCGGCCATTAATGTTTTTATATTTTTAAATAATATTATAACAATTTATTTTTTTAACACACCTCCAACTAATAAAAATTTAGAATATTTTTACCTCCCGCTACCCTTGGTAAGGGAGGTATAGAGATCGTGATAAAAATCACATATCGAGATTTTAGTACATGACCACGTTTTAAGGTCCCTAGAATCCAATTTTAACATTTTCACGATGATGTCTGTATATGTGTGTGTATGTGTATGGATTTTGTATTCGCTGTAACTCATAGACATAGACTATCATTCGGAAAATTCTGAAACCTTGTATTTCTATCCTATTCTAATATGAAAAGAAGGCATTAGATTTTGGTAAATCGGATAACCGGAAATGGCACTTTACCTGAAGCTCATAATGGTTTTTCTTCAAAAAATACCATTAAATACCATTTTTTCGCATTTTATGTCTTATGAAAATTAAAGATTATTGAATTTTCTACAGAAATACATTAATACTTTTTTTTATATATTTTACAGATAAATTTAATTTTTTTTTTTTTATTAGTCCCGAAGCCTAAGATAAACACAATTTCTTTGTTACACAGTTCATATTTCAAATGAATAACAGTAAATGTCACTGTCAAAAAACTAATCATTTCAAATTAATAATAGTGACATTTTAAAAAGAAAATAGTAAATAAAGCAATAGTTTTCTGCAATGGAACATTTTGCAGCATTAGTAAATACGTAGGTATGTATTTAAATTAATAAAAATTAAATAGCGGGAGGTTTTGTGTTGGCCACATCAGATTTTTTTATAAATTCTTTTACTTAGAAAATCTTTTATATGAGATTGTCATGATTTACTATTTTGTTTAAGGGTTAATACTATTATGTATATTAATTTTCAAATTAATAATGGTAGTGTATTAGAGAAAAGTATTAAAATATGAATTTATAAAATAGGTACTTCATCAGTAAATTAATTTTTATGTTTAAAATGAAAAGAAATTAACGTCATTATTGCCCAATATTTTTAATTTAATGTGATTTTAATGCAAGAGCACCCTATGTCATTATTTTATAATTTTTGTTATTAATGATTTAATTAATATCAATTTAAAATTAAAACGAAACTTCTAGTACTATCTTGTGTTCATTTCTGAACTATTTACATTTATATATAAAAATAGTTAGAAAATCTCCCTGCCTTGCATAGTAATTTTTGAACATATTATTTCAATATATATTTTACGCTAAACCAAGTAGATCTATTAATTTCGATTTCAAATAAATTAATGAAGTAACAATCTACAAATAGTTTGGTTTGTGTGAGCCTGTTACACACACCCTAATGTTAATGTGCGCTGAAATACACGATTTTTATTTATATATTATTTTATTAAATTTATTTATAAAAATTGCGAATTTATACAGGAGAGTGCTGTCACCAAGCAACAAAAATTTATAATGTTAGGCTCATAGAATGTTTAAATATAAAAATCTGATGTGGCCAGCACATGTCCTCCCGCCAATTCCATGTTTAAAATAGCATTGAGCTTTAAGTAAAGTGTCACTTCCGATTGATCGTTTGTAAACAAAATCTATTTTGTTGTTCCAATAAATAGAAAAGTTTGTAATACGAAATTTTGGATTATATTTTATTATGTTTTTCCTGAAAAATCTGTTAGAGCTTCAAATTAAGTACTACATCCGGTTTATCATATATAGTCAAAATCGAATATGTTGTTTCAGATTATATAAGAGTATTAAATACCAACTTTGCGAACTTTTGGATCATTAATAGATTTTAAGGAAAAATCGTCACACACACATTATTGTCAAAATCATCACCAAATTCCTTATGCTCTAAAACGCAATCTGTGTAAATTCTACGCCGTACATTATTCATTTCGTAAATGTGTAGTTGCAAATTATTATTTAACACTTTGAAATCACGTTCTTATTGAGAGCGGTTTGATATATAATGCTGCAAACATCAAATTTGAATCGAATTATCCTGTATATCTAATATTTATGTATGATGGAAAATATATTATTTTTACAAACCTTAATTTCATTAGAATCATATTTAAACTATTAAATTCTTCTTAACACGGTTTCATTATTAATTTTAATGAAAATTGCTGCGTGACAGTGACATTTGTTTAAATATGTCAAATTTGTTATTAAAGTATTGTTTTTGTTTGACGCAGAGGCAAAGTGATGTACAAAAATAAATTATTTTATAATATAATATAAAGTTATTTCAAGTTATTTACTAAATGCTATTATCATAGAATTGAAGATTGTGCCATTAAATTCAATTTGTATTGGTAAAAGTTGCTAAAAATTATATTCAATGAATTTTTTACAAGAAAAACTGTTAAAAGCTTGTATAAATGATACTTCCGGTTATCCGATATACACTCAAAACTAATGAGCTCTTCCCACATTAGCATAGAATGGATACACAAAATTTCAAATTTTTCTGATTGATAGTATTTGAGTAATCGTGTCCACATGATCCACACACACAGACACACACACATACATACCTACAGACATCATTGTAAAAATGTTAAAATCGGATTCTGGGGACATCAAAACGTGCTTATTCACTAAAATCTCTATATCCGATTTTTAGCACGATCCCTATACCTCCCTTACCTAGGGTAGCGGGAGGTAAAAATATTAATACAATTTTGTATAAATGGTGTTTAAAGTAATTCTTATCGTGTTTTCACCAATATAGTTGTGAAAATCTAGTAGGTTCGTAAATAATGTTTAAATATAATAATGTAATATAAAATTTTTCTATAAGTAGTGTTACAAATGTTTTTAAAAACATTCTTGTGATAATTTTTCCACTACAGTTGTATCTGGGAGGTATTTACCTTAACCTTAAAAATCTTGCCTAAACGTTTTACAGGCCACAATAAATACGTTAAACATTTTAAACTGTCAGTAACAACTTTCTAAATTCTCAGATATTCTTGTATTCGGAACAGCTTACAAATAGACAGACAGCCCGGCATATTCGATTCTTTTTGGGTGCATTTGCTAGTCGATTTTCAATGAATTGAGTGTTCGTTCTTTGATCTCAACTTGCACAAAGCTACTGTATTACGAGTCCGTATGCTACGCGATTGTTTTTCAACATGAAAGACTGAAATGTTCGACAGAATGCACCCTAATCCAATTCCAACAGGATAGTGAACTTTCTCTGCTCATCATAAATATCATATTTACGGAACCGGAATCCGCTAGATGTCTCACAGTGTAAGAGAGGAATGTTCGCGCACATAACTAAATTATTAAATCATTCACGGTTCTGAATTTTACAAAAATAACTACAGAGTGATAAAAAATGGCTGAAGGTCACGTGACAACCAAATGTCAAAACTTTATTTCAATTTTCCATACTTCATCAAAATTATATTCCATATATGACAGTTGATAACAGATGCATGACATTTGATTAAATATCATTACCGTACGTTGATTCATTCAAATTTGTTTCACATATCTTCGTGAAAAATCTTTCATTTCATTATGGTTTTTACAAATATAATTTTCTTCTTGAGGTCATGTCATACGTAACAAGTGATGTGATTATCTATCATCGATGATATTTTCGAATGGAACCGAAATATCTGCTTCGGTTTCACGAACAATATCTTCGATTATTAATCATATCACGAGCTTATATTTAATTAGAGAATATATAGTTATTTTTTATACAAGACGATAAAATTATATTTTATCGACGAGAGGAAAGTTTAATTCACGAGCGATTTCGCGAGTGAATTATTTTTCGCGAGTCGATAATTTAATTTTATCGTCGTGTATAAAATTCTACTTTTTTCTATAGCAGATGTTAAAGAAAAGAATAAAAAATACCAATTATATATTATTATTAATTGAACACAATTTTAAAATCACAGTATATATGTGGGTTGGTATGGATTTTGCACGTAAGTAAATAAGAAATAAATTTTTTTCACTACTAGCCTAGGAACCCACTATTATTTACCTTTATTGGACATGAGCAATTGTTTTTCACTACCGCTTGCTTGTAACCATGGTAACCTAGGTTAATAATAATTTATTATTAATCTTGGTCTATAATGCAAACTGTCACTTTTCATTCAAACTCAAGCCTCCAAATCCAAATATTATTTAACTCATTAAACTCAAGAAAGGTGTTAATTATATAATTTAAATTTGCCACTATAATTTTAAATTGACCTACGCTACCGCCTCGCCTGGCCACTGTGCTGTTTTGGTGAAAATGTGAAATATTTGTAGATGTAGGATAGAACAAATAACTATTTTTTTGTATTTGTAGGTAAATACATTTCAATAGATTTATTTAAAAATAATAATAAACTAATAAGGCTGCTGACTGTAACAGCACAAAGTGTTTTTATTAAATAATTAAATCATATACAAATCAAGGCCCATAAGTGAAGTTACAAACCAGCGAAATGAGCAAAACGTCAGATAAAAATAAATGCAGCCTACTTTGTTTTTGTGAATATTAACAAATAAGTAACGTTATTATTCATGTCAAAATTATTGTTATTATCAATAAAAAAAAATTCAAAGAGAATTTATGTGCCAATAGTGAAAAAAATAATAGTATATAAACCACGGTTGAGAAGATCATTATTGACCAGGCGCCTTATATCATTATTATATCATATTACAATAGGCTCTGGGTCAATAATGATTATCTTCTCAACCTTGGCGTATAATATACTATTATCTACCCTTGCTGTTAAAATGTTACTTTATATACCCTTGCGGTTAAAGTGCTACTTTATCTACTATTTTGAGTAGATAAAAGCACAGTTTAAGATCTATAGAAAAATGATTTTTTTTTTTAAATTAACTGTCATTATTGTAAAAATCCCTTAGTAACGAATGTAAATAAGGTGATAATTTCTCTGTTTTTTTCTCATCGCTGTGATAAACATGTAAGTAGGGAGATTCTGAATGCTGATTGGCGGAAAACATGTCACGTGACTAATAACTTATATTCTCAGAAAAATTAACTCTGTCGGGTAGCAGTAAAACTATAAATATCATAATTATGACAAGGGAGCACATAACTGTCACATTGAATGCCAACGTGCCATTATTTGTGCCGTTCTATTGAAATGAAGACATACTTTCAATGGATGTCCTGCCTATTCTGTATAGTAAAATAATTTGATTAGAATTTTGAAAATTTGCAAAATCTCAAAGTAGTTTCTTGACAGTTTTTATAATTAAATAAAGCAAAACATTCCGATTCTGTGTTTGAGACTAATAAGAATTTGTTGAAGTTTCAAAGTCTGGAAACTTGACAATGGTATGCCATCATTCACGACGCTCCAAGACGAAACTTTCTGGATTTATTTTAACAAATAATACGGGAATAGTTCCTCTGTTTGTTTTGTATTTGAACAGAGAGATAGTTTGACAGGCAGCTTGTATATAAACTTCATTAATACTTAATCCGCAGTTTCTCCATTTGCAGCCATAAAGTTTTTTATACATTTTTAAGACATAGAAACACTAAAGTGTATGTTAAGCGCTTAAACATTTAAAAGTAATAAACATAAAACACGTAGTGTTTGTGTTTTTATGAGGTGTACCTTTAGCATTTTTATTTCAAGTGGAAATTCAGTAATAGGATGTAAATGAGTAGGGTGTTCACACACTAAAGACTTTGCTACATGCAAAAGGTTGGACTCTGATGCGAAACGAAGTCTTCACACCTCCTTTAGTGTGTTTCAAATATCGCTGAGATAACACGACATTTTTGTCACTGTGCCTACAGTTTATTTTAATATTTTTGTCAATGGTTTCCAACAGATTTTCAATAATGGTACTAAATATTCGGGGACCATTTGCGAGTTATAGATACATTAAAAATTCGATAATACGCATAAAAATTCGGTATGAAATTTTCTTTTTACTGGTATTACACATTTTTAGTAAATGAGTGAATCACGAATAAACACACTTCAATAGGGCTGTTACAAGAATTTTTATATGACTTCTAAGTATTAAATTTTTAAAGATATTGTTCTTTAAAGAGCCTCAAATTTGAAAATATAAAATATCCGTTAGATATTTTACAATTAAATATTAAAATGTGTGTAATATTTTGAAAAAGTCACGTGATCTGAAACAGAATGTGACGTCAGAGTATACCTACAATTTAACATGAGACCTACTTTTATTTATATAAATAATGCAAACTGTTTTCCTATAGGCTATGAATGTACTCCGACGTCACAAGAGTGGGAGGTTATTTTTCATGACTGTGTCTGGCGCCAATCTTTTTATTTAATTGTTTACGAAATAACAATAAATTATTATTATTTTTATTATTACTATAAAAATATTGCATAAACTTTCATGTAAAATACTTTTAAAAATGTGAAACCGCTTCATTGTAAACAAATTTCTGCAATATATTGAACTTCTTCAAATTTACGAACGACTCATAAAAACGATCATGTCGAATTCAAAACACTTTATGGCTGGTAGTGCGAGCTCGGTTTTAACTAAAACGCTGTTTTAAGAAATGTCAAATTCAAATTTCAATATTTAATTTCATCCTTATGTTTAAAGAATGAATTTTTTAAAAATATTTGTTTGAATACAAACTATGTTCTGTTTAAAAATCATATTTTGATAAATGTGATGTTATTCATTTTTGTTATTAAATAATGAAATTTGACATTTCTTAAAACAGTGTTTTAGTTAAAACCGAGCTCGCACTACCAGCCTATGTGTTTAACGATTTGTGAGTAGTGATGAAAAATGAGAACTGTACCGATTTGAAAATGTTTATAATATTAAAGATATATCCATATGGAATTGAAGCAAATTTTATTTTTGAACTACTAATCGGCTAAAATGGAATAATACATATGAAAGAAAATTTCTTGCTGAACTCAAATTTTAAAATTGCGTTATACTATTTTTAAACGTGTAAGTGTAGTGAATGAAAAAAAAAGTGATGCGCCAATTTGAAAATGCGTCTTTAACTCGCAAATCCCCTCTTATCTTTAATACGATAATTGAAAATCTGTTGGAAACCATTGACAAAAGAAAGTGTGAAAAAAATTAAGGGCATTGAGTACTGACAAAATTGAGTAAAAAAAGCTTAATCAACATAGGTCTTATCTTCATAATCTTCAACTGTTTCTGAGAAAAATGAAAAATCAAAGAAAAACTGACAAAGATAGTGATCGAACAAAATTTTCTCCATGTCAGTAAATAGACTATAAAAAAAAAACAATAAAATTTTATTTTTCTCAATTTCTAATAGTTACGAAGTAATATGAAAATTAAATATCCGCCAAGGTCGCCACAACATTTAACTTAGTACAATTATTTGATTAAAAAAACACAAAAGCACATCTAAGATGACCTCTGAAAGGTAAACAAAAAATCTTATTTAATTAAAGTCATAACTCTTACAGTTTTCAAGATAGCTGAGCTAAATCCCGTAAAAACTCATTTTTCACTGCTTCAAATTTTTACACTTTGTATAAAATCATCGATAATTTACTTCGGTCGATGACACAATGAATGTAAAGCGTTATATATAATTATTAAAGTATTAAATATGTAACATTGTTTATTTTTTGTGTAATTTAAGTTTCTTTCATAAATTGTTATTCTCATTAATATTTTTAAAGTAAATATACGATTTATACAATCGCTCTATTTTTGTCGCACTTCACATCTGTATTCACATGAGTATTTGTGAAATTTAGTACGATACTTCTGAATTACTTATTTATCGTCCATATGTCACCTTTACATTATATAACAGGTTTGAAAATATATTGAACATTTAAAATATTAAGAAGTATCTTTTATTGGTTCCTGCAGAGTTGCCCAATTTATGACCGACTCTGTACATGTACATATTTACAATTTATTTTGTAAAAATTCAACCAATTGTTTAAAAATTCTGAAAATTGGTTTACTTATGTAGGAAAGTCCATAGAATCGAATGGTGATATTGTTGAAACAGTACCTCCACCCAATTTTAGGTGTGGAGTTTCAAAACATAAACACAACTTTTCTTTTTGATAGAAAAAATAATGGTGGACTAAATTCTTTCTCTGAAACGGAAGATGTGTGCAACAAGTTCAGTATAGAATTCACTGAATACCGAATCGATTTAGGTGGAATACAATGGACGAACATGAAGCGTCAATGCCCCAAATCATACGTCTAGGTCTCAGCATGTATCATTCAAATAAATTACACACTATACAGCATACAACGATCAGAAGATTACGAGGGAACGAAATTATATTAGGGCCGGGAATAGTTATATTGTTCTCTATTAATTGGATGTGAAATATTAAACATGTATTTCTCAGAATATATTCATAATTCAATACAATCCTGTAATTCGTGTACAATTTACATTTTGACATTACCAGGTGCTTAGTTCAGTAATGAGCGTTCATTGTTAAAGTAAGCTTAACATCTTGGATTTTACTGTGCAACTACCATGTCCTTCGGAACCCCAATAAAACTTTTGCCTATTTAAATAGTTTCCCAATTGAAAAACTTTCCTTCGGAAGTAGGATTTACAACATTCTATATTAACAAAAAGTGATCTAGACATGTGCAATGATTCAAGATTTAGTTTTATATACAAAAATATACAAACAGACCATCTAACAGAATTATACTTAACTTCCGAAATAAACATTACAAAAGTAAGAATAATAGCTCAAATTCGATTGCCTAGTAAAAGAAGATTAGCATTGTTGATTAAAAATATTTAACTTTTTATTTGATTGTTGGTAACAGTGATTGACATTTATACTTATATTATTAAATCATTGCAATAGTAGGTCTTCTAGAAATAACCTAAGAGAAATTAAGATTGAGTTCTTTAAAGAGGTACTTTATATCATCCAAATGAATCTAATAAAGTACATATTAAACAACCAAAATAGAAAAATATATAAACCTCAAAATATATGTAAAAAATCTGATGTGGTAAACACAATATCTCCCGCTATTTAATTTTTACATACATACATACGTACATAAAATCACGCGATTCCCACTTAGGGGGTTAGCAAATGCCCGGAAACAATAGTAACAATAAGAAAAGGGATAAGAGTAAGAGCTCAGCTGACTCACTTCACTCTTTAACAACATTTTTCTTTCGCCTTGTCCACAATCATCATAGCATTCATACATAAAAACATATTAAAGTGACCGATTTTCGATAACGAATAACCCCATCCGGACCACAATAATAGTTACGCAACAATCTTCCTTCGCCACACTTTCCTATCCATTTTTATTAATTTAAATACATACTTACGTATTTACTAACGCTGCAAACTGTTCCATTGCATAAAACTATTGATTTATTTACTATTTTCCTTTTAAAATGTCACTATTATTAATTTGAAGTGATTAGTTTTTTGACAGTGACATTTACTGTAAGTTACATTCATTTGAAATATGAACTGTGTAACAAAGGAATTGTGTTTATCTTAGGCTTCGTGACTAATAAAAAAAAATATTTTTAAATTTATCTGCAAAATATATAGAAAAAGTATTAATGTATTCCTGTAGAAAATTCAATAATCTTTAATTTTCATAAGACATAAAATGCGAAAAAATGGCATTTAATGATATTTTTTGAAGAAAAACCATTATGAGCTTCAGATAAAGTGCCATTTCCGGTTATCCGATTTACACCAAAATCTAATGGCTTCTTTTCATATTAGAATAGGATAGAAATACAAGGTTTCAGAATTTTCTGAATGATAGTATTTGAGTTAGAGCGAAGACAAAATCCCTACATATACACACACACACACACATACATACATACATACATACATACATACACACACATACATATACACACATATATACACACATACAGACATCATCGTGAAAATGTTAAAATTGGATTCTAGGGACCTTAAAACGTGGTCATTTACTAAAATCTCGATACGTGATTTTTAGCACGATCCCTATACCTCCCTTACCAAGGGTAGCGGGAGTTAAAAAAATTGCCAATCAGTGTAAAAAATATTGTATGAGTTTCTCGAAACATTAAACTTTATATCTATCTATAGTTTCAAACAATTTACATAGACATAATGTACATTGAAAAGAAACTATTTTTGCGCGAAAATTTTAACATTAGCAACGATGAATATTAATGCGGAGCATTTAAGAGTCATTTGTTCAAATGATTGCTGGATGAGCTAAATCTTCAAGTAATATTATGTCAGACGGCTTATAAATGACCTTTCGTGAACCAGATTGCAAGTGTATTTAAATTATTAAATTTAATGCAAGAAATTTATATTCAAATAAAAACAGTTTGAGAATTGCAGTGCTGGACTAATGGCTACTCCTGAGCTATTTGAATTTCTTTATTTCCATTAGTAGCACGGACCTCTTCCTAACATGTTATTCGTTATATATTTATAGTCGCCAATTAAAATATTGTATATTATTTTATTTCTTTATTAATATTCATTATTAACCACATACTTTAGCTTTTTTTTCTAAATTCCTAGTAATTCGATTGAGGTGGAATCCCCCAAACGTTTATTTAACAAAGTTTAATAATAAAATGGCGCTTGTTTGTATTGTCAAGAAATTGGTATGAGGTTTGATAAAAAACCGTCAACATCCTATTGTTATGTTGCATTGTTGTTATTGTACAATACTGAATACCCATAATAGAGTATTATTGTACGTCTCCAGGAATGTTCTCGCTGTCAACGGATGTAATAAGGAACACTGAAGTATATCACGATGAGACAACGTGCTTAAAACAGAATTGAATATAATAATGTCACAATAGCACTTGACTCATGCATGCAACAATGCACTACACCGAAACCTGGGCCCTTATAAGTGCGGTGTACCGTACTTCTTGACCTATGCAATAAGGCAAGAAAGTGGGCGACTGAACAGCCCACGAACATAGACTTAGAAATATTTCCCCCAGGTCTGTGGTGGCAGCTAATAGCTTTGGTCACGAAATTACAGACACATTTACCAGGGAAAAAAGCCTGATAGCATTATCTCGCAAAGGGCCTGATAATTATAGGAGAGTGCTCGCTTATTATTAGGACCACCAACCAATACGTCCACGTACTATATTCACCCTTAATTTGACAAGAATTTTTGAAATGTTTCGTCACATTGCATTGAAAATGACAATAATCTACTAGCCCAAACTCATAATAATTCGACCGGTGTACATATTCAACAAATAAAATTTACACAAATGGTTAGAAATTTCTACAAAATTCTATCGGCTACTTTAAATATACATACTTTAGACGATCTCAAAGCAATCCTCAAAATGATGTAAAACATGAGATTCGCGCAAAACGCTACAGCACGCACTATTAAACTGTTCATTACAAACTATACATAATGAAAGAAGAAAGTATTACCATTAACTATACAGGGTGTCTCACAATTCGCGCCCCAGACGAAACTGACACTTGCCGACGATAATAGGTTTCCAACAAATAGAAGAAAATAATTTGCAGCTGCTTGCAGAACGGAGTTACAAGACTTTTTAATCCACCAATCCCGGAAGGATATCTTGAGGTGTGATGATATTATTACAAAATAAAACTGGTTGCTAGGTTTTAAAAATACTACTAGTGAGTTACAAAATTTGTTTGACTTACTGTAATTTTGACACTTTAGAGTTGATTTTTCACTGTCAACGCTGTGTCATCCGAGATCATCATTTATATCGTACAGTGCAACGTGTTGTAGCAGCTGTGTAAAATGTGTTAAACGAAAATATTATTGTCCACATTCTCCGAAAATTATAATCATTTCTAAGTAATCAGCGGCTGAATACATGGTAAGAATTTGCCTTTTTTTATTCACCTTGTCAAATTTAATTTGACACTGACATTTTTCGAAAACTACAGTCGCCCACACATTTTAAAGAAGATTTGATTTGTATAAAATCATAGTAACGTAAAATTACGGCAAACACACGTTAAAGGTGTAGGTCTCTGATTGGTCAATTTTAAGACGTCTTTTCTCTAATATCTTTTAAGCTAGATTTTTTTCTTCGATCCGATTGCAGTCTAGTGTTTCCTCATTCGCTCTGGGGCGCGAGTTGTGAGACACCCTGTATAATTCTTTTACAATAATACAACATTATATAGTCAATGGTATAACCTAGAAATTGACCGTACACTTTTTGTAAAAAAATTTAGGAACCAAGTTTTGACTACTTGAAAAACAACTACTTTGATAGTTTATATTATCAATCCTTTGCAAAATTTCAAAATTTCGTTTGGAACATATTGTCAGTGGCGTATTACGGTATTTTGGTGCAAGAAGCCCTAGAATTTAGTAAAACTTTGAAAATAAACCTTTATTTTTAATTAAAACAGTATAATGACAGAAATATAATTAAAATGACACTCCTAATGTTTTGACTATAGGCACAAACTCGTACGAGTAGGATAGCTAAAATAAATTATTTTGCGTTAATCTTTTTACGCTATAATGTTCAACTCATGTCTGCGCTTGCTAATTTATATATTTTTTTCAATTCGTGGCATAATTTTGCGTCCTCTATAATTTTGCGACAGAAGCCCGGGCTTCTGCGATAATACGTCACTGCATATTGTTCATTGGTTTTATGTTAATAACATACTGAAAATGTATACTCAAATTCCTAGAAATAGAGGTTGAGTAGTTTCGCGCGATAAACACTATTGTCTAGAATTCTAATTAATTTGCGCTCATAGTTCAGTAGTACAGTCTTATCTACGCGCTACCTTCACTTCGTTACGCCTCTCTACCTCAGTAGATCTGCATATTTTTGAGCGCAGCAATAGCTTCGTCATTATTAGATCGTCTTAAAACTTTTTAAAACTGGGCCAAATGACTGGTGCTAATAGTTCGGCCGATCCGATATTTTCAGGGTCATCTTCTAGTCCATATTTAGCTGCTACCGAGACCCCGTACTTTTGGCACAATGAAAAGAAACTTTTTAAAAATCTAGTGCATACAGAAAAAGACATTTGGGACAATACTCACAGGAAAATGTGCAATGCCAATATTAAATGGTGGAATACTTATGAATAACATATTCAGTTTTTGTAAGTTTAAAATCTATGTTTTAAAGTAGTCGAAAGAAATTTGTAGAAATTACTTACTATTTGCATAGGTTTTCTATTTTATTTGTTGAAAATGTTAACGGCCGAACTAATATGAGTTTGGGTTTGTATAATTTACACAAACCTTTACATCAATAATTATTTAACGTTTTACGAAATTTAAACAACAATTCTCCATTTGCTCCATGTTAAAATTTGGTTTTTTGTCCACAATCAGCTGTTCGACCGCCATGATGAATGAACTTGAGTGACATAGGTGCAATTATATATTACCTACAATACATTGCGGCTTTTTCCTACACTAAATTGGCGCCAAATTAATATTTTAACACTTTTCACAGTCCACAGCACAAATATAATAAAACAAAATCTATTGTGTCCAGCACAATGCCTCTCGCCATTTTCATATTAGGCTATATAACTATTGTATTTAACGTTTCTAGTACACATAAAAAGTTCTAATTACATCTATTCTTTATTTTTCAATTCATTCTATGAACAAGTTTCCTCCTACTTTTCCAAAATGTTCGAGATTCTTCCAATTCATTGACGAAATTGGCGGTATTTCTGAAGGGTATATGATGCAATATACAGGGTGTTAAAAAATAAGTGTCACAAATTAAGAGGGTATGTAGTATCGACCAAAATGAGCAAAAAAAGTTTAATCAACATGGGTCCGATCTTTAACTGTTTTTGAGAAAGAGGCCATTGTGTATTAGAATCGAAGAAAAACTGACTAAGATAGTGGTCGAACGAAATTTTGTCTTTTCCAGTAAATACACTATAAAAAACAATAACATTTTATATGAAACATTTTTTTTTTTCATTTTCTAATAGTTACGAAGTTATTTGAAAACTAAGTATTTGCCAAGGGCGCCACAACTTTTGTCTCAGTACAATTATTTGATTTTTTTGAAAAACAAAAACACATCTACGATGACCTCTGAAACGTAAACAAAATGTCTCATTTAACCAAAGTCGTAACTCTTACAGTTTTCGAAATACCAGAGGTAAACACCGAAAAAACTCATTTTTCATTGCCTTATATCTCGGAAACTACTGAAGATCGGACCCATGTTAATTAACCTTTCTAACTCATTTTGGTCAGTACTATATGCCCTCATAATTTGTGACACTTATTTTTTAACACCCTGTATATATGTTATGATCTATATCATATTATAATCACTATTTCATCTCGATTTCTCCAAGTACCAATTTTAGGTTTTCTGCTTTCAAGGACAGTGTCATTTTAACGTGCGACAGCTATATCTATAATTTTAAACATATTAAATGTACCTCCCAGTAATGAATTCTGAAGTAATGTCTCTGGATTTTTGACACTGACATTTATGTCAATTACGAACATTTTAATTTTTCAACTGGTTTCCATGGGCTCTTTGATTCATGGATTATTTTATATATTTATAATTCTCTATCTGTAAATCTATAGAAGATATAATAGAAATGTTCCGTGTATTGGATAGAGGATTTTATAGTCTTTAATATTTGTAATAACATAAATTTCCAAAAAAATAATGTTTAAAAGATTTTTTAAAGAAACTACTACTTCCGGTTGTCCAATTTTTACCAAAACCTTTTCAGCTCTTCCCAGGAATGTCAAATTGAGGAATTCATAGTTAAACAGGTCTTAAGTCTTATAGTTTTTGAGGAATCGTCCTTCCAACACTCACACGCACCCACGCACACACACACAAACACACACACACACACACACCACACACACCACACACACCACACACACCACACACACACACACACACACACACACACACACACACACACACACACACACACATCCAATTCTCTCTTAGCGAGAGGTGAAAACTAGATTATGTGGGGTTATGTTGTTCTACAATCAAACTTGTTATGAATTTCTGGAATATTTCTCCCGATTGTATAGTAGACTAAACAGTCCAGGCATTTTAATAATTCCTATTCGTGTCCGAATGAATTTAGTTTAAAATTATTCAAATGTAAACATATACAACACGACGTGAGATACGACGTTATCTGTCGTAAGTGAAACCCTGTAAAATCGTATATAATTTCTCACAGTGTACTGTAAACTGAGATATAAGTGTTTGTTTATGTTAGAAACACCTGTCACTATAACTTGTATATTACAAGCTGACTATGTTTTTTATTATTTGTTTAAAAACACTTCAAAGAAATTTCCTTTCTAAATTATTTTCTAAAATGCGATGCGAATTCTATTCTTTTAATAATCTGTTGATGTAAATAGTAAAGGAAACATATTTTACACGTGTTTTAATATAAATAGAAGACATCAAAGTGTCTTGCCAAATATTGTATGTCATATTTACAACTGAAAAGCAATAAAAGTTAAACTGACTCTGGTGTGGTGTGATATTGGAATGGCGAATGGCGTGTTTTATTTTTAGGGTTGAATTTGAGATCGATGTCATTTGTCAGTCTGTCAGATGATTGTTGTCAGCCCGGAGCAGTAATAAAACTCGTGTCTCGCGCGTCAGAACACAGATTCAACATAGGTTGACTTTCAAATAAATACGTTTCATCAAACAACACTTACACCATCGAACGAATTTCGATACCTTTATTATAGACTGCGTGTTCAAACTTTATGTTTTAAATAATAAATTTCTGTGCTCTAAATGACGTCATTACACTACGCACTAATGAAACTAATTTTGCGCTAATTTTTTTTAGGTTAAATACAATTTTATTACCTCCCTCTTCCTTAGGTAAGGGAGGTATAGGGATCGTGCTAAAAATCAGATATAGATGTTTTAGTTAATAAGCACGTTTTGATGTCCCCAGAATCCGATTTTAACATTTTTACAATGATATTTATTTATGTATGGATGTATGTATGTATGTATGTGTGTTTGTGTGTGTGTTTCTGTGTATGTGTGGATCCTGTGGATACGATTACTCAAATCCTATCAATCAAAAAATTTTAAAATTTTATATGGTCATTCTATACTAATGTGGGAAGAGCTCATTAGTTTTTAGCGTATATCGGATAACCGGAAGTATCACTTATTCAAGCTTTTAACAGTTTTTCTTAAAAAAAATACAATGAATATAATTTTTAGCAACTTTTACTAATAAAAATTGAATATAATGATACAATCTTCAATTCCACAATAATAGGATTTAGTAAATAACTTTAAATATAAATTTATAAAATAATACATCATCTTGCCTGCGTCAAACAAAAACATAATACTTTAATAACAATTTTGACATATTTAAAGAAATGTCACTGTCAGGAAGCAATTACATTAAAATTAATAATGAAACCGTGTTAAGAAGAATGTAGTAGTCATATATTTAATTCTAACGAAATTAAGGTTTGTAAAAGTAATATATACTTTCCATCATAGATAAATATTAGATATACAGATTGATCCGATTTAAATTTGCTATGTTTGCAGGATTATAAGGCAAACAGCTGTCAATAAGTACGTGTTTTCAAAGTTTAGAACTACACATTTACGAAGATGGATCATGTGCAGCGACGAATTTACACAGATTGCGTTTTAGAGCAGCAGGAAGTTGATGCTGATTTTTACAATGTTGTCTGTATGAGTTGTGTGTGTGATGATTTTTCTTCCACTGTAACTTATATCAAACTTCCAAAAAAAGTTATTTTCCGTATTTTTTCCGCTTTCTGCATTTATATAAAGAGTTGCTTAGATTTTGGGTAATAATGGATACTCGGAAGAGATATACTTTACTTGGAGGCCATTACAGTTTTTAATGAAAAACTATATAAAAATATAATACAAAACTTTTCAATGTTAGAACTTCAGACTTTTATAACAAGGGTAACAATATATTTGATTTTGGCTAAAATTGAAAAACAGGAAGAAATACTTTATGTGAAGCTTACTTTTCAAATTTGATATTTAAGACTTCAATATTAATGCTTTCATCCCTTTTCTTATTATTTTCGGGTTTTTGCTAACCCACTAAGTGGGAAACGCGTGATTTTATGTATGTATGTATGTACGACATATTATATTTTTTCTAAAATATAAACCGGAAATGATACTTTACTGGAAGCAGTTTTTCTTAAAAAAATATATTAAAATATGGTCTTAAACTTCTCAAATTTAGCATTTGTAACTCGAATATAATTTGAAACAACATATTAGATTTTGACTATGATAAACCGGAAGTGGTATTTAACTTGGAGCTCTTAACATATTTTCCAGGAAAAACAAAATATAATCCAAAATTTCGTATTTACAGAATATTGGAACAACACAAATTAGATTTTGTTTACAAAGGATCAACCGGAAATGATACTTTACTTAAAGCTCATTGCTATTTTAAATATGGAAATGGCGAGATATCATGTGCTGACCACATCAGATTTTTTTATTATGATTCATGCAATAGTATGAATAATTATGTAATTTCATTTTACCGTAAATCATACTCGAAAAATCATCCAACGAAGCCATTAGCAGTAAAATCAATTTGTGTTAAATATTTAATTTATATTCCATTTGCTGACTTCCATAATAGATATTTTGAATAGAGTGATAAATATCAACGTTTATAGACAGATATATTCATTATTAATACCATAACATTATCATGAACTATCAAATGCTTTCCATACGACATATATTATTAATATACGCCATAAGTACATTCAACTTGGTGTACAATAAAATTTTCTTGGTGTCTCATCTATTTGTGTTATCGGTCGACGATAAATTCTCATTGATGCTTTTAATTGGAGAATTAATAAGACCTCATGCGGGATAACGTCTAATTAAATTAGTTTAGGAGTCTGGACGTATTTTAAACATTGTCACAGAGTACACTGTTTACTCTGTGTACCTGAACTGAACACACTTTCCCGAGTATTACGGAAATAATTCTGTTGTAATCTCCACTCAGCTAACAATTAAATATTCTGAAATACCGTAAAAGTTTTGAGCGGGGATTAAGTCATCGGCAATGAACACAACTTGTCACATTTTAATTTATTCGCTAAAGTTTAAATATTTTAAAACCATGTACAGTGTGTTTAAAAAAAACCCTAATTCGGAGTAGGCTATGAACACAGAAAAGTATGTTTGATTCTTATTCAATTCGATAGTCAAGTTGTCAAAATTGCATGATAGTGAAATGTAATTTAAAGGAGAAAGGATAATATAGAAATAAAAATAAATAAATAAATATATTATCACGGCATATTACCCATTTCTGGGTGTGCCATTATCTACACATATGTAGACATCGGTAATGATGACGATATATTTTACCGTGTGGGCGCTTACCAGGCATCACCTCACGGGCACTCATAGCTGGTGTGGAGAGTGCACCACAGGGGTCACTTTTGTGCCATTTAAAATTGGAAATAATAATAGAAGGATACAGAATATTGCCATCCACCGTTTCCTAATTTATTTCTATTTCTAAAATAAGGATTTAAGAAGATTTCTTTAGACAACATTTTTGACAATATCTCGTACGAAATTGGCATTTAATTAAATACTTTCAAATTAACATACGTTTTTTTGTTCGAATTAGGATTTTTTTGAACACACACTGTACTTTGCAATTATTTTATTTGAACAATGGATGTATAAGTACATCTACTACCTTAACAAGTGTCATTGCAGCTTTTATTATTTTCAAAAATAAATATGTTGTGGCCAACATAATACTTCTCGTCATTTCCATTTTATGCTATTGAAATATTGTTTTGCACTTCGCTGTCAAAACGTCGTGTTATAATAAAAAAAGATACAGAACTTTACCCAAATATTGTTTTATTTATTGTATTCTATGAGGAAGTTCCTAAATGGTATATCTCATGGATATATGCATTTTACATATAATTTTATATATTTAATTAATAAAACAATGAAAAAGATTAAATGTACTTCCTAGAAAATGCTTTCAATAATGTCACAAACTGTTGATTTTTGACACGGACAGTTATTTGTTAATTGCAAACTATGTTACAAACATTTGAATTTGTTAACTGGTTTCCTTGCTGTAGTTTGGACTGTGTAATTTTTATATCATTTTATTGTATATATTATTCTTTGTCTCTAAATTTATAGAAGATATAATAAAAAAATTAAAATTATCAGATTAGAATTTAATATGTTCTTTATTATTTAAAATACCATAAAATTTCAAAAAATAATATTTAGAAGCTCTTCCTTATGGGAGTATACATTAGCTCGTAGTTGCAGAATTGGGTATTCCACCCAATTTTTTTTATTATTTTAAATAAAACTTCATTCAGTTTTGAAGCAATTCATAGTATTAAAAAATCTTAATTGTTCCTAGGTTAACAGTATTTTATATTTGAGAAATCAGGGTAACGTCACATTTCCCCTATACTTGTCTTTCTCACACACACTGCTCTGAGTACGCTGCGAGAGAAAGATAACAATTGTATGACGTCAATTTTCCCTTTTAGCAAATGTGAAATATCTCGTAAAGCAATTATTTAAAAAATGTTTTCATTGTTTTAACTATTATTTATTGAGCCATACTTTATGTTAAATTGAATTTTTTAATTTTTTTTTGTTATGGTGGAATACCCCATTAAATACTGGTTAAAAAACCAGTATGCAGAGTCTCGCCGTGGACGCTTCTACTTGACACATTCTTTCCATTATACTATTTAATTTTTGACAGCTGTTATTTTTATCATCAAATTTCACCTTTAACAACACTTTCCACAAAATTTTGGGTTCACGGTGGTACGGTGGATAGGTATTATATATCAAAAATATGTAAAATGTAGTAAGTATTCAATTTCCAGTATTAACAGCATTCTAGATTTTAATTTTAGACGAAAATTTTGGTACAAGAAATGTATAAATGCTTTAACGATGTTTACAAACAAAAAAAAAGTCAAAATTATATTGCTATAGTATAGTTTACCGATTAGGGACTTTTAGTAAGTTGACGAGGGCGAAGCTACAGAAAAACTATGCGTTGAAACCCTAAATTCCTTGTGTTTTATCTGTTGAATCTTGTAGTTTACTAGCTGTTATCTAGTGCTCTAATCTTGTCCAGCAAGAAAAGGGTCTACTCCTTTAAAAGGGCAGGTTTGGGAAAGAATCCATAATGATTAAGTGCGTAAATCAAAAGAAGAATACAGTGTTTGTGTAAGACATTTAATATGGATACAGATTTTAATAAAAACACCCCATGTATGCTGTCTGTTAGGGTGTATTAATTAAGGGCTGTTCGTAGAGATAACACCCTTAACCATTCTCATTTTGTTTGTTTTGTATGATTGATTGTACATGTACCAGTTTTTCAGCAATTAATATACGCAATAAATTGATTATGTTAATTAATTTGCAACAAAAACATACCGATAAACCAGGTGTGCATACTATAAACTTATAATAATTAATAACAAGTCATGTTTGCTTTACATTTGTGTAATTATAGGCTCATAACTTATGAAAAACCTTGAATCATAAATCGTGTATTGTAGAAAATATCCCTGTCCTAGTCGTTTTTACCAAGTTACGGAACTTTTACAGAAGTTAGACGTATGTTAACATACGTAACACGTCTATTGCATGTATGCCTTTTGGGCTGCAACATTATGCACAAACTTTTCAAAATACAAAACAATGTGTGAAACTTTTGTAGCGAAATTTGT
Organism: Ophonus ardosiacus; assembly: GCA_943142095.1. Classification (NCBI taxonomy): domain Eukaryota; kingdom Metazoa; phylum Arthropoda; class Insecta; order Coleoptera; family Carabidae; genus Ophonus; species Ophonus ardosiacus. The sequence continues at coordinate 15,347,016 of OW964834.1, forward strand.
TTACATTTGAATTTTAGATTCTTTCATTTTTCAATGCTGGCACTAGGTAGTTTGATATATTCACACATATGGCGACAGGCGTACAGTCGATGACATGAAAGAAAATCGCTCTGAGGAATATTAAGGGTAGCAGGATATCTGTAAAACGGTACTATGATTAGAAATATTTTAGTTTGACTTGTTAAACGTAATACGGGAACTGCTTCAACCAAAAGAAGTAGATTGCGCCGAAGCAACGTCCATGGTTTATTACATAATCACGATTACTTGGAATACTATCTCTCTCTTACCAAATCGGTTTTCTTTCGTGTCACTGACTGCATAGAAGACTATATCGTATCGTCTTATACAATATTCTTTACGTAAGAATAGCATTGCGCATTAATAACTCGTATATAGTATAAGTAATACAATTCGCTCTATATATAATAATAGGAAACTTCTTTTTCTGCATAAGAAACGTAGATGCAAACAAAATAATTCATTTAATCATTTTCGATAGTTTTTTATGGTATTATTAATAAATCACGAAAATCAACACTAGACGCAAAAATGTATAAACTATACTTCACTTCACCTAAGAAAATAGCAGATGACGCTTGAGAGCCAACCGTTTTTACATGCATTAAATAAATAATTTAAATTCATGAATCCAAACTTTGCCAGTAATAATTTTTTTTTCGAAAACTGTTATGAAAAATAAACATTTACATGACAACTATGAACACGCAAAATAATTTTTTGTCTACAGAACGTAAAAGACTTTTACATTCTTCAATTTTTTATTGAAAAAAGGGTGAGAGTTTGATAAAATCTGTCCTTTTAAATTTCATTTGCTTAGAAAAAATAATTCTATTTATATTTAATGACACAAAAAATTAGCAATTATTCGAAATAATCCCGCTCATATACTTAATATTAGATACATTACTGTTATCATCGTTGGATGTCAATAATTAAACCTGACTGTCAAATTTTTCTTTACATTTTTATTAATTTTGCGACATTGTTTTCGAAAACACGTTGTTTTCTTTCTCGAATGCAAAAGTGACATTTCGCAATCTAGAATAAAATATAACTATATCTATAAAATATACGAGTCCTGAATATTAAAAATTACTTCAAAACATGGTTAAATATCACTTAATTCTGTAGATTTTATTTGATAATTTACAGCTGACAAATTATATTTTTTCGCTTCTGTGAACTAGGTTAGCATTCTGACCAATCAAAGAGCAGAATTTATATCCCTATCTAAACCAACGCTATTTTTTACGTGAAATGAAGTATATGTGGACAATACCAAATTATTTCCCGAACAGAATTGCGAAATACGTCGCCTAATAAACAAATTACAACCTGTGTGACAAAAAAACTACTTGAATTATGTATAATTCAATAATCATACACTTTTTTATTGTGCAATGCCATTTTTCCTTGAAGAATACTATAGTTTTATTCGTGATTTTGCTGCCATTTTGAAAAAAGTTGAGTGTATGTGTAACTGTACACTCCCATTAAAACGTGTGTAAATATTGACCAAATGAGTTACTAAACATCTCAAGAATGTTTGCCTTTACTAACAACCATTATTAGTGATTTGATTTCGTGATACGCCTAGTTAGTTTCTCATATGGTAATCGGGAGTTTTTGTGGACTTGACTCCCACAACGAAATAGTTTAAGTACGGGTTGAGAGAAAGGGAGAAGAGTTATAGCGTGGACATCGGCGATTTGTTGACGTCAGGTGCAGGTCAGAGTTTAACTTTGAAGCTTTGAAGTGAGTGATGCAACGTCGGTTGCACACCACAATATATCACGATGGCTATCTGTTACGCCAATTTGTAAACGGGAAGACCACCCCATATTGTAAACGCTTGATTTGGACAACGTTTAACATTCAATTAGAAATCTTTACTTCGAGCGCATTTTTACATATTGAGTGCCAAAATGATGTACAGTTGCATGCAAAAGTTTTGAGCCAAACGAATTTTTAAACCATATCATATATAAGATAACACAATATTTGGGTATAAGTTCTGTATTATTTATTGAAAAATACAACGTTATAATTTTTTACCTATGAAGAAGACAGCACCTAGCTGTCGAAACGTTGTATTTTTCAATAAATAATACAGAACTTATACCCAAATATTGTGTTATCTTATTAAAATGAGTTCTGAAAACATCTTTCAACATATCATATATTGTAAAACTGATACAAAAATCAAACAATAGGCGAGTTCTTTTATTCACCGATGGGTCGTGCGCATGAAGCAGAAATTCACCAATGGGTCTTTTTATTCAGCGCTTTAAAAGCAATGAATTTCATCATAGCGTTCCTATTTTCACTGATTAGTTAAGGCGATTGCCGGTGCTCAGAGCTGGGCAAAGTACCTAACAAATGTACTTGAGTATTGAGTACGAGTATTCATAGTAAAAAGTACTCTTGAATATTTTTCTTGAATATTTGAAAAACCGTTCTGCGCTGAGTACAGAGTACAAAAAGTACTCAATACTCTATGAGTATTGAGTACTTATGATGTCATCATAGTAAATACGAGTAATTTTATTCAAATGTTTATTGTTTATCAATGCAAAACATCATTACATATAAATACAAATAAGAAATATGATAAGTACTAAATAAATAACATGTTCGGTGTACTCATACTTTGAAAAAAACAACATAGAGTATAAGTATTTGAAGTACTCACAATTTTAAAAATACTCAGAGTATTTAAAAATACTCTGAGTACTTTTAATGTACTTAGAGTACCATTCAGAGTATTGAGTACGAGTACTATAGCAAAAATCTTTAGAGTATGAGTATAAGTATTGATATTTCAAATGTACTCAAGTACGAGTACAAAGTACCAAATTTGTACTTTGAGTACTACTTTTGAGTAATGTACTCGAGTATTGCCCAGCTCTGCCGGTGCTACGCTAAATAGCACTTTAGTAGAAATCAAACTACACTCGTAAATATTAACTTGATATAATTGTATAGTAGATAGATCAATGCATGGGGCTGACCAATTATTTTGCATAATTATTAATTTCTATTGCATTTAAATTTAGTTCAAAAAACATCATAAAAATAGCTATTTTAAAATTACTTTTAACACGATAACTGTACTTTATACAAAAAATGTTTGGGTCACCCCCATAGTGCCCACCTTTAGTAGTAAGTCTGTGAAAAAAATCTAAATTATCTCATTTAGTTTAGCTGTGATTTGATTTCTACTAAACCCCTTTTTGCCGCTTATTTCAGAAATCGGAACGATAGACTATGGAGCAGAAAGTGTTAGGAGAATATGTTCCCCCTCTACTACACATATCTCCTCTCTCACTCCAACAATTTGCTTCACAACACGGGCTGAGTTTTCCCCTTATGCTTTAAACAAGGACAAACACATATAAAAGCAGATAGAGAGAAATGAACTTAGCAATCTTAAAAGTAGTGGGGGAACGTAAGAAGTTTGTCTGCACTAGTGTCATACTAGCTACAAAACTGATTTCGCTGAGCGACCGGCAATGCTCTTAAACAGAAATCCATCGGATCCATCAGGTTTGAGTGTCGATGGATTTGATAATTTCTGATAGATTAATAGTGGGGGTATAGTTTTGAGGTTATATTCACCAGTTTATTGACGTTTTAGCCGGTAGTCAGTGAAAAAAAGTCGTGAGTTATGAATGTTGTAGAAATGATTTCATTGCTATTATCACATAATTTATTTAAATTATTAATAGAGTTTCTAAATTGTCACTACTCGAATTAGTAGAATTTTCTTCTTTGGAAAATGAATCCGAATCGGAACAATTTAATAATTTTCCCAATAAAAAGCCCTTCATAACTTATCTAGTGCTAGCGACCATTCATACTCTAACCTACAATTTGTATAACTTCCAGCACCTTTTCATCAAGTAGTTCCTATTTTCACCATCTAGCTGTTCCATCACATATTCATCCGTGACGTCATTATCAAATTGCAATGAATTTCACCGATGAATTTGTCGATGAATAAAAGAACTTGCCTAATTATATTAATAAACGTATGCATTTGTGCATAAAATATTTTCATATCAAATTAGAAACTATACAGTGTGAACACTGAAAACCGTGACATAGGCGTTTAACATGGGAAAACAATTTTTTTTTTCAAATATTTTCTGTCACGCAAGACTATAGTGGTATGGTTAGAAAGATTATTTAATTTGGCATCGAAGAGTATCTAAATACTCTTAATTTAATGCCTTATTATTGAAATATTTACGAAAGTATAATGCTACTTGAGAGTTGTTACTTATAACTTACTAAAAACAGTAATCATGGAAACGTGTTCGGTAGCTGACTTGTTTAAATCAAGATTCCATGATAATTTTTCAGTAGTTCAAATCCCTCCCGGTACAAGTTAATATTTTTATTATTTTTATATTTATTTTGTACAATGTATTATTAAATAAATTACAAAATTAAAACAAATATTTTTTTGGTACAACAAGTATTTTATTGACTAAATGTACAAGAAGTGAAATAAATATGTAAATTTAAGCCAAATTAATAATTAAGTTTAGTTTTATGTTCGTCATTAACGCAACCGCTTTTTCCAAATTTTAAAATGAATCGTCTAGTTCGTTCATGGGGTGCAATTTGTCTATCAGGATATATCCTAGCAAAAAAAGTCTCGAATTTCTCGTAAACTCATCCCTTGAAAAATTTAATTATACTAATTTTTTCTTCTAATGAAAAATCCATTACTCTTTTTAGTAAATTATAAGTAATGACAGTCAAGTAGTATTATACTTTCGTAAATATTTCAATAATAAGGCATTAAATTAAGAGTATTTAGATACTCTTCGATGTCAAATTAAATAATCTTTCTAACCATATCAAAAACTACCACTATAGTCTTACGGGACAGATAATATTTGAAAAAAATTGTTTTCCCATGTTAAACGCCTATGTCACGGTTTTCAGTGTTCATATTGTATACAGGGAGTTAATTAAAAAGCGGGCCATAAGCGTTTAACATGGGAAATCAGTTTTTCCTTGCGCAAAACTTCTCACTTAATTTTATACAAAAATGCTTCGAACAAATATTGCAGAGAATTAAATTGTACACCTAAATCACTAATCAGATTTTATTTTCCGTATTTAATAAGCTGTATAATCCAATTTGAAATTTTATAAATACTGCAAATTTGTAGTGATAGCCATGGAATTTAAACAAAATTACGAAGAAATGCATATCGTTTAAATTGTCAGAATTTCGATTTTGCAGGTTACAAAATAAAAATATATAAATTCTGTGCAGTGATTAAGATGAAAACAAAATATTTCTAGGGACTTAGGTGTAGAATATAATTATCTGTAATTTTTATTCGACAATCGAATTTCTGACAATTCAAACGATATGCATTTCTTTGTAATTTTGTTTAAATTCCATGGCTATCACTACAAATATCAAGCAATATTCATAAAATTTTAAATTATATTTTATAGGTTACTAAATAAGTAAAATAAAATTTGATAGAATTTCTACAATAATTATTTGAAACAATGAAATTTGAATTGCGATGAATTTTTTTAAAATTCATATCTCATGTGATGCATACATTTTCTTACTCAAAGTTATATTCAGAGTCCTACTGGTCTGTGCTATTGTAAAAAAATATTTTTTAAAAATGTCGGAATACCCCATTCTAGCAGATTACTGATTACGTGTTTTGACAAGTTTTACTTAGGCGCTCGTGGACGCGTTATATACTACTTACAAACAAAAATTCAAATGCATCCTTTGGGGTTTATTACAGATTTCGTTTTCCTTTATGAAACAAATAATTATATTGTTTTTAAAACTATTAAAAATTTCAATAACACCAACAGATCATTACAAATGAAAAAATCAAAAAATCATGATTTATTTGATTTTTTTAAAAAGCAATGATTTTTGATTTTTTAAAAGAAATCATGATTTTTGCCAATCCTGTACACAACTGTATATATTTTTATAAATATTGAAATGGATGTATGTAAATGTTATGATTGTTGGTAATACGTAGCAATTTAAAAGAAAAGTAAATCTTACTTGTCGACAACATAATGTCTCGCCACAAGCTAACAGCAATTTTCATGAAATATTCACGTTTCTAGTATTATAGAGTATAACATTGAACATTTCACTACACCCTATAGCTAGTAATTAATGTGTTATTAATGAATATTGATTGTTTGTCAACGATTTTGCAAATGATTATGCGACTGCACGCACTACTTAAGTTCAGGGAATCAATACAACAATAAAAGTACCGCCAAGCTTTTTTATTATTAGTTGAAAGCTTTTTAAACTACAGCTTTTAGTAGCAGGAAGTTTGAAATTTGATTATTAATGAACATGCTTCCTTATTAACGAGAAAAGAATTCTTGATCAATATGAGGCACATTAATTTTAATTTCCATATAAATCAGAAGATATCTAAGAGTACACACGCACACACATTTTTATTGGCCTGTACACACCGACCGGTGTACGAGCCCAAATCCATAATAATTTGTCCGGGTTACATTTTCTCACAAATTATAAAATGTATACAAACTTTTAAAAATATCTACAAATTTTTTTCGGCTACTTTAAACATAGACTTAAAACTTTAAAAAACTGTGGGCCAAAAGACTAGTGATAATATAATAGTTATTTACGTTACAGGTAAAGCTAGGCTTTAGTTACAAATGGGTTACACTCGTGTTTTAAGAACCTTGAGTGACTAAAGATACTTTATGTACCTGTATCGTACAATATTTTATGTACGATAGTATTTAAAAATCCAAGAAATATAAAAAAAATATTTTTAATTTAACAAAATATTCACCTGTTTCTGCAAATTTAGCATGTTTATAGATATTTATACACCAAGTGAGCTAAGATAATGTTTATTCATGAGAAGAAAGTTTAGTTTTTAGTTAAATTCTACGAGTGAATAAACATTCTTAGTCCACATGGTTTATATAATATTTTATTCAATTTTGACGAAATATTAATAAAAACCATTATAATATTTAATTTTGACAAAATAAAAAACTAATCATTTATACTTGCCGTCAAATAATTATGGACTGGAGATTTCTACACTGATGCCAACTTTTTTAAGTGTCTACCTGTACAAATATCTGTAATCTGTCAATGTCATTTTATATTCTGACATTTTCGTTAGTACTTACTCTAATCCTATAAATTGCATTATTTTTGAAAAGAAAATGAGTGAAACTCGTGAATTAAATAGTTCTGGTTCTTATACAAAAAGTTTAGGACAACAAGATTTAAATGGACAGGCAAAAACAATTTGGTATTGCCAATGTATACATTTTTTTCAAAAAGTGGGCGTTACATCTCGAAAAAATTATAATTTATTAAATAAAAAGAAAACTTTGGATTTGACTGCAGAAGCATATTGTGTTGGCAGATGTACTGTTCACCTAATAATCAATTATTCTTACCTTTTATTTAGATATCACCGGTTATCGTACTTTAACGCAAACGCGGCCTTTGATCTTAGCTTGATGTGTGGAAACTGTGATCAAAATATGAATATAAATTTTCCGCAGACAATTTTTATATTTTATATTACGTATTATTATCTTACCTTACTTATTTGTTATAATATTTTCTTCATTTACGATGTATTAAAAATTTTAATTAGTTTTATATATTATATGACATTTTCGTTCATTCCTGGTCATGTCAAGTTACAAGTGGCAACACCGCTGGGCAAAGGACAGGGTGCGGAAAGGGATAAAAGTTGAACATCAGTCCATAATCATTTGAAGGCGAGTATAGTAGGTTGTAGGAATGCCGAATTCCGATAATTTTGGTACCCGAGTACCCGAAACAACTACCCGGATAGTACCCGTTACCCGTTAATTACCCGATACCCTTTAATTACCCATTATCCTTTAAGTATATATTCATAATTCGTTAATTTGTTAATTACTAGTTACCCTTATATTAGCAGTTTACTTTTTAATAAAATTCATAATTACTGTTTATATATATATTTATTAAATAAAAAGTAATACAAATAAATAATATACTGTATCTATATAAAAAACTTAACATAAATTATATTAATTACCTATGGTACGGTAATAAATAGCTCTACTTTAAATACAATCTTTCCGGCAGCTGAAAACTGTTCGGGTAATTAAAGGGTATCGGGTAATTAACGGGCAGTGGGTATATTTCGGGTAATAGGATAAGAAATTTTATACCCGGGTACATTATTATCGGGTAGGTTCCGAGTACCCGGGTACCCATCGTCATTCCTAGTAGGTTGTGCATGACAATCGACGATGATAGACGTTAAGTCATCTATTTAAAAAGCATTGTAGTCTGTCATTTGTGCCATGAAAAATAATGAAAATGGCTGATAATATCTAATAAATATTGTGGTCAGTGTTATTTTCGTGCCTGATCCTGATGTTATTTTAAATGCATTATTTGTAGCAGTGTGAGTTAAAATTTTGTGAGAGTGATTTAAAAATTTTTAATTCACTTGTGAATCACATGTTACTTATAATTGTTGCTATGGAGTTAATAATGACAGTTTGAAACGTCAAAATTAAATAAAAAAATTTAATCACTCGCTGCACCCGTGACTAATTAAACCTGTTTATTAAACAACAATTTTACAAACTTAAAACTTACAACTAATCCTCAATTTTACGCACTATCGTAGATAAAATAAATTTTAAAAATCCAGTGCGTACAGTGAAACCTACCTTGTAAAACATAAAGGGAAATACTCATAGACAAATACCTACTAGAATTAAAGCTAGTATTACTGATAAAGGTGATGTAATCCAATATTAAATGGCGGAAAACTTGAATAACATATTCTGTTTTTGTATTTTAAATTAGCTGAAAGAAATTTGTAGAAAAATCACATCATTTTCATAGGATTTATAATTTGTTTATTGAAAATGTAAACCGGCCGAACTGTTATGAATTTAGATTCGTTGACTGTCATTTTGCTCTTAATCAGTTGTGACTACACTACAATCACGAAATATCCCACAATCTTTTGATTCTGTGAAAGCTACAGAATTCACCTACACCGTCTGAGAACAAAGTACTGTTACTTGAAACATTTCAATGTAGAATAAATATAGAGAGGAATAGGAGAGTGCTTTTTACAAGAGAAATCCACTTGATTTAGTTCCTAAGTAAATATAGAGGGATCAGATTGACAGAATGGTTTTTGTCTTGTAAGGAGGAAAGATACTACAAATATTTTCTGATAGTATACCAACGGATAAGTGGAACTAAATAAATACAGTTTATTTTATTTTTTTCGAATTATATGAATTAATAGTTTAGCTCAGCCTTTCTGTCAAAAAGTAAAGTTATTTAAATGATTTTTATGGGAGTACATAATACGCCACTTATTTTATAATAAAAATATATGGTAAAAGCATTCAGTATTCAAAAATAAGTCAAATGATAAGTTTATAGGTAACGTGAAACCAAATATGTAAAAAATAATGTTGTACGCTACAAATCAAGTTAATATATCCAAAATAATAAATAAACTTACGTTACAATATGGTCAACAATGAACATCGTTTTAAAATATATGTAGTAAACTTGGTCAAAATAATATGAATTTTTGAAATTATTGATATAATGTAAAATGGGTTCAATTATATATCGCTTGAACGGTATAATGTACACGTTGTATGAATAAATGCTAAACGTGGCTACGCCATAATTTATTGTAACGACAGTTAATTTTTTAAGTGTTTTTTATTGTGCAATTAGTATATTTTTTATTTGTTATATGTGTATTACAAGATATTCATTTTAAATGACCACTATTGCTTTCTCGAGAACTATACAGGGTGCAACAGAAATAAGTACATTAAATTTACATTAATATAACTTGTCGAGAACAACACGATTTGTTAAAAACTTTTTTTTGTAAACCTTGTAGATATTGTGTTAAAAATCTTCAGTTTTGTAAAATACTCATTACCTGCCTAAAAATACTAAAAAAAATTTGATGTGGCCAACACAAAACCTCCCGCTATTTAATTTTTACATACATACATACATACATACATACATGCATACATACATAAAATCACGCGTTTCCCACTTAGTGGGTTAGCAAAAACCCGGAAACAATAGTAACAATAAGAAAAGGGATAAGAGTAAGAGCTCAGCTGACTCACTTCACTCTTTAACAACATTCTTCTTTCGCCTTATCCACAATCATCATAGCATTCATACATAAGAACATATTAAAATAATCAGTTTTCGGTAGCGAATAACCGCATCCGGACCACAATAATAGTTACGCAACAATCATCCTTCGTTACACATTCCTATCCATTTTTATTAATTTAAATACATACTTACGTATTTACTAACGCTGCAAACTGTTCCAATGAATAAAACTATTTATTTATTTACTATTTCCTTTTTAAAATGTCACTATTATTAATTTGAAGTGATTAGTTTTTTGACAGTGACATTTACTGTCAGTTACATTCATTTGAAATATGAACTGTGTAATAAAGGAATTGTGTTTATCTTAGGCTTCGGGACTAATAAAAAAATTATATTTAAATTTATCTGCAAAATATATAGAAAAAGTATTAATGTATTCCTGTAGAAAATTCAATAATCTTTAATTTTCATAAGACATAAAATGCAAAAAAATGGCATTTAATGATATTTTTTGAAGAAAAACCATTATGAGCTTCATTTTCGGTTATCCGATTTACACCAAAATCTAATGGCTTCTTTTCATATTAGGATAGGATAGAAATACAAGGTTTCAGAATTTTCTGAATGATAGTATTTGAGTTAGAGCGAAGACAAAATCCCTACACATACACACACACACACACACACACACACACATACAGACATCATCATGAAAATGTTAAAATTGGATTCTAGGGACCTTAAAATGTGGTCATTTACTAAAATCTCGATATGTGATTTTTAGCACGATCCCTATACCTCCCTTACCAAGGGTAGCGGGAGGTAAAAATGAGAATTCAAAAAAATGTTACTAAGAAATATTATTGTTCTCGACGAGTTCTGCCAGTGTCACTTACGTTTTTCAGTTTCCCCAGTATGTTTCGAAATTAGATTTTTTTTTCCAAAAAATAAATTGCCATTTCGAAAAAAAGTTAGTAAGAAATATTATTACTCTTGCCGAATTGTATCACTGGTTAAATTTAATGTACTTATTTCTGTTACATTCTGTATCTGTTACAAAAACAGTTAACAGGGCACACAATTTCTATTCCATAAGACAAATTCGTATAGAACTTTATATGCACTTTTCTCAAAAAAAAATATATTACTGAATTCAAAATTAAATTCTCCAACGAATGACCAAATAAAAAATATATGTTCTCATTAAAAAAAAGAGGTCCTGTATTTTGATAATCACTGGTCGAAAAAAAAAATAATTCTTTTTTTCTTTTCTATTTGTCTTATAAAATAGATTATTAGTCCATTTAACCATCTTTGTAGCTCTTATAGTTCTCGAGAAAGCAATGATGGCCCATTTAAAATTAACAGCCTGTAAAGTGCATTAAATAATTAAATTTGTGTGCATTTTGCGAGAATATGACATTAAGCAGATTAGCTGTTCAAGGTATGCAAAATAAAACAAATATATTGAAACAATAGTTTATAGTAACAAATACGAGCTTTTAATGTAGCAAATAACAATTAAGAATTTCTAGAACTATATATCGTTGTCAATTTATAAATGTAAGATGTTCTGTAATAAAATTAATAGTGTTTTAAGCATGCTATTTGTAAACTGTTTTAGTACATGTATGTTTTTCCTATCAATTCCACTTTGCCAGCATGTGGTAAAAATTACAGGCATTAACTACCTGTGGGAGAAATAAAAATGCCTTTCTGACGTTCTAAGCTTCGACTTATGGTCGCTCTGAAACCATTCATTCCACCCTACATTTTAATGTGTGTTTTTATAATTAAAACTCTGTTCGATCACAATAATTAACTGAGAAATCTCGCTGTGTTTAAAGACAGATTTTATTAGTGTTTGAGTTAAATTATGTCGCTCGTATAATGCCAGATATGTTGGCAGTAAATTAGAATTGAACGAGGCAAAGTCTTATAGTTTTTGAGTGTGGAAAATCGTGTACAGTGAGGAAGCTAGCGAGGAAGTAATTGTAGTAAGAACGACGAAGGGTCGTGCGCCGTGCTCCTTGCGGTTGGGGCATCTTACGTTTATTGACGGCGAAATGGAGGCCCTTTGTAGTTGCGAGACGTTTATTATTGACTCAAAGGGTACTGACAAAAAATTTAATAACGTGTAAGACCACGATTGCGACTGCTGCTCGACTGTGAAAATTTAACAAGAGTCAAGAATTGCTCTTACAATACAATACGACTTGTAGTCTTCATGTAAGAATAGCATTGCGCAATATGCGCGTTTATATGCAGTTCAATGCGCTCTATAAGCTTACTACCAAACTATATTTTTACCTCTCACTAAGAGAAAGAGAGGTATTGGATTCATGCTAAAAATTGCATATCCAGATTTTAGTGAATAAACACGTTTTAAGGTCATTAGAATCAGATTTTGGCATTTTTCCAATGATTCTCTCTCTCTCTCTCTCTATTTATATATATATATATATATATATATATATATATATATATATATATATATATTAATTAATTACGACTGTAATTAGTTAAGGAAACTGGATAGTGGGTTTGACAGTCAATTTGTAGGCTTAAGTGTAGTACACTCTTTTTTAATTTGTCAAGCTTTCGGTTATATTTTTAACCACCCTCAGGACAATTAGTTGCGATTTTTTTTGTAGAATATACAGCATTTAAAAACATGTAATTTTGAACATGCACACGCGCATGGTTTAGTAAAATAATAAGTCGAAATAACTGAATTACATATTAAAAATTTTGGCCAAAATAGTTATCGCAGTAAAAATGATAAATTACAAACTAATAAAGTAAACAATTTTGTTAAAATAATGTTAAACTTTTGTAATTGTGCACAAGTTGTCGAAGTAAACACGTGTACAACACCATTTTGTGAAAATTTAACTCTTAAAGCTTGACAAATTAAAAAGAGTGTACTACACTTAAGCCTACAAATTGACTGTCAAACCCACTCTATATATACATGTACAGGTGTAAATTTTAAAACGGGTCATAGGGCTATAACATAGAAAAACAGTTTTTAGACGCCAAAAGGTTCTATATTAATTTATTAAAAAAATAATTGGTGCATATTACAAAGAAAAAAAATTACGAATTTTTTGATATCAAACACATTACATTTCTGTTTCATATGAAGCCAGAAAATAAATTTAAAAATTTGTACAATTAAGAAAAAATATCATTAGCCATGAATCTGACAGTAACAAAACATTGTCAGTTTTTACTAACATAGTTATTAATTTATGAACTAATACAAAATAAAGTAAACCCTATGATATCTATTTAAGAAACAATTATTATTTATTGCAATAGGTATTTACAAATTAAAGATGAACTACAGGTAATAAGTAATAAGTTATAAGAAACTACAAGGGAACAATTAAAACTATTTAATAATTTGTAATTTTTCTTCAGGGGACAAATTATCCACGATTTCTTCTTAATAAAACGAAAATAATAATAATAATTTAACAAATAATGTGTATGAAACGTTTATTAATGAGCGTCTCAAGTCAACAATTGTTTTGTTTTGTTTCTGTCAGTTTCACAGCTATTGATATTTTTTCTTAATTGTGCAAATTTTTGAATTTATTTTCTGGCTTTATATGAAACAGAACTGTAATGTGTTTGGTATATAATATGCACTAATTCTTTTCTCAATAAATTAATATAGAAACTTTTGGCATCTAAAAAACTGTTTTTCTATGTTATAGCCCTATGACCCGTTTTAAAATTTACACCCTATATATATATATAAAATAAATATATCATCAAGGCATATTACCCATTTCTGGGTGTGCCATTATCTACACATATGTAGACATCGGTTATGATGACGATATATTTTACGGTGTGGGCGCTTAACAGGCGTCACCTCACGGGCACTCATAGCGGGTGTGGAGAGTGCACCACAGGGGTCACTTTTGTGCCATTTAAAATTGGAAATATTTGGCACCGGTCGGGATCGAACCGGGTCCCCCAGGTTCGCGACCAGACACTCAGGCACGCGGCCACGGGACCCCATATATATATATATATATATATATATATATCTGTGTGTGTGTGTGTGTGTGTGTGTGTGTGTGTTTGGATGTTAGAGCATGTTAGAGGGACAGTTTCTCAAATTCTATAAGACTAAAGACCAGTTTAACTACGTACTCTTTAATTTGATATTAATGGGAAGAGATGGAAAGGTTTTGGTAACAATTGAACAACTGGAAGTAGTAGTTTCTCAAAAAAATCTTCTATATATTATTTTTTGGAAATTTATGTTATGACAAATATTAAAGAATATAAAATTCTATATCCGGTACAGTAAACATTTTTATTATATCTTATATAGATTTAGAGATAGAGAATTATAAATATATATAATATAATCAGTTGTAATGAATCTCACTGCCCAAATAACTCCATGGAAACCAGTTGAAATATTAAAATGTTTGTAATTGACAGAAAAATGTCAATGTCAAAAATCCAGATACATTACTTAAGGCTTTTACTACGAAGTACATTTAATATATCTTATTTTATAATTAATTAAATATTTAAAATTATAGATACATATGTATATGACATACACGTATCAGAAATATCGCCAATATCGTCAATGAATTTGACGAATTTTGAACATTTAGAAGAGTAGGAGGAAACTTATTTATACAATGAATTGATAATAGATGTAATTAGAATTTGTGTGTGTGTGTGTGCGTGTGTGTGTGTGTGTGTGTGTGTGTGTGTGTGTGTGTGTGTGTACGAAAAATGTTAAATACAATATGGAAATGGCGATAGGTCTTGTGCTGGCCACAACAGCAAGACCATTATTCTAGTTTTTCTTCCGCAATATTGATAAATCATGTAAATAAACACTATACACGTCAATGAATTTGACGAATTTTGAACATTTAGAAGAGTAGGAGGAAACTTATTTATACAATGAATTGATAATAGATGTAATTAGAATTTGTGTGTGTGTGTACGAGAAATGTTAAATACAATATGGAAATGGCGATAGGTCTTGTGCTTTGTGCTGGCCACAACAGCAAGACCATTATTCTAGTTTTTCTTCCGCAATATTGATAAATCATGTAAATAAACACTATACACGTCAATGAATTTGACGAATTTTGAACATTTAGAAGAGTAGGAGGAAACTTATTTATACAATGAATTGATAATAGATGTAATTAGAATTTGTGTGTGTGTGTACGAGAAATGTTAAATACAATATGGAAATGGCGATAGGTCTTGTGCTGGCCACAACAGCAAGACCATTATTCTAGTTTTTCTTCCGCAATATTGATAAATCATCTAAATAAACACTATAGACAAAAATGCTAAAATACACGCCAGTGTATATGAACTAAGTTGACATTTTCAAATTATTTCGTGAACAGAGTTACGATATACGTCGCCTTATGAACAGATTCTATAATCTGTATAGCACAAAGGAACTACTTCAATTATTACGTATATGTCTTTAAGAATCATATGAGCCCCTCGTCATATTAATCCTAAGAGCAAAACTTATTTTTATATTTACGTTTAGTTATGCATACCTAGGTAAAAATTAAATTTTGTTTAAATGTTGACAAATATATTAAGAAGGAATAATCACTTTATTTTAATCAATATAGATTTTTGTCGCATATTAAACGGTAAAGAATTGCTATTTAATGTAAAAGTTCGACATTAAGACACATAAGACGAACTATTGTGACGAGAAGCTCGTACACTTTTAATTGCGCAATGTCATTCTTATGTAAAGAATACTTTAAAAATGGACAGCTAATGTATTATGAATAAGAAAATCACTAATATTTTAAACAGTTGCAAAAGTTAAATAAAATATGGAATTAACCAGAGAGCATTTTATTTGGCTTGAATTTACCGTTGGTATAATGAATTTGAACAAAAAAGAAATTCTGTTCTACAGTTGTAACCGAAAAAAAGATTATTGCTAAAACAATGACTCTGTCGGGTTCAGGAATAAAATTATGACGTTCGTTATTCAAAGAAAATACAATTTAGGAATTTCTACTTTTAAATTCTTAATAACATATAAGATTTATCCTTTTCTTTGGCGAAAGGGCCAGTATATCTTGTGACAAAGAAATAAGATTTGTGCGTCGTTCACAGTCGACCAACTAACTACAATCGACCCAAGCTATGATTGATTATTGATCTGTGGTACTGTTCCTTCTCTGAAAGCGTTTGATTGCTGCATTCTCTCTACACACACACACATACACACATACACTTTATTTCATTTGCTCTACCTTCAATAAACATATTTCCATAGCATTCAAGATTTACAATGAAACTTAATGTAGCGAAATAATTGAAAAGTTATAGCTCAGCATCAGGTTATGAAGTTAACTTAGATTTAAAGCAATTTTTTTTTATATTATGAAAAAGAATTCTTGTATCTAGAGAAATTTTGATTCCCAAAATATTATCAAAGTCGTCGGGGGATTATATCTGCCCCGCAGAACTTGTCAGGTTGTCGGATTAGGGTTCAAATCCCACCTGACATAAGCTAGAAGCTGTCTGCTACATTTATTTTTTATAGACAGTAGTTTTGTGATTAATTGGGATTTTTTCCGCCCAGATAAATTTGTATTTGAGTTCGTGCCTTGCCATACAATTCCAAGATCTAGTACGCAAACATTGCAATGTACGTGATACGAAATGTTGACACAAACTGCAATGTTTGCTTACACACTATCGCTTTTTTACATCTGTATTCTGACAGGAAATATAGATTTATTACTAACTTGTTACAATTATTGTGGACGTTTATTTAACAGTAATTATGATTTATTGGGATTCTAATTAATAAATAGTTCATTAGATCTTAACTCAAGTTATGTAATACTATCAGGGCCGCGTTTACCATAAGGCAATCTAAGCAAGTGCTGGGGGCCCAAAAATCTTCAATAATACACATCCCTCACAAGATTAAATATCACTTATTACTATTAATTTTATTTGACAACTTGGTGTGCATTCTGACCAATCAGAAAGCAAAATTTATTTCCCTCTTTAAACCAACGCTACGTTCGTAATTAAAACGCTGTATGATACGGAAAATTGTATCCGTGAAAGCATTATAATATGTATTTCCTTTTAATAATTATTCGTTAGGTTTTTTCAATCTTTTTGCGTGTTATCTGATCGTTTAAACAATGCTAGAAATCTTATAAATAAAAAGACATTTAAAGTAACGGCACAGAATACATTTAAACAGAAGCGACAGTCCTTGCCGGCACCATTGTTGTTGCGATTTTACGTTTATGACCTTTAAATTTGTTGGCAAATTTACGCGCGAAATTTAAATTGTTTTAAATTGTAAAAGAAAAATTAGAACATAAAAGTACTAAAATTTAAATTTTATTAACGATTTAAAAAGAAATCAGATAAAATAATCACATAATTATATTTTTATTAAACAAATACAATGCAGAATTTTCTATATCTTTGATGTGGGAAACAAACGTCAGACTCGATGAATATGTCCCATATATCCTTCTCCATCAAATCTTCTCTTCCACAGGCCTTGAACCACATTTTACACTTATATTTATTAAATGAATATACATTTTACATGATATGGTAGTCGTTTTAATACATAACTTACATGTCTGGGTGTTTCGGAAACGAAAAAAACTTACATTTCCCTTTCTCCATTTTTTAAATCTATTTATACAGTCTTTATATGAACAAACAAGTCCTCCCGATTCTACTTTCTTCATTTTATCCATTTAATTAGAAGCTAACACCACTTCTAAAATTCACAAACAATTCACAAATTGACATATGTCAAAAGTGAGAAGACGTGTTTGGTTTGCTTGAATTAGCCATAACCCTAAAATACATGGGCGTGACAAGCTGAGACAACAGCTCGTTCAGAATACGTGAAATATAATGTTTTTCCTTATGATAATGATTTTTCCTATCGTTTGTTGAAAAAATAACATATTTGTTTTTATTAGAAATCAATTTGTGTTTTTCAATATACTTTTATTATTGACCCCTAACAGAAAATGTTCGAGATAATGAAAAGAACAAAAAATCGTAAGATACGAAGATATGCCGAAACAATCCGATTTTATCCGATTAGCCCTTTAAATTTGTTGGCATACTCTTTCTCTCTCTAATTTTCGTTTCTGTCTCTGACTGTCGCTTCTATATAGATGTTTATTCTGTGGTAACGGTTCAAAACCCGACTAAGTGCATGAAATTCTTATGGGGTCCCGTGGCCGCGTGCCTGAGTGTCTGGTCGCGAACCTAGGGGAACCGGGTTCGATCCCGACAGACGCCAAATATTTCCAATTTTAAATGGCACAAAAGTGACCCCTGTGGTGCACTCTCCACACCAGCTATGAGTGCCCGTGAGATGACGCCTGATAAGCGCCCACACGGTAAAATATATCGTCATCATTACCGAAGTCTACATGTGTTGTAGATACTGGCACAGCCAGAAATGGGTAATATGCCGTGATGATATATTTATTTATTTATGAAATTCTTGAAATATAGCATTAAAAATTAAAACCAAAAAATTAAAAAATAAATTACAAGAAAAATGGTAAAATATTACGCCGTCAGTAACCAAAAATGTGGTAGATTTAGTGGCCGTTCGCTCGTTGCATAGTTACTGTTATAAAAGTTAACCCAACAAAATATTAGATTTCTTTATAATTATAATTTTCACGATTGTCAAGATAGGAATACATTTATTATTTTCCGTGTAAAATAAATAAAATAACTGTATTATTTGCTAATTTTTACCTCTCTTTAAGAAAGGTATTGACAGTGATACCGCGAGATGTCGTATTTTTGAGATCTCGTCTCGATATTTCGAGACGAGAGTAGAAATTCGAGATCGCGTTTGTAGGATTTATTTATATTATATAAATATATCTAATAAAAATATGTGAAATATTAATCGGTATAAAGAAATGTTTTAATTGACGCTTCATTTACATTCATATTTATGTATTCATTTTAGATTTATTGGATTTTGGTAAAAGAAAATGCACAAAAGTGAGTCCTGTGGTATACTTTGCACGCCAGCTCCAAATGCACGCTCTATACGAATATATAATTATTATTACCAATATTTAGGAACAAAGCAGATTGTCGCAACGGGTAATAAGCCATGATATTATTATTTTTTACGTACCAATTAAACACCAGACTTAATAATGCTTTAATCAGTGGTACTCTTTTATGATATTCATGTTGCTTGTAATATTAATATATTTACAAATGCTAATTATAAATTCGAGAAATTCAAAACTCTCAAATCGAGATCGAGAGAAGGCAAGAAAAAATATGACGAGACGAGATGCAGAGAAATCTCGTCTCAAATTTTCGAGACGAGACGAGAGTGGATTGTTTCTCGCCGTTTCTCGTCTCGCGGCATCACTAGGTATTGAATTGATGCTAAAAATCGCATATCCAAATTTTAGTGAACAAGCACGATTTAAGGTCACTACAATCCGATTTTAACAATTTTACAGTGATATTGTCTGTGCGTGTGTGTGTCGATGTGTGTATATTGTGTGTGGCTGTGTGTGTATGTGTGTGTATGTGTGTGTGTCGATGTGTGTGTATTGTGTGTGGCTGTGTGTGTGTGTGTGTGTGTGTGTGTGTGTGTGCGTATGTGTGTGTAGATGTTGGAAGGACGATTTCTCAAAAACTGTAAGACTTAAGACTTGTTCAAATATGAATTCCTCAATCTGACATTCATGGGAAGCGCTAAAAAGGTTTTGGTAACAATTGGACAATTCTTCAAAATATTATTTTTTGAAAATTTGTATTATTACTATATTGAAAAACGTAAAATTCTACATCTGATACATTTAAAAAAAATTATCTTTTATAAATTTAGAGATAAAGACACTATAAAATATAGAATAATTGGATGTAATAAATCGTACTGGCTAAACTGCACCAAGGAAACAAGTTGACAAATTCAAATGTTTGTAACTTAGTTTGTAAATGACAAATAAATGTCATTGTCAAAAATCAACAATACATTCAATCTTTCTTATTGTTTTATTAATTAAATATTTAAAATTATAGGTAAAATGTATATATGCATAAGAAATACCGCCAATCTTGTTTGGAAGAATCTCGGATATTTAGGAACTTCCTCATACAATGCAAAAATAGATATAATTAGAATTTATGTGTGCACAAGACATGTTGAATACAATAAAAAACCATATTTGGGTAAGGTTCTCTAATTTTTTTTATTATAAAACGACGTTTCGACAGCGAAGTGTAATTTTATACGCGGAACTAAACACTATTTGAATTTGATTGAATATGTGAATTCTATTTCAAGTTAAAGATGTTTCTGCTAGTATTTCTCATTAAATACAAATATTCTGCGAAGTATCTGTCGTTTACAATAGCTTGAAACACTGGTAATGAGTTCCGCATAGTTCTCTTACAAAAACTAAACTCCTAATAGAAATGCCGACAAAAACTAATCGAGAAAATAAGTTGCGTTGGCTTGGAATGACAATATTTCCCTCATTCGGGACTTGTGAGGGGTGGATCTTTTAATTGGAGTGCACTAGACCCGAAACGAAACGTTGCCGTACACTCCGATAATTGGAAAATAACTGCAACTTTTCTACTATGGAACTTTAGTGGGAAATTAGTATAAGGTCGCTATTGGAATAATTGGCTGCATGTTCCGGCCAGTTTTGTGCAGATTTGTAATTTAGATAACACGCCTGACAATTATTCGAAAAATATATAACACCCACTCGATAAAGGATCGTTGCATACGAGGGTAACGCTAGAAACATGTAGTTGCAGTTTTCACTTCCATAAGAAATGAGATGTAGCAAATTTTTTCAACATATCTTTTTTATTCTGAAATACAAATAGGTATGTTATGGTATTATTAAATATGGTTTTCTGTTCAAAATTCTTTATATGTATATCAAACACCGTAGAAATATATAGAAAATGTATGAATGCATATCTGTAGAAAATTTAATAATCTTTAATTTTTATAATAACATAAATTGCGAAAAAATAACCTTTAAAGGTATTTTTCAAAGAAAAACAATTTTGAGCTTCAATGCTATTTCCGGTTATCCGATTTACACCAAAATCTAGCGATTTCTTTCTATATTAAAATAGGTTTCAATTTTTTTCGATTGATAGCATTAGAGTCATACACCGCTGGCGCCTAAATTTCAAGTGATCCTTAAATTGACAAAATCGTATCGAAACGAAAATTCAAATGAGTAATTGAATATTTCTGTCAAAAGTTCGATTTGTATTTTTTTGTTAAAGCTACGCTTAAAATTTAAGTGTCAACGGTGCAACAGGGCATAAGGGCGTTAATAGGATCCAGATGCACATACACACGAACGTAATCGTGAAAATGGTGAAATTAGATTCTAGCAGGGTTGGAAAATATCATGATTTATTTAAAAAAATCAAAAATCATTGATTTTGAAAAAAAAAATCAAATAAATCATTATTCTTTGATTTTTTTATTTTTAAAGATCTAGTGGTGTTATTGTACTTTTCTAATTGTTTTAAAACCAATATAAATATTTTATTTCATAAACGAAAACGAAATCTGTAATAAACCCCAAAAGATGCATTTGAATTTTTGCATAAATTTAGTATATAACGTACCCACGCGCGCGCGTATTTTTAAACAATACATACCTAAATAAAATAGGTCAAAACTCAAAACATGTAATAAGTAATCTGTTAGAATTCGAATACAATCCAATATGGATTGTTGTTATTTATACTTTTGTAGTAAATAAATTCATTTTTATTACAATTTGAATCTTTTTTTCATCTGTGATAAAAATCAGTGATTTTTTTTTAAAAATCAATTGATTTAAATCATGATTTAAATCAAATGATTTAAATCAGGCCAACCCTGGATTCTAGGGACCTTAAAACGAGGTCATTTACTAAAATCTCGTTATGCGATATTTAGCACGATCCCTATATACTTTTTCTTAGATATCGCACTGCGTTAAAATTAAAATAGTGATTTTACGGCCTTTTATGGCCTAACACAATAGAAAAACATTCCCAACCGCACGATTTATGACACTTATATTCAAGCATTTCTCGTTGCACATAGGCGTGCATAAATTTTCGTACTGGCAATAAGAAATCTACAAATGATTCAATTTTTTCAATATTTATTTCAGATATTACATATAACATGTTAGTAAAGTAAACGTATTGACAAATATTTATATTTTGTAGCTAGTAGTAAACTTGTAATGTACATTATAATAAAAGCTAAAATCTGCTCGTAATTATAATCTAAACCTAAAGACTAAGATTTAAACACAAATTACAAGAAAAACCCTTATATAAATTATGCAATGTGATTATTATACGAATAATATCAATACCCGTCTTCCAGCTAACAGGTATTAAAGTAGAAGAAGCTTAAAATTTCAAAAATTAATGAGAAAATAACTGTATGTAGATTAAGATTAAACGGTTTTTTTCCAACCCCTCTATGTAATTTTGTTATAAATACATGTTAGCTAATAATCAACATTCAGTTTAGTCAGATTATGTTTTGAGTGTTTGAAAATTTCAAATAATGTAATGGCTAAATTGAACAAAGTTATACGTGGTAATGGAAGAGAAATTATTGCCAAAGTTATTGACGCTTATGATTCAGAAGCTAATAATAAAGAATTTAAGTTTATTTTTTTCTATTTGCATTTCATACTTGACATTGTTGTATTATTTTTATTTTTTTAAATGTAATAAATAAATAATTATTTTCTGTACTATTTGTACATTTATTAAATTGATTTTTTCCGGCGCGTCTATGGTTTTTATACCTTTGCCGTAACCCCAGAGAAATTCTTTATTACTTCAGCTCGCCAAGTAATATCGTCCAGACTATACCTCCCTCTAATACACAGGTAGCTGTCACTCGTTTAAATTCTATCGGCGGCAAATGTAAGCCACTCCCTCAAGGGTAGTGTCTTACTGACGTCATCAGGCGAAAGGAGTGGCGGTAATTTAAATACATATTATATTTTCGAAGACAATTTTCTCATGAATATGAAAGAAAAAAAATACGGGTAAAATATATTTCCATATTCTTTCGATTAAAGCAAAAAAACTAATACCGTTTAAGCACCAATAATATTATTTTACTATGTAGAGTAGACAGGAAATCCAATGTTATAATGCAAGTAGCGAACGATATGCCGCTTTGTCATAATAACGTTATTTATAGTTTTATTGCTAAACCCGACAGAGTCAATTTTTCTGACTATAGCTTGTATATTTGTGTAAATACTTATATTTAGAGTATCTTTAAATATGCAATTATTTTCCTCCAAATTTTCGTTCTGTATTTAAAAGAGCGCGCTTGAGTTACTCGAAAAAGGTTGCACGCTATTAAATTTCCTCGTAAATTAATAGAAGTCCTGATTTCTTTTGACGTTTAAAATGCATAAAACGTGTACCTTCAGTCACGAACCGCGCAGCAAAAAAAGCATTCTCTCCATCAATATACGTCTTGAATGCGATCGCCGCTTATTACATATAATCATTTTGATAAATTCTTGAAGAAAACGCGGACATTTCCATAAATATTTGTATGAGTAGAGAACGATAGAGTACGCAAGAGTGGGACAGGTGCTGCACCGAGCAAAAACTTGCTCGTAGCAGGAGCAGTTCCATTCACAACCAGAACGAGGATGATTTATTATCCCTATTGTCTTTCTCCTTTACTACAAACGCGATAAACGAAACGCGTAAATGTCAAATTTCATGATTAAAATTAATGTGATTGTTTTATTTCTTCCGTGTTGATTTATGATTTCAAGGACGCCAAATACTATACCATTTATACAAAATCAAAGTTGGTGTTTACTTGTGTTATGAACAGTTCATTAAATTAGTGTAGCACAATGCACTGAGAATATTAATTATACTGTGAACGCTGTTGGAAATCATGATGTAGTACTACGACACATTATTATTCTAGCGACGTACATAACATTTATATGACAAGATCAACAATTTTAATTAATACAAAAAATTTGAATCCAGGATATTCTTATATCAATATCTATTGATATAAAACATTTTCCGATAATAACGTATGTAACACAAATTTTGAGAAAAAGCTAGACATCTTCATCAAATAAAAAAAACTTTTACCTTCCGTCACCTTTAGGTAAGGTATTGTCTTTGGTCAAAAAATTCGGTGGAGAGTTTTTAAAGAATAAGCATGTTTTAGGATCTATAGAATACGATTTCACTAATTTTCCGATGTTAGTATCTCTCTCTCTCTCTCTCTCTCTCTCTCTCTCTGTGTGTGTGTGTGTGTGTGTGTGTGTGTGTGTGTGTGTGTGTGTGTGTGTGGGTGTGGGTGTGCGTGGGTGTGGGTGTGGTCGTATTCCTCTTCCTTACTTCCATTTGAATTGCTGATTATAATTAAAATTGAGTGTAATTAGTTAACCGGAAGTTCCCTTATTTGAAGTTCTTAACACTTTTTCTTGAAAAAACGCAGCTAAGTATCATTTTTTGACATTTTATCAATATGAAAGAATATCTTATCTATACGGTTTGATTATACATTACCCTTCATAATCATTTGAAATAGGTAGAGTTAAGGAATTATAAAGAGAATAATTTCATAAATCAGCCAGCTTTGCTATAATCATGGAAACAGCTGATATATTCAAATAATTCTAATTGACAGATGTCAATGTCAAGGTGTATGTTCGTATTATTATTTTATTGGATTTATAGAATCTTTTCCAAGGAACTTTCGGTATGGAATTTGTAGAAAATAGTATATGTTCATGTTACAATTACAAATACTGGATATATAGAATCTTTTCCAAAGAACTTTTGGTAGAATTGACGGAAGTTAATGTGTTGACCACATCAGATTTTTTTTATTAAAACGTTGACATAAAGGGTTGTTCCCATTGTTCCCATGTTGTGGGACCATTATTTTCTGCGTGGCGAGATTGATGCACCATTTCTACTGTCTAGAGTTCAGATCCATGTACCACGTCCAGCATCCAGATATCCCACGACGTTTCAACTCTCCGTAGCCCATTCTGACGTACTTCGTCGTGCCCCAATTACCATTATGTGTCAAAATGCGAACACTTTATATGATGATATATTTTTGTAATTTTTTTTTTTTTTTTGTCTCTTTGTTAATAATTGTATTTATATATTTGCACGTATCTTAAATCTATATAATGTTTATTTATAAATTGTCCTGTAACTGGTTCTTAACTGTTGGGCAATAAATTATATATTATTATTATTATCTTCAATTCGACGTAGTTTTTTTTTATATTTTGTCTTATTTGTCTCTGGACGATATTAAATCTACTTTCCATATCATCAGAAATACTATTGTCAATAACTGTTGTTCATTTTGGTATTCCCAGCCATTATTGTATATTTTTCTGCTAAGAAATGCCTAAAAGTCTTCAATTAGTCGCGTCTGAGAAATATTTGAGGGCTTATACTCCCTCTATCTCTCTCTGTTTTCTATAAAATGTTGAGTCCGTAAGTGCTCTGTAGCATTTTTGGAGATTTTTGCATTATGTATTTCTTTTTCGAAATTTTAAATAATTTCTGACCAAAGTTCTGCTACCAATTATCTTTAGTTCTAAATTGTCGAGTTAATTTGCTCGAACTTTGTCTTGAGCACTTTGAATGCGTCTACTGATTCGATTTAGGGGCAAAAGTTCGGGTCGCCCACTTTTCGGTAAATTAATATTAATACATACTACACCTTCTTCACATTCCCGAATAGTTCAGGAAATAATCGTCTGTCCAATATTGTGATCCCCAAAAACTTTAACAATTTCACGTTTCGGCTATCTATCCAATTAAATTATATAGATAGATTTGCGTATTTCAAGTTTGTATTGTATAACATCTTTCAAAAATTTTTCTGGCAATTTTAACATGGTATGTTACAAAACAAAACGTGACGAACTAGACAGCGTCAGCTTGCTAAAGACGGGAAGAAATAGAAAGAAGTTGTGAAGAAAATAGAAGCCCAGGGCCTCGAAGCCCTGAAGCGCTAACATAGTAACATAAATATATTATAAAACAACTATTAAGTATTTATTATGTCCAGTGACAACTAGATTAGACATTATTTAGTAATAAAATTTGAAACGTAGCATTTTTCTCAAAACTTTTGTTACAATCGTTAATTTATTAAATCCTAAGGTGATTCCCTGTCCAGGTTGTCTGAAAATCACTGTAAAAGACAATAATGGCCATGGCCAGTGACCTGAACGTAGAGCTCTCGGCCGAATGAAATCATCTTCTCGAGGAAATAACTCTTGACACAAGTAGAAAACTTGTAGGAAATAAGTGCGGAGAACCAAATTTAGAACACTTGGAACGATTGAAAATGCACGATAATGAACTATCGACCCACGGTTCATTGCAGAGAAAGAAATACTTTGAAGTATTCGTAAATTGAACTGTTTCATATTATTACGACTATACAATTTATTGGAAAATAGACCAATCAGATAGCTCATTTTTTATTAGTTACGCTGTATATCATCAGATATTTGCGTTCCTAAGTTGCTTTTCTCGAAACACAACGCTTGGCGTATTTCGGTCGCAAACAAGTGAATCATATGTAATCTTATCATCCATGGATATAAATATACAAGAAATATGTTTGACATTTCGTAAAAATTAGTGTTTGATTCGTTGTTTATTCTAAACATATATATAGGGTTGACCAAAAAGATGTTACCACTTATATGGTACTACATAATTTTTAATTTTCTTTTGTTGCAGATATAGCCACCCGACTTAATTTGGAAGAGAGAAGGAAGGTATAGCAGCTTGGATGGAATTGTTTCGGTCACTCTCAATAGTAAGAAATAAAATTCAGCAATGGTTTCATAATGATCCTCCAAGCCGTTTAACTATTCGTCGACTGCATGAGAAATTTGTACGCACTTTTTTCTTACTATTGAGGGCGACCCAAACACTTCCCTCCAAGCTGCTACCTTCCTTCTCTCTTCCCAATGAAGTCGGGTGGCCATATCTACTCTGCAACAAAAGAAATGGTTGCGAATCTGGTGACCCGGGGGTCTATTCTAATTCATAGCCACATGTGCTATCCGCTATCCGCTATATAAGTTCCACTACTAGCCAAAAGATGGGGGTCCCCATCCCGCTATCTGACTTGAATCCATCTCTTGGCTAGTAGTGGAACTTATGCAGCGGATAGCGGATAGCACATGTGGCTATCCGACTTGAATCCATCTATTGGCTAGTAGTGGAACTTATATAGCGGATAGCACATGTGGCTATGAATTTAGAATAGACACCCCGGATTCGATCCCGGCCAGTGCAGACTTTTAATCGCACAAAAGTGATCCCTGTGGTGCACTCTCCACACCAGCTATGAGTGTCCGTGAGGTAATGCGTAGACATCGCCCAGACGGTAAAATATATCGTCATTACCGAGGTCTACATATGTTGTAGATACTGACACACCCATTAATAAGTAATATGCCGTGATGATATATTTATTTACTTTATTTATAACAAAAGAAAATTTAAAATTATGTACCCTGTACAACTCGAATTTCGAAAATCATATGAGTATACAGTTTGCGGATTCAATGTACTCTGAAAATACTACACCACCTACGGTGTCATTACAGGCAACACATTTCGTTCTCTCAACTGTATATTCGATTATTTTCGAACTTCTTGTATAACTATTGAGAATTTTTTGTGGAAATGAAAACTGCAGTTCCAAAAATTATTTCAAACAAAAATTGCATTTATATTAAAAAAACAGTATGCTTATTTAACTATACAGAGTAGGCAGGGAATCCATTTAATACATGTCTTCATTTCAACAGAGCGGCACAAATAATGACACGTTGGCATTCATTGTAAAAGAAAGCAATGGCAGTTATGAGCATCAAGTTATTTATAGTTTTATTGCTAGAACCGACAGTCAATTTTTCTGACTATACTTGTTTTTGACATTGTTCTAATAACTTTTATTTAACGTTTTCTTTTGTTGAAAAAAAAACAGTGAAAGACTCATTATCATATAAAGTTTAAAACTGGAAAAATATAAAGTATAATTTCACTATTAAATAAAATATATTTTAGAGGAAAAGTTTGAGTGTATACGGCAGAGTTATTCGAGCAAAACGTTGTACTTTGAGAACGTCTGAATCCTCCTACATTTCATAAATTTAAAAGTAAAAAGATATCAACCTGACTTCCTTATTGCTTGGAGTAAAGTATAAAAATACAACTTGGTACATAAGTAATTTGTCTCATCAATAAATCATAATAAAAACATAAAACAAATTCCCGTTCCAAGGCACGCTTATAATTAGTGCTGGTTTTAATAGTCATCCTATGGCAGGCAGATGTTTATCCGCGTGTAAAAATGCAACGCAAGTCGCAGTAGGCCACCGCCAAGCCAAACTCGCGTGTTTTGTTCAGCCAAAGCCTTCCGTGATTCACAATGGCTTCATTTTTATTTCTGCATTAAAATTCTCATGAATAATTTAAGATTTTATTCATGAAACATACATCTGGTTAATTTGTAAGGATTAGCTTATAATATAGGTCATCAAATTTATTACTATTTTGGACACACGATTTACTTCAATTTGATATATATCTGTTTCAGTTGTTCGCCATTTTTACGCGGGAAGCGGGAATAGCAAGGTATTATGGGAAATACACATGCTGTTTCACAGTAAAAAAAATCCTCCGCCCATATATCACAGAGAAAGTAGTTCCACTTTTTTTTAATTTGAAAAATTTCTCAACTCGGTAATATACCTATTAAACTAGTTTAATAGGTATATTGACACGGCGGACAAATGTGCTTTGGCTTAACATTCCAATACACTAAAACAACATATTGGATTTTGAAAATTTCAATATTGTGGAAGAGCAGAATTACTCCAAACGTATGTTTCTTGAAATGCTCGTATATATTAGGGATTTCTGAATCATCCTCTCGATCATTTGTCAGAGACTGGCCCACTCAACCAGAATCACAGACGGATTTCGCTCTTATTGAAGTTCTTTAGTGTAGTGGACTGACACCAGTGACACTTCTGAGGGGCATTGCGTAGGGTTGAGCGACCGGTTAATAAACATCCCAAAAAGATATAATGCCACTAGACGTAAGTAACTACATGCAGAGCCATCTCTCGAGAACGCCGTGAGCTTAGCCAGTAATAAATAATAAAAGGACAATATAACTGCGACACTATTCTAATAACATATTTAACACTTGACATGTTTCACAAGATTTCAGTGTTTCAGTGAATGACCAAGAGGTTGAGTCAGATACTGAAATCTTATAAAACATGTCAAGTGTTAAATATCTTATTAGAAAAGTTTCACCAAGTGTCGCAATGGGCTACTTGCGTGGTACTGAAAATCCGATTTCTATCACTATATACATTATGTTATGTTGATAACAGATATAAAAATATAAATTTTATTTTAAAAAAATTATTTGTATTTTAGTAAATTCAGAAAGAAAATTTTCTTTGACGTCATTATATTGTACTAGGGAAGGGAACATTGTTTAAGAATGTAACGTATAGATGGCATGGTGTGCGAGACAGTTTTAATTTGAATATGACATTAGTTCATTTTTCTCTCTCTCTCTGGTCGTTCAAATACATTAATTATTTTACAAATAAACACATAGGTAGTTACATGTAATTAAAAATATCGATACCAAAAAGACAAACTAAAATACTAACCTCTAAACTATTGTTGAAACGTCAAACAGGAGATCTACATTACTACATGCATGGCGGTGATTCAAATAATCAAATTTCATTATTTATTTTCTGGCTAAGTAATAAAAATTTTGTCAAAAGAAAAAATATGGGTAGTAAGTTTTTACCTTTTCTTCAAAACTATTAAATAAAATAAAGGTACTCAAGTAGCCCATTATATTGTACTTTATTATTATTTATTGCTGGCTAAGCCCACGGCGTTCTCGATAGATGTAGTTACTTTGGTATCATCATATCTTTTTGGAATGTTTATCATTCTTCCGCTCAACCTTTACTCAGTGCCTCCTAGAGACAGTACACCACACTGAAGAGCTCTAAGAGCGAAACGCGTCCGTGGTTCTGTTTGAGTTTTTTAAATATTATTAGAACAGTTTCACCAAGCGTCGCCATTGTACTTTTAGTATTAATTATGGCCGAATAAGCTCACGGCGTTCTTGATAGATGGCTCTTCATGTGGTTACTTGCTTCTGTAGTCATCTTAACTTTTTGGGATGTTTATTATAGCTGAAGAGCTACAAGCTACAATAAGAGCGAACCGTGTCTGTGGTACTGGTTCTGCTTGAGTGTTGAGTGAGCCAATCCCTGATAAATGACCGAGAGGTTGATTCAGAGACTGAAATATCTTATTAGAACAGTTTTTTTTTTATAAAAAAAACCTCTCAACATATACAAACATCCATGCCTTAGTGGGATTCGAACCCAGAACCCCTGAGCACATTCATGACTAAGAGGCGTTGCTCTAACCATTGAGCCACCGGAGCCGACCAAGTGTTGCAATAGGGTAGTTGCGAAAAAAATAAATGTTATTTTTCCCTATTAATTATGAAATATAAACTAATTCTAATTTTATTAATGTAAAAATTATTAGAAAATATAAAACTTTTCATTCATAATTTCCATAAATAAAGTTCGCGGTGGAATTCTTGTGACGTAGATTTTTAATAATTATATAGTTCGACCAAGTCTGTATGACTCATACAAGCTTGTTAGAATACCACGACAAAGCGAAGATGTTGAATTATATTTAATTGTATCATACAAATATTTACAGTATAATTCTAAAAGAAAAATAACAGATACAAAAGTATTATTTAATAGTACGTATATTTTATAATTATTTACTTGAATAGCAGATATTTTCAAGATATTTAATTCTTATATAGACAACTTCATAATTTCACCACCAGGTGGCTGCACACTCCAGGGAATGTACATGTAATTTTTAGTGACATAACCTGTTTTACATGTTAAAATCATATTTTATTTTTCTTTTCTATATCAGCAGATTTAAAACAAGGTAATGAAACTAATGAATTTGTGTGAAAATGAATAATTTCTTTTGAAATAGTGCTTTTCTCAAACATATAAATCGTTTCAAATAAAAATGGTAGTATTGTGTACAGAGTATACAACCGAGAGTGTACCGCTAGGGCAAGAAAGACTGTGATTGGTATTAATAGAACACGTCACTACGGGAAAATTTGAAATAAGAATTATTTTTTTTAAGTATATTTTGAAAAATATACAGTTGCCAGACATAAAATATGTATTAAAGTGAATAACTTGAACAATTCTTTCAGAAAAAAAATAAATTGGAAAATGCGCAACTACCCTATTGTATTGTATTTTATTGTAGTTATATTATTATTATGATTATACAAGGACCAAATAGCGTATATTTTGGGGTATTGATTGGAAAAATTCAAAAAGGAAAAGCTCTAATTTCAGGGCAAATTAAGAGACAATTAAATTCTTCACATTTTATTTAAATTCCTACACTTTGCTACACAATCATTGGTGTACAGACGACCAATAGGAATCCGTATCGAAGATGCCACCAAAGAATCCTTCCGCAAGAAATTCCGACTATTTTTCAATTTATTCTGTCGTCGTTTTTTAAAGCAAATTGATGTGTATGTGCTTTTTATGAATTTTTGTACGATGTGTAAAACTGAACGAATATATTTTGTGTACATGACATGTAATACGTATTTTATAAGGTCTTACTGTCAATATGATAAATGTTACTGTACTGATCTATTATACACATCTGGATGCCGGACCCATTGTTAAACTTTTGTGACTAATTGAACGCCGCCATGTTGGTGCATTTCGGCACAATCAAATATGGTGTTGTTATTCGCAATGTTGTATCGCGTTGCGAACATTTGAATATTCACATTTTTCGACAAAATCACCTCCAATAAAATGTCTTCACAATGGGGTATTCCACTCAATTTTTTTTATTATTTTAAATAAAACTTCATTCGGTTTTGAAGCAATTCCTAGTATTAAAAAATCTTAATTGTTCCTAGTTCAACAGTATTTTATTTTCGAGAAATCAGTGAAACGTCACATTTCCTCTATACTTGTCTTTCTCACACACACTGCTCTGAGTACGCTGCGAGAGAAAGATAACAATTGTATGACGTCAATTTTCCCTTTTAGCAAATGTGAAATATCTCGTAAAGTAATTATTAAAAAAATGTTTTCAATGTTTTAACTATTATTTATTGAGCCATACTTTAAGTTAAATTGATTTTTTCTTTATTTTTGTGTTATGGTGGAATACCCCATTTTTAACTTTACCTACTCATATCTTTATAATTATTGATTATTATTTTTTGTTTCTCACACTTCATTATCATGCATTCCGCATTAATTTACAAGAAATAAGATTCATAAACTTGAACTTTGAGGGCGGAGTAATTATTGAAATTGAAACTCATGTAAATGAGCTTCTGTAGATTTATAGTAGAACACTATCTACGTACCAAGGGGAATACAAATTGCAGATTAGTTCGAAGTTACTGTAAATCATTCATCGAGTACTAACGCTCTCTTGCGATTACATGGATTCCAATGGTGAACTTGTAGTTTGTATTTTCAAGAAGAGGAAGCGGACACTGTAGTTTGTTTTTTCCTCCCATCACATGTTTCCGATTCATTTGTTTTAATGTAAACTCAAAGCAACAGTCAATGCACGCCATTATAAAAAGGCTGACAAAAAGACCGCTGTTTGGTCCCGACAACAATAACAACTGAGCCTAACGCACAAAGCTCGGCCCGAGTTTTCCAAGCGTGACTTTTGTGCGTTAGGTTACGTTATTATTATTATTATTATTATTATTATTATCATTATTATTATTACTATTATTATTATTGTTATTATTATTATTGTTATTATTATTATTGTTATTATTATTGTTATTATTATTATTGTTATTATTATTATTATTATTATTATTATTATTATTATTATAATTATAATAGGGTCAAGTGGTGTAAAATGAGACACTTTTTTAAAACTTTTCACTTTTAGTCGTCTAATTTTATGAAATACTTGATCAAAAAATATACATCATATTCAAATTTTATTACTGAATAACACCAAGGTACTGGGTTTTACCAAATTGAAACAATTATTTCGAAAAAAAATATTTTCCGTGTCTCAAATTTAACCTGCCTTTGGGGTTTTAATGAGACAGGCAAGGTTAAAAATGAGACACCGTGTTTACAGGCGTGTAGTGAAGGTATATCATGGATGAGGTAATTTTAAGACAATCTAGTTGAAAAATGAGACATAAGATATATGAAAATTTTTGTAATCATATCAAGAAACTTACAAAAAAAAGACAAGTTTCAAAAAACAACAGGTATACAATACTGTATTGTTAGTTAACATTAAATTTGTCAAAATTTATTGAAAATACAAGTTGTTGGGACACTCTAGCAGTTCCGCCATGGAACGTTGGAGCAGGTAGTTTCATTACTACATCTTCCTTAGCTACATCGTAGTTTTCAGGCACTTCTGGGAATATGAACTTATCTCCCTTTCGTCGCAAATATGACACGGAAAACTCGTCTCCTTTATCATTTTCAACAAGAGCAACATAATGTAGTAGCTTCTTTTTTGTAGCAAACTTTACCAATATATAGTCCCCAATAATTATTTCCTCCGAATAAATTTCTTCATCAGAAAGATTTTCTTTTAGTAGATCTTCTAATGTAATGTTTTCTATATCACTCTCATCTTCGTGAACAAGACTTTCTGTTTCACTCTCTGAAGAGGGATCGGGAGTTACTTTTACTTTTTTTCTTTGGTCTTTTTTCTTTTTCTGTGGAAATTCTTTTTCTTGAATACGATTTAAATATTCCAAACTTGTTAGGACTGCACAATTGGAATCAATTTTTCGTCTTCGCTTTATTTCAGGATTTGATTTATTAATTTTACTCAGTAAAATACTTTCAAAGGAACAAGATGAACTGGATGGAATTGTACCTATTTGCACGTCTTTTGTTGATATGTTCTCTCTTCTTTCTTCCTCTTTTTTATTATCATCTTCATTTTCCTTTTCTGGTTTATTTTCCTGAGCATCTTCCTCTTGCTCATTTTCCCCGTCTTTGTCTAATTCATAAATGTCCAGAGGATAAGTATTTTTGTGACCTTCATTGTATTTTTGTAATTTGATTTCATTTAGCCGCCCCTTCGGATATTTTTCCCTACAACAAGGGAATATTCCAGTACTTTCAAACGACTTTTTTATAACAGTTTCTGTGATTCCTTCATTCCATAATGCACAAATCATGTCCGCAAATTCACTTTTTGTGAGCCTTCTTTGATTTGACCGCTGCCATTCGATAAGCTTTTCGTTCCATTTTAGCTTGAGTGGTCCAAAACAACATTTATCCAGAGGTTGCAAAATATCAGTTGCATGTGGTGGTAGTTTCAATAAGGTGATGTCATTTTGAATAGCAAGTTCAATAGTGCCTTTATCTAAGTGTGACACGTGACCATCCATTATAATTAACAGTGGTCTTTGTGGAACCATTGCACAAAATTTAATAAACCAACTATTGAAGACAGCAGTTGTCATCCAGCCTTTGTCGGACACAGCATAGCAAGTATCTTTTAAATCATTTGTACCCTTCCATGTGCTCCATAGATTTTGTCCTTGATATATAATTAGCGGAGGTAGTAATACCCCACTCGCTGAAATACAAGCCATAGTCGTAATATTTTCTTTCCCAGAACCCTCGATGCTTCTGTGAACTTTTTGACCTACAGCAGCAATGCCCTTCACTCTCCCCGGATCCAAATTAAAACTTGTTTCATCTAAATTGAATATATGTGATGGTTTATCTTTCAAATCGAGCTGGGTTATTATTTTTTCAAGTTGATCATAAAAACCATAAATAATAAAGGGATCGCTAGTCGCTGTTCTTCTACACTTTTCTAACTGTTCCATTTTCTTTTGGATCAAACGGTTTCTCTTGCAAAACATGCGAAACCAATCATTTCCGGGTTTACCATCTTTAAAAACAGTTGTCAAATTATTTTGTGTCACGTAGGTTTGTACTACCGACTGAATTTCTGCTTTGGAAAGAGCAAACCCCCATTTAGCCATCACTGTGATTTTTTGGGTTAAATCTGTTTCTTGGTCCTTTGATAATGCTTGTTTCCGACCACGTTTTGAAATATTTTTATTGCGAAGAGCTCTACTTAATTTAGATTTATCAATTTTAAACGTTTTTGAAGCTTTTCTTATAGATAACTTTCCTTCCTTAATTAAGGTAAGCGCCTTTTCCAAATCTTCTTTTGTATATGATTTCGCTTTCGGTAGATAATTTCTCGGCATTTTGGTTCGTACTAACCTGAAATAGTACATTCTTATGTCTCATTTTTAACCCACCTGTTGTCTCATATTTACCCCAGCAGTTGTCTCAAATTTCCCCCACCAAGTCAGCATATCTTTACTCCTCAGCAGATGCACGAACACTGACAAATGCCATCTCCCAACGTTCCGTAGATACCCCTCTACTAAATACGACTTTTACCGGGCGCGCCCGATGACGTGGAACAGCACAAGAACAAAAGTTTCCCGCTTGATTTTAAAAGTTTTTGAGGCGTAAATTACAATATGTTGACATTCAATTAATTAACGGAGCATAGCTATAATATAAATTTGCCGATCAATATACATTTAGGTACTACAATATGTAATTACCAATTAGCCGTTTTAGCGCCACAATAACAACAAATTTAGTGAAAAAAGTATGACTGTCTCATTTTTACCTAAATTTTTGTGTGTCTCATTTTTACACCACTTGACCCTATATTATTATTATTATTGTTATTATTATTATAATTATAATATATTATTATTATTATTATTATTATTATTATCATTTTTATCATATATATTTCTGCCATAAATAATGTCACATGGTTTATAGGTTGCTAAAAATTTGTAAATATAATAATACATTTTGTACTGCAAGTAATTTTTGACTCGGAGTATTTACAATAGTAAAAAAAAAATATGATGTGGCCAGCTTTTGTACAAATCCCATTACTATACAGGGTGTTATGTAAGTGATCAACGCTTAACCCATGGTAGAACTGACCCCAAAGATAGTAAATCTGGCAATAATTTTTGTTTAACATACTTTCTACAAGAACTAGAGGCCTTTAAAACTGACCAATCACGTCATAGTTCAAAACTTTATAGAAAAGTAAAAATCAATGTGTTCTCTGGAAAAAATATTGATTGTCAATCTGACGTTAAATGTTTTTTTGCATAGACGTACAATTTATATTGCTTTTTGATATTCTCAAAATACCATTTACCTTCACCAACCAAGAGTATGCAGACATGCATATGGTTTATAGCGAAACATTACAAAATAGTCGTGCTGTTGTAAGACGGTAGAGAGTTATTTCCAAATAGACGTCAATGATTTCATGTCATTTGTGACAGGTATCACATTTTTTCCAGAGAACACATTGATTTTTACTTTTTTATAAAGTTTTGAACTATGACGTGATTGGTCAGTTTTAAAGGCCTCTAGTTCTTGTAGAAAGTATGTTGAACAAAAATTATTGCCAGATTTACTATCTTTGGGGTCAGTTCTATCATTGGTTAAGCGTTGATCACACCCTGTATTTTTCTAATTTTTTTTTTTTTATATTTATGTTACTTATTACAAATATTAAAGAATATGAAATTCTCTATCCGATACATTAAACATTTTTATATCTTCTATAGATTTAGGGATTGGGAATTTTAAATATGTAAAATAATTCGTTGTAATGAATCTCACAGCCCAAACAACTTCATAGAAACCAGTTGAAAAATTAAAAATATTTGTAATAGACACTTACAAAATTGACGTCACTGCAAGGAGATATAGAAGGTCATGCATACAAACAAACCTCCCCTCGTTGTCTTGCGTCCCGTTCCCTGTTCCTATCTGTCATTGTATTCGCATCTGTTATTCAGTGTTAAACCTAATTCTTTATTGTGATTTGTACGTTGTGTTTAATAAAATGAGTTTAAAACCAGAAAATGTGTCCGGGGCAACTTCTTTGTTTGATAATATTGAAGATCATTCGATTATTCAACTAAAACGATGGCTAGAGTGTAAAGTCTACGGCTGATGACAGGTCTTTGTTTGTACGGGGTAACCATAGCAACCTTGATTTCTATGCTTTGCCGTTAGAAGCGCTCGTGCAAATTGCAATTTTGTCAGTGTCAAAAATCTAGATACATTATTGAAGGGCTTTTCTGGGAAGTACATTTAATATTTATATTTCTTATTTTATTATGAATTAAATATATAAAACTATAGACACATATTACATATACGCATCAGAAATACCGCCAATCTCATCAATGAATTTCGAACTTTTAGAAGAGTAGGAGGAAACTTATTTATAGAATGAATTAAAAAATATAAGAATATATTGATAATAGATGTATTTAGAATTTTTGTGTGTGTGTACCAGAAATGTTAAATACATGTACTTATAGCCTAATATGGAAATGGCAAGAGTTCTTGTGCTGGCCACAACAGATTTTTTTACTAGTGTAAATACTCGAGTCAATAAATTACTAGCAATACAAAATGTATTATTACATTTACAAATTTTCAACAGCCTCCTATAAATCATGTGACAGTATTTATAACAGGACTATGTATTTAGAGAAATATAGTAACACTAGGCGGATTGTAAAACAAATTTTAATAATAATAATAGTAATAATAATAATGTTATATAATTTTTGTCAGTTAAACATTTGTCAGTCCGTTGCTGTCATAAACAAAAGCAGCAATGATACAAGTATAGGCCCCTAGCGGCCAGAAATTATAATTTGACGTTTGATTTACAAAGGTATAGTATGCATTATTTGATTGAATAACAGCTTTGGATTTAAGAGCTTTTGCATATCAAAAGCTATTTGTCAAAGGTTTAAATAACATTTGGACATCTAGAATACTTGAATAACGGAACAGATATTTCAATTATTTCCCTATAAATTCGACACATATATAAAACACTTGAATGTCACACGGGTCAATTAAACAATTGAAAAATTAATCGAAGCTGTATCGGGCGTGAACAATAGACTGTCATCGGTGAATTTATGAACAGGGCGGGTATTCATTTGTTTTGATATTGTACCACTGAATTAAACAAAATCCTTGGTGATTAATAATTATACATAAAGGGGTTCGTTCTATTCAAATTGGGTGAAAAATCACTTTTCGAACAATAACATCAATTTCAGCAAATGAAACATACATAGCACTGAAGGAAAAATACAAATTAAAATGTGACTTCATTACGGTGGTTCTATCATGACAGTCTCATACAAAATTTTGCTAAGTAAAAGAATTTATATATAAAAAAAGATTTTAAATTTTTAATAGTTTAGGGTTGTTAAGATAATTAAATTGTTGTTTTAAATATCATATAAAAATAAAGCACATTAATACCCGTATTCATAAACACTCGTAAAATTTTAAACGGTTCGTTATAATTTTTATCCAATAAAAACAGTCGACATTGCAAAAAAAAATCGAAATTTTATTTGTCATGTTTGATTCTATTTGTCAAAAATTATAACGATCCGTTTTGAAACTTTACGAGTGTTTATGAATATGGGTATAAGTGTATACATGAAAATTATATCTGCTAA
Source organism: Ophonus ardosiacus (assembly GCA_943142095.1). Classification (NCBI taxonomy): domain Eukaryota; kingdom Metazoa; phylum Arthropoda; class Insecta; order Coleoptera; family Carabidae; genus Ophonus; species Ophonus ardosiacus. The sequence continues at coordinate 15,386,087 of OW964834.1, forward strand.
ATGTGATTATATCATTCTTATGTTATAACCCAATAGGAATTCCGGGTTTTTTTTTACCACATGTTACAGCGGTAACCATGGCGAACGAATACACGAATGTTGGTATATTCGAATATACAGTATGTCCCCGGATTGAGTTTACAAAAGGGAAAAAATCTCATATTCGATTTTACGAAAAAATGCCAAGGGAAGAAAAATTTTTGCTTGAATTAAAACGCATGTTTCACTTATTAAAACTTTTAATGAATGCAGGGTTATTTTATTGTAACGTTTTTTCGTAAATTGTCCTAATAATAGTTATTACATGGAATCATTACATTATTTTAGTTAGCTTTGAAATATTGATAAATGATTATTAATTCTAATTACAGATAAAAAAATCTGTTGTGGCCAGCACAAGACCTCTCGCCATTTCCATATTAGGCTATACAGAGTGGCGCGCTTAAGACGATCCACCCTTAATAACTTTGAAACGAATTGTGATAGACATACCCGGTTTACGCTAAATGTTTTAACATTTAGGGGGCCACATTTTGTTAATATTTTTTTTTTTACTAGTCTCACCCCCACCACTCCCAAATTTTAAAGCTTAAATGGCAATATACCCCTTGTCACATATCAAATGAAAGCTCTTAAAAATGCTATACAGACATGTCAATAAATTGATATTTGAATAAACCGTTTTAAAGTTAAAAACAATAGTTTATAATATTTTAATGCATGCAGTGATATGGAATCACAAAATGAAAAAAAAATCTGTTGTGGCCAGCACAAGACCTCTCGCCCTTTCCATATTAGGCTATATAAGTATTGTATTGCACTTTGCTATCGAACCGTCGTTTTATAACAAAATATTACAGAACTTTACCCAAATATTGTTTTTTTTTTGTATATAACATGTCTTCTGCACACATATAATTCTAATTATATCTATTTTTCATTGTATGAGGAAGTTCCTAAATGTCACAGATTCTTCCAATTCATTAACCAGATTGGCGGTATTTCTGATGGATATATGTATGCATATTACCTATAATTTCAAATATTTAATTAATAAAACAATAAGATAGATTAAATGTATTTCTATATTCTATATATTATAGCGTCTTTATCTCTAAATTTATAGAAGATATAATAAAAAATTTATCAAAAATGTATCAGGTGTAGAATTTGTTCTTCAAAATTAGTAATATCAAAAATTTTCAAAAAATAATATTTGGAAGAATTTCTTTTAAAAACTACTACTTCCGGTTGTTCAATTGTTACCAAAACCTTTTCAGCTCTTCCCAGGAATGTCAGATTGAGGAATTCATAGTTAAACAGGTCTTATATCTTATAGTTTTTGAGGAATCGTCCGTCCAACATCCAGCCACACACACACACACACACACACACACACACACACACACACACACACACATACAGAGAGAGACATCATTGTAAAAATATTAAAATCGGATTCTTGTGACCTTGAAACGTGCTCATTCATTAAAATCTGGATATGTGATTTTTAGCATGATTCCAATACCTCTCTTAGCGAGAGGTAAAAACAATGGATTGGTCGAAGGGGGTCAATTGATTGGCCCGCTTGGTCCCCTGATCTGGCGCACCCAACGATTTTTTTCTTTGTGGATATTTAAAATCAATTATTTATAAAACTCCACCTGTTAATCTCCAAGATTTAGAAAATTGAATTAAAAGAGAATGTCAAGTAATTCCAGAAGAAACATTTCGGCAGGTGCAAATAGCATTTAGTGATAAGTTATAACATTGTTTAGGTGTAAAAGGCACTCATTTTGAGCATTTGTTATAAGGTTTTAAATTAAATTAAAATTACATTATTGTTTCTAACTTTAAAACGGTTTATTCAAATATCAATTTATTGACATGCCTGTATAGCATTTTTCAAGAACTTTCATTTGATGTCACAAGGGGTATATTGCCATTTAAGTTTAAAAGTTGAGAGTGATGGGGGTGAGATTAATGTATTAAAAAAGATATATATATATATATATATATATATATATATATATATATATATATATTAATAAAATGTGGCCCCCTATAGATGTTAAAACATTTAGCGTAAACCGGGTATGTCTATCACAACTCGTTTCAAAGTTATTAAGGGTGGATCGTCTTAAGCGCGCCATCCTATATAAGTATTGTACATATTTGACATTTCTGATACACACAAAAACACATATCTTCTTTATATATTTTTTAATTCATTCTATTCACGCTTATTCTTCTAATGTCCTAGATTCTTCCAATTCATTGATGAGATTGGCGGTATTTTTGAAGGATATATGTAATATATGTACCTATAATTATAAATATTTAATTAATAATAAAATGAGAAATATTAAATGTACTTCCCAGAAAAAGTCTTCAGTAATGTCTTTGGCTTTTTGACACACACAATTACAAACATTTTAATTTTTCCACTTGTTTTCCATGGGCTGCGAGATACATTTACAACTTATTATTTTATAAATTTATATCTCTATCTTTAACTCCATAGAAGATATAATAAAAATTTTAAATGTATCGGATAGAGATTTTTATATTCCTTAATATTAGTAATAACAGAAATTTCCAAAAAAATAATATTTAGAAGATTTTTTTAAAGAAACTATTACTTCCGGTTGTCCAATTGTTACCAAAATCTAAAAAGCTCTTCCCAGGAAAGTCAGATTGAGGAAACTGCAGTTAAATATTTTTTAAGTCTTATAGTATTTGAGAAACTGTGGTTCCAACATCCACACACACACACACGCACACACGCACCCCCCCCCCCCCCCACACACACACACGGACGGACATCATCGTAAAAATGTTATAATCGGATTATAGGGACCTTAAAACGTGCTTATCCACTAAAATCTGGATATGCGATTTTTAGCATGATTCCAATACCTTTCTTTGCGAGAGGTAAAACCAGGGAAAATCAAAATACTTTTTATTTTATTCAATTAACTCTCCACCTCTTTTAACACATAATTAAATTAATCGGAAAACACAATATTCCTATAAAAGTAATGGTTTCTCATTATTTCATTTTCCATCCAAAAATCGAGACGTTTTGCACCATCTCCTGCTTTAAAGTGTAATTAAAATTAGGTTTATGGGGATAAATTTATCAATCTTTCAAAATTCTTTGAAGGTGTGATTTGCTGAAAAACCTAATTGGAGTGTTCGTCTTTGTAAAGATAATTTTGAATGAGTTCGCACTGAATCTTCTACTAGTAATAGCGGCATCCTCTTCATTATGTACTTGCTATATTTTCTTTACTTTATTTACTAAGTCAGTAAATTTTTGTATAAGCTTCTGTACACCCATCCGTGACACAAATACCAGGAAACTTCACGAAATTTTTCAATTATATAGCGGTAACTTTTACCCCCATACCGCAACATTCTACTAAAAAGATTTTTTGTTCTAACGTTAACATTTCTTTAACAAGCTCTCTCTATTTTGCACAATACCTTCTTACATTATCATAATAAGAATTACTTTTGACATGTAATCATTGCTAACTAAAATAATGTTAGATTCAATGTAATAACTGTATTATTAGGAGTACAAAATACGAAAAAACGTTATATAAAAGAACCTTTCATTAATTAAAAGTTTTAATAAATGAAACATGCTGAATTGTTTGTATTAAATACAAATCTTCAATATTTTATATTAATTTATTTATTAAAATATATTAATTATATTTTGACATTACAATTCTTTTATAATATCATAAAACAATCTCAATCAATATCCATATATATTCTGGTATGATCACGACTGCCGTTCTCTATGATATCGTGATCCTATACATGCGTTTTAATTCAAGCAAAAAAAAATTCTTCCCTTGGCATTTTTTCGTAAAATCAAAAATAAGAATTTTTTTCCTTTTGTAAACTCAATCGGTACAAAAGTCCATATTGTGGGTTCAAATATTCGTTCACCATAGTTACTTATTGGTGCGTTTGATTATTTTGTTTTATGAACTCAGAACTGTCAGTGTCATTTTGAAATTTATTTACGTAGGTTACAGAATATCTTCCTTCGAACACAGTTTCGAGTACATAAATGAATCTATAGTTTGACTTTGAAGAGAAAAAATATGTTTTGTGTGATTTATGTAGACATATGAAATGACACTGACATTTCCGAGTGCACCAAAACGAATAATTGAACGGTATTATTTGACAGCAAGACATTAAAATTAAAATTTAGACAAAATCATAGGCGCCGACTTGTATGGTGCATGGGGTCAAGTGCATCAGGCAAAATTTATCCATTGACATTTTACATCACATTCATATTATTGTTATTCATCTCAGTTTTCATTCGTTACTAATTGTTTAATATAGAGTTATAAATTTTTTAAGTTATTTTTATTTTCGTGTTTAATAAGTAACATCATTTTTACTTCCTTGTACGAAGTAAAGGAAGTATTGTAATCGCGAAAAATTTCGGTTTCCAGATTTCAACGAAAATATCCATTTTGACCATCGCTGAATCCATTTTGACTAATTTCGTCGTGACGTGTGTACGTACGTATGTACGTATCTCGCATAACTGAAAAACGGGAAGCCGTAGAAAGTTAAAATTTTGTATTTAGAACTGTTATGACATCTAGTTGTGCACCTCCCTTTTTGGTCATTACATAACTTTCGGAAGTAGTACTTTACTTGAAGCCTATAATAGATTTTAATGAAAAACTATATTAAAATATAAACCAAAACTTTTCAAATTTAGTATATAAGACTTTTATATCAATGGGAATAACATAATAGATTGTAGTTAAAATGGTATACCCGGAAGTGGTACTTTACTTGAAGCCTAAAACAGATTTTAATGAAAACCTATGTTAAAATATAATCCAAAACTTTTCAAATTTGGTATATAAGACTTTTATGTCAATGGGAATAACACATTAGATTTTGGTTAAAATAATCGACCCGGAAGTGGTACTTTACTTGAAGCCCATAATAGATTTTAATGAAAAACTATATTAAAATATAATCCAAAACTTTTTAAATTCGGTATATATACTTTTATATCAATGGGAATAACATAATAGATTTTGGTTAAAATAGTCTAACCCGAAGTGATACTTTACCTGAAGCTGTTATCAGTTTTTCTTGAAAAAAAATGGTGTTATTTTGATTTTAGTAATAAATGTTTTAAATAAAAGTTTTAGAGGATTGAATTCTGCGTCGAAAACATCAAGTATGATTAAAATAGCTCTTTGTATAAGGGAGATATGTAAATTTAAAAATTATGTACTTTTTGGTTTGTGTAATTAAGTTGGCTATGGATTAGGACAAAAAATGACAAAAAAAAATTAATGTTAATGTGAAATTATGTCAAATACGTGCAATTTTATGATTGGGTCTGTTATAATACATATTTTAATTATTAACAAAATATGTATAGTGTAACAGGCGTACAAGGAAGTCATTTGGTGTCCACATCAGATATTTTATTTATAATTTTCTATGAGATGGCGCGACAGTTGGATAGATGAACAGGTAACGTGTTTGCTCGTACTTTGTATTCATTTTAAATCTATAGTTTAAATTACAAAGTTAGGGGCGAAGCAATATGCCATTTTTTGAGTAAAAAGATTTTGATTTCTACTTTCGTTGACAGTTCGTTAAAGAATTAAGAAAAAGATATAAACGATTCCTTTAAAAAAAACTCAACGATGATTACGTTTCCGGCAAACCCGGAAAAAGAATTCTGTATCTTTTCACACCAAAAAGTGATATTGAACTTCGCCTCCAACTTTGTAATTTAATTTGTAGATCTAAAATTAATATTAGAGAAATAATACTGTATTTATCCGCATTTTTTCAATCACTTTGTATACATAAGAGTATATGGTAATAGGGTGTACTGACCGTCAGCCAAACATTTAAAATCAGACTTTTGTAATTTCCTGCTCCCCTACTTATTTTAAGTTAAAAAAATCTGTTATGGCCAGCACAAAACCTTCTGTCAATTCAATGTATTTGTACAATCAAATACCAAAAGTTCCTTGGAAAAGATTCTATATATCCTGTAAAATTGTAACACGAACACACTATTTTTTACAAATTCCATATTGTAAGTTCCTTTGAAAAGATTCTATAAATCCAATATAATAAAAATCTGTTGTGGCCAGCACAAGACCTCTCGCCATTTCCATATTAGGCTATATAAGTATTGTACTGCACTTCGCTTTCGAACCGTCGTTTTATAACAAAATATTACAGAACTTTACCCAAATATTGTTTTTTATTGTATTTAACATATCTTCTGCACACATATAATTCTAATTATATATATATATTTTTCATTGTATGAGGAAGTTTCTAAATGTAAGAGATTGTTCCAATTCATTAACCAGATTGGCGGTATTTCTGATGGATATATGCATTTTACCACAATTTTACCTATAATTTCAAATATTGAATTAATAAAACAATAAGAAAAATTAAATATACTTCCCAGAAAAAGCTATCAGAATGTCACTAAAACTGTTGATATTTGACAATGACATGTGTCATGTTATAAACATTGGAATTTGTCAACTGATTTCCTTAGTTCCTTAGCCTCTGCGATTAGTGTACTCTTTAAATTATAGTGTCTTTATCTCTAAATCTATGCAAGATATAATAAAATTTTTAAGTGTATTAGATGGAGAATTTTATGTTCTTCAATATTTAATAAAAAAAACTTCCAAAAAATTATATTTAGAAGAATTTTTCTAAGAAACTACTACTTCCGGTTGTTCAATTGTTACCAAAACCTTTTCAGCTCTTCCCAGGAATGTCAGATTGAGGAAACTGCAGTTAAATATTTTTTAAGTCTTATAGTTTTTGAGGAATCGTGTCTACAACATCCAGACATACACACATACACACATACACACATCCACACACACACACACACACACACACACACACACACAGACATCATTTTAAAAATGTTATAATCGGATTCTAGGGACCTTAAATCGTGCTTATTTAATAAAATCTGGATATGCGAATTTTAGCATGAATCCAATACCTCTCTTAGCGAGAGGTAATAACACGAATGTACATTCTGTAAATTGCACTTCACACTTCCTCATTCCTATCCAACGCAACTTTTTCACACAGTTCTTCCCCTCTCAAATATTCTGCTACACAGTCCTTCCATCTTCTCTTTGGCCTTCCTCGTACTCCCCGCATTGAAGCAAGTTGCTTGCGAAGGACACTCTGTCACTTATGTTACTTTCTGATCCTATACTTTCTACTTTGGTTTTGCACTTGACGCTGACATCTGTCAATTAGATTTTTTTGAATATATCTGCTGTTTCCATAATTTTTGCAAAGCAGACTGATTTTTGAAAGTTAACCTCTCTTAATCTCTCTACAACTCTACATTTATTGAATATGAAGGAAAATGTATAATCAAATCGTACAGAGAATAAAATTTTCTTTCATATTAATGATCATAAAATGTCGAAAAATGATATTTAACTGCGCTTTTTCCAGAAAAACTGTTAAGATCTTCAAATAAAGGTACTTCCGGTTGACCAATTATAACCAAAATCTAATCAACTCTTCATATGGTTGTAAAGAAGAGGAATACGAAAGAATCATAATTTGTAGAATTGTAGTTTTGGAGTTATCGTCGGAGAAAAATTTGTCACACACACACACGGACACACACACAGACACACATACAGACATCAATGTAAAATTAATAAAATCGTATTCTAGGGATCTTAAAACGTGCTTATTCATTAAAAACTCACCACCGAATTTTTTGACCAAAAACAATCCCTTCCTTTTGACGGAAGGTAAAAAGCTTGAAAGTTGAATAAAATAAATATATCATCACGGCATATTACGCATATCTGAGTGTGCCACAATCTGCTTTATCGCAGATATTGGTAATGATGATGACATTATTTGTACCGTGAGGACGCTTACCAGGCGTCACCTCACGGCACTCATTGCTGGCGTGGAGAGTGCACCACAGGGGTCACCTTTGTGCCATTTAAAATTCGAAATGCTTGAGTGTCTGGTCGCGAACCTGGGGGAACCGGGTTCGATCCCGACCAACGCCAAATATTTCGAAATAAAATTTGTAGAGCATAATAGATATTTACACACCAAATGAGCTAAGGTAATGTTTATTCATGAGAAGAAAGTTAAGTTAAATTCTTCGAGTGAATAAACATTCTTAGCTCACGTGGTTTGTACAATATTTTATTCAATTTTGACGAAATAATAATAAAAACCATTATAATATTTAATTTTGACAAAATAAAAAACTGATTAGTTAGTAGGCTGAGCATGACAATCGTCGCTGACAGACGTCAAGTCATATATTTAAAATGCTTTATTGTTTGTTATTTGTGCCGTGAAAAATATTGAAAAAGGCTGATAATAACTGATACATAATGTGGTGAGTGTTATTTTCGTCCTTGATGTTATTTTTAAATGTATTTTTTGTTGCAGAGTGAGTTAAAATTTTGAGAGAGTGATTTAAAATTTTTTAATTCACTTGTGAAAAAAGTGTTACTTATAGTTGTTGCTATGGAGTTAATAATGTCAGTTTAAAACGTCAAAATTGAATAAAATAAAATTTAATACCTAATTTCTGCCGTTATAAATTATGCAAAAATGATTAATGGTCCAAATTTTATTCTCTGCAATTTTTATCTGAAGATTTTTTTTCTAAAATAAATATGAAAGCAGGAAATTACGAAAGTCTGATTTTACATGTTAAAGTCCTATGTTCAGCTGCGCCGGTCACCACCTTGTATATGCATAATCTTAATGTTTTGTTCGGTTAGAGCATCCCACAAAATTTTTCAAAGCCAGCGCCTATGAGACAAATAATTACAGATTAATCACTAGTCCAGAAAATGTACTGTTGCTGGTGCCAGCTTATTTTGAAATACGAGCATTTCCAATTGTAATATTACATACAGCTATATTTAAAAAGATAGTTTATGTAGCATACAATTTGAAGATACTCGCAGAAAAAATAGACTACAGTAACGTTAAATTTACTGTTTACTTTTTAATTTCTTTTTTATGCATGATATAGTCTACCTGTATACAACTCGACAATCAAAAATTCTCGAAATACTCGACGTGTTGCCTAGGCAACTCGTATAATCGAGTATTTTCAATCGTCTCGTATAATAAGAAAATTCCATCGAAAATCATATATTTTCCAACTTTAGAAGAGAATTATTACAAAAGTAGCTGATATCTGGACGTTTTTTTAGACTTACACCTATATTCATAAACACTTGTAAAGTTTCAAAACGGCTTGTTATAATTTTTGACAAATAGAATCAAACTTGACAAATAAAATTTTGATTTTTCTTTCAATGTCGACTGTTTTATTGGATAAATATTATAACGAACCGTTTAAAATTTTATGAATACGGGCATTAAACTATCACTTGAACTGTCGTTAAGTAGTTTTTTGTACAAATCTGTCGTTTATTATGTGAATTACTACGAAAAATCCTTCCTTGTGAGATACCTACTATTCCTAATATTGATAATGTATTTTCGCTCTCTTTACTTTCAAATATCTCAGCTCACGAATGGTAAACCTTTTTAATAATTTGCATACTCCTATAAAATCTCATAAAAAATAACATACTTAAATTTCATTAAAAACTGCCGTAAATGTTTCCATAATAGAACCACCTTAAGTACTGGCTGAAATTAAATTCATTTAATTTTCATTCGTAGAAAAACTGTTTTAAAGTTTTGTTTAATGATATACTTAAATTATGTATTTAGTACTTACTAATAGTGTTTTATGTGTTGCAGGGACCTTCAGGGCAACAATATTACCATGATACTTGAAACAGATTTTCAAGACATGAACAAACTAAGAATCTTGTAAGTTTTATTTATAACAACATGTATTTCATATTAATTATATTTAATTTACAGACAGCTATCAGACAACAAAATACATACAATAGAACGAGATTCGTTCAGAGATCTTATTAACCTAGAAAGATTGTAAGTCAATGTTTAATTAATTAGGCAAACATTTCTTATAAAGTTTTTTTTTATTTCAGTCGATTAAATGGAAACCAAATAAGACATCTACCTGATAATATATTCTCTACGATGTCTAATCTAATTAGATTGTAAGTAGACAATGATATACAGTGGCTCACAGTAAAAATGATATAAATAAATAAATTGATATAGTTAATAAACAAAAACATTTATTGCAAAAAAATAATAGTATATTATTTAATGAGAGTGTAAGGTAACGATTTACATCATTTTTTCATTCTCATGAGTAATAGCTATTTATACGAATATACTATACTTTATAAACAACTATTAGTGACATATTTGTATTGAAAAATAAGTAGACATAGACAAGTCTGGTTATCGTTGTTGCAGCAAACTTTTGTTGTAACAAAATTATGACGTGATTAAAGATTAGCAGAAAATTTTAAAACCTGCTATTCAGCTACAGATTAAGCTTAACAAGAAAAGTATGAAAATGGCAAAATTAGTGTAACTTTGGCTTTTTATGTGGAAAAAAGTAATTTTGGTTGTACTCTCTGAGAAGTAGGTAAAATTTCAATTTGACATAACGATTGAATAATATTATTTCATCGAACTGTCAATATTATTGGCAACAGTAACAAAAGTCATTAATTGATAAAAATCGGTTGAATTAGGGGTATATTATTTGACAGTTGTGCATAATAGTAGTTTATATATCAAGGGAGTAAAGTTCGTCATTATTTGTCGAGAACGAAGATTGAATCATGAGGGCGTAGCCCGAGGGATACAATCACTTGAGGCAAATAATGACACTTTACTCCCGTGTTATATACAATATTTTATATACAAACGGAACAGAAGAAGAATGAAGCACATTTCTATAAACGAGGAAAAACTATTTATTTTAAATATAATTTTACAAAAATCATTATTTTTTTCCAAAATAGGTAAATATAATTGTAAATATTCCTTATCTGTTAATCAATATCAATTGACAATGGACTTGAATTACTTTATTACCCTAGGGAGTACTTTATTTACCTAGGGAGTACTTTATTTCCCTAGGGAGTACTTTATTTCCCTCGATAAATAATGAAGCACATTAAGTTATGATTTTGATAAGAATAAAGTTAACATTATTTACCGGTTGTATATAAATATAATTAAATACATATATTTATTCACAATCATTATAGTAATATACAGATTCCTAACCTTTTGGAGGTTGGAAAATACGTTATTCCTAACTTTAAGGACAATCTCTTGGGTTGGAAATAACAGATTTCACTTCCATCTCTTGGGTTGGCAATGTTTATGTAGGGGTTGCCTAGTAACATTGCCGTAGATCCCCATAATTAAGTAGGCTAAACAAATTTTAAGATAGCTGTCAAAATATTAATAAAATTAAAGGTTATAATTTATTGATTTATTTTGAAAATTATTGATTTAAAATGAGGATGATTGTGAATAAAATAGTATACATAACCTCGGTGGGAGTTTCATAACAGCCTCGCGCATTATCTCACCTCGAGGCTTCGCCTCTTGGTAATATACATAAGCCCTCGGCTGTAATAAAACATCTCCCACCTCGGATGTAATATACTATTGCCCACATGTTTTTCAATAAAAGATATATTTCCTACCCATTATATGACTGCCGCCATGTTTTACAATGGCGCTGAAATTTATAGGTTTCAGTTCTTTATTTGGTTTTCTCAAGACAATTACTCATCCATCTGATGCTAATAAATTAAATTTATTCCATCGCTAAATATAACTGATTTCCAAAAAATTAAATCTTTATTAATATGACGGCAAACTGCATTGTTAGGAGTTTATTTTTCTTACTAATACGAGTATATGGCTTTCTCCTAGCTACTCTGCCATGATAGTCATATTTTCTCAATATTTTTCTTACGGTTTCCACACATGCTTTCTTTCTATGATACGTTTCTTCTTCTATAAAAAGTTTTGGGATATTAAATTTAGGGTTTTCTTTATCTTTTTTAATCCCGCGTTCATCGCCTAATAATAATTGTTTTACTAAAATATAAACCGCCATTTTTTTCTCTTTTCAACGATATAAAAGTTTGTATATCAAAAATATGTAAATATTCGAGCAAACAAGACAAGTGAAAAATATCTACAATGATTTTTATTCAAATATTCTAGGTGGCTATGTGAAAATGTAACAATGAAAAACAACGAAATAAAATAGACATTTAATTGTTACTTGTTTGAAGTTTTTTTTTTAATTAATAAATTAGCTTTTAAATTTAATTTTTACTTAGCCACCTAGACTACATATTCGAATAAAAATAAATTCTAATACTGTTCAACTATCTTATTTTTGAAGGGTCCCGAAGGAAAAATAATCGAACAAGCAGTTTGCGGTGAAATTATTTATTTCAAGCCTATCTTATTTTTCACGATTTTTTTCATATTTTTGATATACAAACATTTTTATCATATGTAGGTACATATAGGTATTATGTTAAAAAGTACTAATTTAACAAATTTTGCTTCATAATTTAAATAATAAACGTGTAATTCTTTATATTTTTTAGATGTCATTTTCAGTGTGAGAATTTATTTTTTTGACTATAAATTATAAATATTTTTCTAGGAAGGCTAATAAAAATATTGTAATAGATGAAACAAAGTTTTACCTGAAATTATCAGAATAATTTAATGATATTTCAAATTGATAGCCGTATATCATTTTCATTGTGAGCCACTATAAATAATATTGATCTCATTATTTTGTAAATAAATTACAGAGATTTAAGCCATAACGCCCTGACAGTGATAGGGCGTAAAACATTACGTGGAATTACCGCCATAAAAAATCTGTAAGTAACAATATTTATCTATAAATTTATCTACAATTTTATCATTTCAGGCAATTGGATAACAACAAATTAACTTGTATTGACGATATGGCATTACGCAGTTTTAAAGATTTAGAAATATTAATGCTAAACAACAATAGTTTAACAAGTATCGGTAAAGACATGTTTTCAAATATGTTTCGTTTAAGAACTCTACGTTTATCAGACAATAGTCTCATTTGCGATTGCCAGCTTTCTTGGCTAGCGCGTTTTTTGAGACAATCTCCTCGATTAGGGCCTCATACAAGGTGTTTCAGTCCTAACCACCTAAAAGGCAAAGCCTTATTGGACCTTCACGATCAGGAATTTAAATGTTCGGGGCTGGTAGAGAGACCAAATGGTGCAGAGTGTATTAGTGAACCACAATGTCCGCATCCGTGTAGATGTGCAGATGGGATTGTAGACTGCAGGGAAAAGGCTCTAATCAAAGTACCGGAACATCTACCGGATGGTATTACGGAATTGAGACTTGAACAAAATGAAATCACGGAAATACCGACAAAGGCTTTTGCTGCTCACAAGCGATTGCGCAGAATGTAAGTCGAAATGTTTTTTTTTTTTCTTTGAGGGTCAATTGAAAAGTTTAATTTTGTAGAGATCTCAGTAATAATAAGATAAATAAAATAGCAGCCGATGCTTTTCAAGGTCTGAAGGCATTAACATCATTGTAAGTTAGCATGAATGAAAATTATTTCACAAATATATTCTGTTTATCTGATAGGGTATTGTATGGAAATAAAATCAAAGACCTTCCCGCTGGTATATTCCAGGGCCTTATGTCTCTTCAATTACTGCAAGTATCTATTTATCTGAACATTCTCGTAGACATAGAATGTTTACATAATTTGATCTAAACACTAATTAAATATGTTTTATTACAGTCTATTGAATGCAAATGAAATCTCTTGTATACGAAGGGACTCCTTTAAAGATCTGCACAGCTTAAATTTATTGTAAGATGAAAATAATATTAGTGCAACGATAATTTGTTTTGAATATTATAATATTTGTTTTTTAAACTTGTGGATTTTAACTCGCTTATTAATAGGAATTTTCTCAGAATTTTTAGCAATAAGGTTAGTTTCATTTATACGAGGGTCACTCCAAAATTATTGAGATGCTGGGAAACAGTTGGCTTTGGAAATTTTTTAGTGCACAAATGTCACACTACAATTTATTTAAAATATCTGTCCAATAATAATATCTGGTTGAAGTGATTTATTGTGGTGGAATTCGAAGTGGAAATAAACTGTAACATGAAGTTAGGAAGAGAGCATTATCGCGCTATGATTTACTACGAATTGGATTACGTGAAGAACAGTGCGAGGAACGTCTACGATTGGCATTTGGAGATGAAGCTCCATCTCGAGCAACTATATTTCGCTGGTTTTCAGAATTCAAAAGAGGCAGTAATTTCTTGCGTGATGAGAAACAGAGACCTTGTACAACGGTAGTGCCAGAAAATGTAGCTGCCATCAGACAAATGATAAAGGATGACAATCGTGTCACCTATCAAACGATGGAAGATGCCCTTGGCATTGGATCCGCCGCAATAGCAAAAATTTTGCATGAAGAACTTCGTGTAAGAAAAATTGTTTCTCATTGGGTGCCACACAACTTAACGGAAGAACAAAAAGCCAAACGTGTTACAATTAGTCGCGCCACTTTATATACGTTCATCGTATTCTTTCTAAAATTGTAACTGGTGATGAAACTTACATACCCTTTTATGATGTTCCAACGCGTCAAGAAAGTAGGGTATGGGTGTTTGAAGATGACCCAACACCAGTTACCGTGAAAAAACAACGTGCACTTAAAAAAGTTATGTACGCTGTATTTTTCAGAAGTACAGATCTTGTAAAAGCAATTAGGTTAGAGGGACAGAAAACTGTTACTGCCAATTGGTGCACACAAAAATGTCTACCTGAAGTTCTTCTCAGTGTGAAAATTAAGGGTTTAATGCTTCACCATGATAATGCGTCCTCCCATACCGCTGCGACAACTGTTAATTTTTTGAAAGAAAATGGTATTAAAGTCATTGAGCATCTACCGTATTCTCCTGAACTTGCAATGTGTGACTTCTGGCTATTTTTTAATTTGAAAAAACATTTACGTGGTCGTCATTTTACGTCAGAAGAGGAGATTAACAACACCATAATGGAGTATTTTAATACGATTCCAGAAAATGAATGGCTCAAAGCTTTCCATCTCTGGAAAATTCGATTACAAAAGTGTATTGAAGCAGGGGGGGACTACTTTGAACACCAGTAAAACTACATGCTTCTCCTTCAAATAATATTTCTGTATCTCAATAATTTTGGCGTGACCCTCGTATTATCAGGTGAAATTATAAAAAAAAAAAAATCAGTACTATTTCAAGCCAAGTGACTAGCAAAGTCGCTTATACAAGTTGGATGTGTAGCAAGTCTTAATAATTGGATGACTAGCAAGTCGCTTTTTCAAATTGGATGACTAGCAAGTCACTTACTTAATGGGGGTTACTAGAAATTCACCTTTTTAATTGGTATGGGGGTGACTAGTAAGTCAAATACTTAACTGGGGTGGGGGTGACTAGCAAGTCGCTTAAATAGTTGGATTACTAGCAAGTCATTTAAAAAGTTGGGTGACTAGCAAGTCGCTTAATTATTTAAAGCTGTTGATTAACAAGTCACTTTCAGGGCATCGAACCCGAACCGTACCTCAGATATATTTTTCAGTAGAACCCGAGTCGGAACCAACCGTGTATTAAAATTCGTGTTCAGGGCTTAGCTCCGGTTCAGGTTCATTTTCAGTTCGAAACGCATGCCGATCTGCATTGCTGCCTGTGTTGACTGTTCGTAAATTGCATTGCATTATTAATTCTGGCTGGCATTTTAAATTATTTCTTTATAAAGATTGTTATTCAAAAAATGTTAATTAAATTTTCATTAGGTAGAACCGGACCTGAACCCGGAACGAAACTGCAAATAATGTTATTAATGCTTGAACGAGAACCACACACGAATCCATGTTTCAAAAAATAAATTAACCTGAATCTAAAACAAACCCAGATTTTGGCGGGTTCGATGCCCTAGTCACTTTTTAATCGAGTAACTACCGAGTCGCTTATTTAATGGGGTGCCTAGCAAGTCGCTTAAAAAGTCGAGTGACTAGCAAGTATTTATTTACGAAATTTTAAAAAAATATTCCAAGTCAAAAAAAATTATCGTTGCGCATATTACTTAATCTTCAGCAATAAATAATAAATATTTTTTAGATCCCTGTATGACAACAACATTCAATCGCTAGCAAACGGCAGTTTTGACAGTTTAAAAAGCATTCAAACATTGTAAGAAATAAATATAATATAAATAAAAACATAAATGTATTTTAAATGTTTTTCAAGGCATTTAGCGAGAAATCCATTTATCTGTGACTGCAATTTGCGATGGTTAGCGGAATATCTCCACCGAAATCCGATTGAGACCTCAGGGGCGCGATGCGACACCCCAAAAAGAATGCAGAGAAGACGAATCGAAGCCCTCAAGGATGAAAAGTTCAAATGTAAGGGTAAGCACCCCCACTTTAGAATTCATTGAATTCAGTGGTGTTGGTGTTAACAATTAATACTTTCATTTAAAGCAAGAAATAAATACAAACAATCCAACATTTTAATAAATATTTTTAACAAAAAATCATGTAATATTCATATATTAATTATGTGTTTAATAAAAATCATGCCATAGTTCATTTTAATACAATAATTAAAGAGAAAATCAGAGAGTAAATGTTTATGTTTTTTGTTAGTGTAACTTCAAAATATTAAATTAATTTATATTAGGTCAAGAAGAATTTCGTACGAGGTACGCTGGAGAATGTTTAATAGACAACGCATGTCCAACAAATTGTACTTGCGATGGAACAATTGTAGATTGCTCTGGAAAAGGATTAAAGAAAATTCCAACCGATATCCCATTGTATACAACAGAATTGTTAGTATTTATGAAAAATGCTGTATAACTACTATAGGCGACAAAAAATACTGCTTGCTATAGTTACGCACCTGTTTACGCGCTTCTACTTGAAGGTGTATTCGTTCTTTATCACGACGGACAAGTATTGTTGAGCCGTTAAGAAACATTTTTTCATTAAAATGACATTTAATCTAACAAGAAAATAATGTAATAGCGCGCTATTATTGCAAAAATACATTCGTAATACGGACCATTGTTGTAAATATTGTGTCCCTCTAGTAAATTCCTTTGATAGCAACAAAGAAAATTTGATTACAACAATGAAAATGTTCGATAGCAATAAAGAAATCTTTACAACAATGTAATATATTTTCACGATGATTTGGCATACCTATAGTATTTATACACAATTATTCAACATAAATATATATTATTTTACGCAAAACATAATTTCAGATTACTTTATGATAATGAATTGGGCCGAATACGTTCAGACGGACTTTTTGGTCGATTGCCAAATTTAATAAAATTAGATTTGAGACGAAATCAAATAACTGGAATAGAAGAAAATGCCTTTGAAGGGGCTTCACGCATCACAGAATTGTAAACATATATTATTTGTATTTTCCCAAACTGACTAAATATTTTTTTAGGTTACTATCCGAAAACAAACTTTTAGAAGTGCACAACAAAATGTTTTTAGGCCTCCACAGTTTAAAAGTTTTATCATTATTCAACAATCAAATAACTTGTGTCATGCCTGGTTCATTTGATTATTTGACATCATTACACACTTTAAATTTAAACCAAAATCCGTTTATTTGTAATTGTCATTTGGCGTGGTTTTCCGAATGGTTAAAAGTCCGTGGATTAAGTGGGTCGCCTCCCAGGTGTTCTAGTCCAACAAGGGTTAAAGACGTTTTGATCAAAGAGTTACCCCAAAATGAATTCAAATGCACTAGCGAGAATGACCAGGGATGTTTAGGTGATAATTATTGCCCACCAATGTGTTCCTGCACGGGGACTATTGTGCATTGTTCAAGGGCAAAGTTGAAAGAAGTACCTAGAGGAATACCGCCGGAAACTTCAGAATTGTAAGATTTAATTGTTGAATCAAATTCAGAAATGTAAGATTTATGTTGTAGGTACTTGGAATCAAATGAAATACAGACTATACAAGTTGAACGTATCAGGCATTTGAAGTCGCTAACGAGATTGTAAGTTTCTGAAATTGCTTGCTAGTCACACCCACCTGACATTTTAAGCTACTTGCTAGTTGGTCGCACTACAATATTTAGTAGTAGCAAGTTTCTTTAGCGTACTAGGCTTGGGTGACTAGCAAGTCGCTTACTTAATGGGAGTTGGGGTGACTAGCAAGTCGCTTAAGAAATTAGGTGACTAGCAAGTCGTTTTAATAATTGGGTGACTGGCAAGTCGTTTAAATAGTTGGGTGACCTATTGTAAAAGAATTATTTATTATTTGATATTCCACCGCGCTTATTACCAAATTATGTCACAAGATGAAATACTATTTTATTACCACCAATTTGTAACAATTACTTAGTTTCCAAGTAGTTTTGGAAACAGTTTTCAAAACATTTTTAGTTTTGAAAACGCGATGTATACATTGTCAGAACGGTTTTGATTTATCTTAAACCTGTTTTGACCCCGTATTCATGGCGTTTTCAAAACTAAAAACGTTTGAAACGGTTTTTCAAAACTGCTTGTAAACTAAGTAAAAGTTATTTCAGTCAAAATTTCTATCACTTTTAATAACAGGTCTGGGATTTCAAAAAGTACTTAGCGCATGAATAAAAATTAAATGCAATTTACAATAACAAAATATATTAAGTAAAGAAACATAAAAATAATAATAATAAGCACATTTACAATATATATTTCTTCTTCTCTGCTCACGAATTCGTAGTCCCAGAATTTATTAAAATGCAATAAAGGAAAACACTTACGGCCGATTTTACCACCGATTCGTAAAACGTTGTCTAACTGAGAATTTCTTAAATTTAAGAACTGTCTATTTTTTAACTGTCAAAAACTAAAATGGAATTATGAGGTATGTCTTTCTTTAACACAATAAAAGTGTGAAATAATGAAACTTTACGGCACTTTTTTCACACTTTTATTGCAAACGTAAAAAAAATTGTATGCAACTCGAGTAAAAAGTGTCTTATTACTCTCATGGGATTTAACGAACTCGCCTGCGGCTCGTTCGGTCAAACTTTCATATTCGTGAAATAAGACTATACTTTTTACTCTCTTAAAATGTCTTAATCATTAATCACCCTCATTAACACACTTAATAGTTAAATAACTGTTAAAGATCAATTTTGCAACTTGACATTTGAATAGAATAATAATCAGACATGCGTGGTTCATAGCTTACTCCGAATTAGGTTTTTTTTTGAACACATTGTATTTCAAATTCTCAAATTCTATCATTCTCTTAAAATTCTCTTGCCATTCTACCCGGCTAGAAAGATTTTCCGATGTTACATTATCTCGCTGTTCGAGTGTGACCTGTGACATAAGAAATTCTGCATCTTATTGGCTAAACCAAACTCAAAATAAACACAAACCAATCATGTTCGTGAATAATGACATCAGTCACAAGTATAAAACGGCCCTTTGAGTTCATCTGGGTTTATTTTAAGAATTGCTTATAGACCTATGAGTATGAGAACAGAATTTGGGACGTTTACCGAATAACAACATAACATCTATATGTAACAACAAAAGTTTACAAAACAAAAACAATGACTTGTGCCCAGAATTCAATTGTTACACTAGAAAGTCGCTTAAATATTAAGGTGACTAGCGTATCGCTTACTTAATTGGGTGACAAGCAAGTCACTTAATGGGGGTGGGGGTGACTAGCAAGTCTCAAATAGTTGGGTGACTAGCAATTCGGTTAAATATTAGGGTGACTAGCAAGTCTGAAAATACTTTTTAGTAATTATTATGATTTTTTAGAGACTTGAGCAACAATCAAATAGGAATATTGTCCAATTATACGTTCGCAAATTTGACGAAACTATCAACATTGTAAGTATTACAATAAAATAAATTATATATTGTTGTAATCAATAATTTAATTGTAGGATTATAAGTTACAACAAACTTCAATGTGTTGAAAGAAATGCTTTAACGGGTTTAAAGTCTTTACGAATATTATCTTTACATGGAAATCAAATATCAATGATTCCTGAAGGAACTTTTGGCGATTTACAATCAATAACACACATGTAAGTATTAATATTACAACTTATTTGAAGTGTTACATATATTGTAAATATTATAGAGCACTTGGTGCAAATCCATTATACTGCGATTGTTCATTAAAATGGCTAGCTGAATGGGTGAAGCTCGATTACGTCGAACCTGGAATAGCAAGATGTGCTGAACCACAAAACATGAGAGACAAACTCTTGCTGTCCACTCCAGCAGTAGCGTTTCAATGCAAAGGCAAAGTATCAAATGAAATACTAGCAAAATGTAACGCGTGCTACACTTTTCCTTGCGAAAATTCTGGTGTATGTGTGCCTCAAGCAGAACGTCAGTTTAAATGCCATTGCGCGCCGGGATATCACGGCCCTCATTGCCAATATCAAATAGATGCTTGCTACGGCAACCCTTGTGTCCATGGAGTTTGTAGAGTTGTACAAGAAGGCCGTTTTGCTTGCGATTGCCACGCTGGATTCACAGGCGCTAGATGTGAAATAAACATTGATGATTGCTCGCAAAACCAGTGTCAAAATAATGCCACTTGCCAAGATTTAATTCAAGCTTATAGTTGCAAGTGTTTACCAGGGTTCACGGGAGAATTTTGTCAAACAAAAATTCCTTTTTGCACAAAGGAATACAATCCGTGTAAAAATGATGCTAGATGTGTTGATCATTACACGCACTATACTTGTGAATGTTTGCCTGGTTTTAAAGGGGAAAATTGCACTATAAATATCGATGATTGTGAAAATCATATGTGCCAAAACGGCGCTACTTGTATAGACGGCATCAACGATTACATTTGTAAATGTGCTGCTGATTACACCGGCAAATTCTGCGAAGGAACTCCCATGGTTGTTCATATGTATCCGCAAACATCACCATGTCAGCATCACGAATGCGTTCATGGTGTTTGCTTTCAACCTCATGGTTCAAGTGATTATTTGTGCAAATGTGCGCCAGGATATTCTGGAAAGAAATGTGAATATCTTACTAGTTTGAGTTTTGTGCACAATACTTCGTTTGTGGAATTAGAGCCGTTGAGAACTAAACCTGAAGCTAATGTAACGATTGTTTTCGCTACTAGTCAAGAAAATGGAGTTTTGTTATATGATGGCCACCAGGAGCATTTGGCTGTTGAGTTGTTTAACGGAAGGATTAGGGTCAGTTATGATGTTGGGAACTCACCAGTTTCTACCATGTACAGGTAAAGTAAAATACGGTCCTCTCAAGAATTTTATTTTTATGGTTATATGTAGGTGCAAATCTATTAAAAACACTGAGTTCCACAAAAATTAGAGCGCGGAAAGTAATATTTATAGTGATTTTGGCATTTTTTCTGAAAAAAAGTACGTTTAAATTCCTATAAAACTAATGTAACCATCCGAGTTTTGTCAGGTTGAGTTCTATGCGTTAGGTTACTGTTACATTAAAGTATTTTTTGAAAATTGCAAACGAAGAAGTCATAATTTTCACAAATACAACTTTTAGAATATGTAAAATCTGACTATTTTTACAAAAAATACATAAATACCTGATTCCGCTCTCTAGTTTTGTGTTTCTATTCAAAGTATTTACTTCTTAAGAATTGGCGGTTCTCACGACAGCCACATTCAAAACAATGGGGTATTCCACCATAACAAAAAAATTTAAAAAAATTCTATTTAACATAAAGTATGGCTCAATAAATAATAGTTAAAACAATGAAAACATTTTTTAAATAATTACTTTGCGAGATATTTCACATTTGCTAAAAGGGAAAATTGACGTCATACAATTGTTATCTTTCTCTCGCAGCGTACTCAGAGCAGTGTGTGTGAGAAAGACAAGTATAGGGGAAATGTGACACTGATTTCTCGAAAATAAAATACTGTTAAACTAGGAACAATTAAGATTTTTTAATACTATGAATTGCTTCAAAACTGAATGAAGTTTTTAAAATAATAAAAAAAATTGAGTAGAATACCCCATTGTCAAACGGTTCAGTTATTCCAGTGCGGACGCCTTCTTTAGGGGGCACATTTTAATATGCCCCTTTTCTCCGTATTTAGTTCGTACATGGCAAAAACTTTGTATTGACACCATTGGTCTCTGTGATTTTATAAAAAAATCAATAATAGGATACTATACCATAGTCAGATTTTAACTATCTTAAATAAGAAAGTAAAAATATAATTAATTAGTATTAGTGATTTTTTTTGTTTAAATATTAATTGGTTTGCAAACTACAATATGTCCCAAGCAATTTGATTGGTTGTCTGATTTTAAAAGCAAGATTCGCGCGTTTGTGCGCCCGCCCACTGACAAAACTTCAATGGACAAACACTGGCGCCATTCGCTACCATATCACAATATTGTCAAACAGTGGTCAAACTGTTTCAAAATTCTATAATTTATTAGGAAAAAAAATACATTTTATTTATGTTAATTATACTATATCTCGCTTGTTATATAAAATCTCTAAGTCGCGTTTGCGCAAAATTCTCAGATCATGCTTTTCTTTCAGAAAAAAAAAAATGGTATATAACGACATACATATTTGGTTGAAAAACTATACGATGTTGAATTTATACGTGAATATTATGAATATTTTGACTAAAATAGATGTGTATATGTTAGAGTGGCCGTCACTTCAGAAAAAGCCATTTACTTCATCAATAGATGCGCGAAGTATTGTGGTAGTGATGACTAATGGCCGGTTGCACCGCTCACGCTTAAATTTTAAGGGTTCCTTAAATTGACAATATCGTATCGAAATGAAACGTCAAATGAGTAAATGAATATTGCTGTCAAAATTTCGATAGGCATTTTTTTTGTTTAAGCCTAGCTTAAAATTTAAGTGTCGGCGGTGCAACTGGGCATTAGAGCCACAAATATTGTAAGCAGTGACGTTCCATATTATTCTTTACCAAATAGTAAAAGCTGTAAAAGCGTATTTGACTTCAATTGTTTTTTTTTTGATATTTATTTTAATTTATTATTACAAATTATTTTTAAATGACGTAAATATGCTAAAAATACTTTTTTAAATACCTATTTTTGCGTCTGCTTTGATTTTCATTAGAAAAAATATACGTAAATTAATGGATATTATACTTCATTTCACGTAAGAAAATAGCGTTGGTTTAGATAGGGTTATAAATTCTGCCCTTTAATTGGTCAGAATGCTAACCTAGTTCACAAAAGCGAAAAAAATATCACTTGTCAACTGTCAATTATCACATAAAATCGACAAAATTAAGTGATATTTAACCATGTTTTAATGTAGTTTTTAATATTCCGGGCTCGTACATTTTATAGATAAAAATATTTTTATTATTGATAAAGTTTGGTTTCACGGATTTAAATTATTTATTTAATGCATGTAAAAACGGTCGGGTCTCAAGCGCCATCTGCTATTTTCTTACGTGAAATGTATTATGGGGATATTTTTTGTTGAAATTTTAATTAATAATGCATAAGTTAGGCCAGCATATGACGTAATTCAACAATAATACAAATACTTACTTTCATATAGGTAATTAGTATAAAAAACAATTAATTTAAAAATATTAATATCTCACATAATTTGTTGACTAATCATGAAATGATGCAAGTGGGATTGTTATAACAACTAAGAGTTATGACAAAAATTAGTTCCTGCGCTGGCGATGTAAATGACCTTTTCTTACGTGGCGGCCACTCTATATTTAACCATTTATGGTTTTATGTGAACGTTAATTATTCTTTATAGTTTTGAGATGGTATCTGACGGGCAGTACCACATCGCCGAGCTAATAGCAATCAAAAAGAACTTCACCCTGCGTGTAGACCGCGGTCTAGCGCGTTCAATAATCAACGAAGGTCCAAAAGACTATTTAAAACTTACCACCCCAATGTATTTGGGCGGAATTTCATCCGAACCCGGTCGCCAAGCGTTCACCCTGTGGCATCTGCGAAATTTAACCAGCTTTAGGGGATGTATGCGTGAAGTTTGGATCAACCACAAGCAAGTTGATTTTAATAACGCAAAAGAACAACAAAAAGTTACGGCAGGATGTACTTTAATGCAAGATAATGAGCCGGAGTATCCTGATATGATAGATCAAGAACAAGAAAGTCCAGGAGATATAGATTTGGAGGAAGATGATGACGATGTTTTAGTTGATGATGTGCCTGACCCGTGTAATGGGAATGGGTGTAAACAAGGCACTTGTGTGCCCCAAACTAGAGGAGGGTATACATGCAAATGTAAAACGGGCTATAGGTGAGCGAAATATTTTTAATCTATATTTTGAAACGCATGAAATTGTAAATTAAATTAGAATTGCCGAAAAACATTTACAGTTTCATGCAAAATTTTTGAGCCAAACAGATTTTTAAATTATATAAAGGTGATACAAAAATAAAACAGTTATATTAATAAACATATGCAGTAGTGCATAAAATATTTTCATATTATAAACCAGTAACTATGCATATAAAATGATGTAATGTAATATAACTGTACCGGGTTCAAAAAGACCCATAGATGTTGAAAACCCAAATAATTAAATAAATAAATAAATAAAAATTATGTAGTAACAAAATATTTTATTCATAATCATTATAGTAATATACAATTCCTAACCTTTTGGAGGTTGGAAATTACGTCATTCCTAACTTTAATGACAATCTCTTGGGTTGGAAACACGATTTAAAATATACTGGTTATGCCACTTGTCATGTTTTTCATTGTTTCTGATGGTCCGCTTGATACGTGTTTCCTTGAATAATCCGCTAGATGCGCTACGTGAGAACGACCCTACCACAGCAAACTATTTTTACATAAAATATAAAAAATGAAATGCATAATGAATTTATTTTTAATATAAATTTATATATTTAATGGAAACCTGAATCAATACATTGTTAGAATTTAAAATTGGAAAAACTAAATAAATTGATAGAACCGTACGCTTCCAGATTTCCATTCGGTAATAATATCATCTTCTCGAAAATGTTTTCGACAAACAACATCATTCAATCTTAATTCGTGATCATCTCTACTAATTGCACATTGACATTTTTTAAAAAGTGATATATCGAGTGGAGCAGCAAGCAGAGATTCTTTTTCAGTGGATTTCTTGTAACCGGTTTCACATCTTTTCATTTTGCATTAATTGCAATATCTTTCAACAAAATATTTATATTACATTACATATAATACGAATATGTACTTCAAAACCTGTTTTATTTACTTTTCTTTAAGATATAACATGTAATATTTTCAAAATGACATGCAAATGACAGGTGTCAGTTGGGTCGTTCTCACGTTGCGCCTCTAGCAGAAAAAACGAGAAAACATGTATCGCTTTAGACCCTCGTTTCGTGCAGAGTGGCACTACCAGTATATTTTAAATCGTGGTTGGAAATAACAGATTTCACTTTCATCTCTTGGGTTGAAAATGTTTATGAAGGGGTTGCCTAGCAACATTGCCGTAGATCCCCATAATTAATTAGGCTAAACAAATTTTAAGACAGCTGTCAAAATATTAATAAAATTAAAGGTTATAATTCATTGATTTATTTTGAAAATTATTGCTTTAAAATGAGGATGATTGTGAATAAAATAGTATACAAACCTCGGTGGGAGTTTCATAACAGCCTCGCGCATTATCTCACCTCGAGGCTTCGCCTCTCGGTAATATACATAAGGCCTCGGCTGTAATGAAACATCTCCCACCTCGGATGTAATATACTATTATCGTGCTGTGTAAAAATATTACTCCAAAGATATACATATTTCAAAACTACTAAAAAGTCTGTTCAATCTTTTTTGACTTGTGATTTTGTACTCCATATTTAATAGTTTTATCATTCCTTTTGATACAATCATTTCACTGCAAAACATATTTTTTTTCTGGCAGAAGGAAGTATGTATATGGTTTGCTTAAAATATGTTTATTAAAGAATTCATAGTACTTTTTATGTCGACTAATGCACCTATATCGTTATGTGAACATGCACATCATAAAATGACATTTCTTCAGCCATGCCTAACTGTAGGGATTTGGTAGCTAGAATTGTATCTTGCACTTGTTGGTCGTTGAAAATATTTCGTACCATCATTTTCGAAAAAATAAAATTTAATTCATCCGAAAATAGCATTTTTCACTAGTCGACTACACCCTAATGTTGATATGTTTTACAATAATTTTTATTACTTCTACTAATTAAATGTTTTTGTAACAATGATACGTCATATTTCTTTAAGACGTTGAGACACAATTGGATAGATTTTCTATTCAAATTTCTTTCGAAATGTCCACAGTAGATTTTTTTATTTACCATAGATTTTAATTTATTTTATCTGTTCGGTTTCTTTGTTTACGGAGTCTATAGCATGATTTTGGCAACTTATATTTAGTAATAATTCCATTTGTTGTGCTTTTGGCGATTATTAGCAAACCGGATATCTCACGAGAAACCTATTCTTACCGAGAAAGGTTTATTACTGATTCTCATAATTGGAAATGGGTGGGAATTTGATGACAAAAATAAATAAACAAAATATATAAATTTTGACCGTTTAAGCAACTTGGCTTGATATTTTTTGACCACACCACAGACAATTTCACTTATTTTAAAATACAATGAAAATAAATTTTAAAACATGTCAACGATACTAATTAACATTCCTAACAATAGTGTAATATTATTTTAAAAGAGATAAAATAAGTATGGCTCAATACTTTTGCACGCAACTGTGTATTTGAATACTTTTTAAAGTGATTCTTCCGATTTCAGAGGCAAGTTCTGCGAGCACCAAGAACCATCACCCTCTTGTCGTAAAGAACAAGTCCGCGAATACTATTCCGAAAACGGCTGTCGTAGTCGCAAGCCGTTAAAAATGGCGAAATGCATCGGCGGTTGCGGCAACTCATCTTGCTGTTCAGCCCGAAAATCAAAACGCCGTAAAGTTCGTCTCATTTGCAACGACGGCACACGCTATACAAAAGACGTGGACATCGTCCGCAAATGCGCGTGCACTAAGAAGTGCTACTGACTGCCAGTAGCCGCTATTCACGAAAAACTAAAGCTCACGTTCCTCACAGAAGAAGAAAACGCCACCACGAAAGCAGAAACGTACAGCCATCATGATAAACCCACTTGTGTTTTATCAGCGATGTTGTATCTTACGACTATTGGCAGTTTTACGTACCTTGTGGTGGTTTTTGTGCGACAGAGGTTGCATGTTCAAATGACGTTGCTACATTGGTGGTAGATTAAGATCTAAAAAGAGTGGAGCCCAATGTGTTACGCATTGAGCGAGAAATATTGCACGCCGGTCTGTTCAAGATTATTCAATCTAAGTAGAAATTTTGAGCTTATTTTTTCAAATTGAAATACTTTAAAGGAGATTTGGATAAATTGTAGACCTTTGGGGATAATTTTAAACACTTTCAGACAGTTCAAAATGTATTTCAGTTGTTGAAAAACAATTTAAAATAGTATGCGGCACTTTTCAGACCAATAAGAGTATTTTGAAACACGTTAAGACAGTTTTGAATAAGTTTCAATGACTTAGAAACAATTTATAATAAATTGCAGTACTATTTTTTTTATTTATTTGGGAACAATTTAAAACATTTTTAGTCAGTTTTGAATAAATTTCAGACCTGTAGGAATAATAATTTGAAATACTTTCAGACAATTGTGAATAAGTTTATTTATTATTTAGAAACAATTTTAAATAGTTTGCGGCATTTCTAAATAAATTTTATTTATTTGGGAACAATTTAAAACATTTTTGATAGTTTTGAATAAATTTCAGACCTTTAGGAATAATTTGAAACACTTTCGAATAAGTTTCAGTTATTTAGAAACAATTTAAAATAGTTTGGGAATACCTAATTTGAAACAATTATAACATCCAAAAAATAAATTTGAGAATAATCTTGAATATATCCGTCTTGTAAATTGTGTAATATGTGTTGTGCGAAATACAATGGGCCATACGCTTATTCCATTTAGTTTTTTCATTTCGGCTCCAATTAAAAAATAAAATAAAAAAGAAATAATCTCCGATGAATGTACGTACGTTACACAAAATGCATGACTTTGACTTGTATTTATATCATAATTAGAAAGAGCGCGACAATATACACGATGCGAGAGTGAGTGAATGAACCACTGCCCCCCGATTACCAGAACCAGCTCGGCTACGTTGGTGTCAGGTTTTACAGAACCTCGTTTTATACCAGAGAACCACTGAACACTTTAAATAATAAATAAAAATAGAATTGAATACTTAGATGTGTGAATAGCGGCTACAGACAGACAGATGCATGGGTCTTCGTTGTACATTAGACTAGTTCATGTGTGAAACACAGTTGGTACCCATGGAATACCGCCTAGTAAGACTTGACAGATTTGGGAACATTTTAAATAAGTTTCAGACCTTTGGTAATAATTTGAAACAAAAACTATTCAATGTTATTTAACGAAATTTGGTATTTAGGGGTTTTTCGACATGCCCGTTTCAATTAAAATATTTTCAAAGCAGTGGCACTTCCGGTTTCCCCGGAAGAACTTTCTTTTTTTTTTAATGAAATGCTATATTTTTTATTTTACCATTGGATTCAGCAGAAAAATTATATATGAAGCAATAAAAACATTTATTTGAAATCGCCACTAAAGTGCACAGAAGTAGTCATTAAAAGTTCAGAAATCGGCATTAAAGTAATCCATTATACGACGATTACAAGCAAATGCAATGTTGCCATCTTTATAATAATTATTGTAAATATAAGATAATTTGGTTACGGTATATAATAGTAAATTTGTACGTAAAATGACGAAAAATATGTGCAAGAAGAGCGAACTAAACAATTCCGATGAAGAATATTGAAATAAAATATAATTTTGAGTGTTCTTTACGATAACCTCAATGTTCGAAGGTTAGCAACATTGAGTGCCAGACTGACAGTTACATAAACATAACCTATAAAAATAAAATATCCCTTACATTTTCACAAATTTTCAATTTCAAATAAAATTTAATACGCAACTCGGCACTAAAGTTCCATTTTATCACTCATATGGTTTATTTTCCTCAGCCTTACGGTCTCGGCAACTAAACTGCATATTCGTGATAAAAAGTAGAACTTCAGTATCTTGATACATAATAACTACCAATAATGACCACTTCCAGTGTAATTCAATTTTTTTCTCAAAAAACGGCCACTTTATCGTTGTATATCTCGAGAATGGAATCTAATTTCTATAATCTGTAAAAATTGTTTTATAACCAAACTTATGCTAATATAAATTAATAATCGACAATTTCTGAAAAATGTAATTTCTACGTCAAAGTAAACTTAATGTTCAAAATTCAAAAACCTCAAGTTTTTTTTTTTTAATGGAACACCTATTTTTTATTCAATAAGTAAATTGCATTTATTTACAATAGTTTTAAAATTTAATTTAATTTAAATTACTATCATATTACATGCAAAATATAAAATAAATAGAAATAGAAAATATGAAATGTAGCTAAAACAAATTTTCAAACAAATTCTAACTCTTGCAATTTACATATTTTCCATTTTACTAAAAATGCTACACAAACTATCCCTATTTTTTAACGAAGAAGGATTCATTTAAATAATAAAAAATGGGGTGTTCCATTTAAAAAGTATGTACATTTATGTTACGTGTCGAATATAAAATGAAACGGTGTAAAGAATTAAAAAAAAAAAAAAAAAAACTCATCCCCATCATATCGTTTATATACGTAATGTAAAAAGAAGCGTGTAATAATAAATAAAATAAAATGGCGTGGAAATTACATTTTTCAGAAATTGTCGATTATTAATTTATATTAGTGGAAACAAATGCTTTCTTTACAAAACTGTTTTTACAGATTACAGAAATTCGATTCAATTCTCAAGAATGATAAAAGAAATGACCGTTAAAAAAAAATTAAAAAGTTGATTTAATCTGGAAGTGGTTGGTTATTGGTAAAATGTTTTTATTGCTTTAAATGTAAATTTTTCTGCTGAATTCAATGGTAAAATAAAAATATAGTATTCCATTTCAAATAATAAAGTTAAGTACTAGTTTCGGTTAAACCGGAAGAGCCCCTGCTTTGCAAATATTTCAGTTGAAACGCGCGTGTTGGAAAACCGCTAGATACCAAATTTCGTAAAAAAAATATTCAATAGTTTTTAAAATAAGGATAGCGTAAGTCCTGCATATTTCAGACTTTTGGGTACAATTAAAAATAGTGTTCGGCACTTGACTTTCTTACTGGTCGCGTATTGTCATACGGGCTCCAACCCTGAGCATTATGTATTTCTTACATCATTTTGTGTGTGATGTAATTGTAATTCCTTGCCCCCCCCCCCCCCCTGTGAGCGCTGCTAGAATAGTGTAATATTTACAATCAATCTGTACATGTACGATTTTCTTGTCCTACATACATAAAATCATCTATTTCTACATTATATTATTTATATACATACATACATAATGATATGCTTAATTAAGTTACAAATATTAATTTATATTCACATTATTTGTATTATATTTACACTGTAAGAACTAAGGCAGCTAAACTAGATAAATTTTATGTATTTATAAATTTTTATTTTCTATATTCAGATTAATATAAATTATTGCAATACAAATGTTATATTAAATACAACGTAAATAATTGTGTCTTCTTTACTTTATTCATTTATCATAGATTTCGATTGGATTCTGAAAATTCTGGAAAATAGTAAGTAAAAAATTTCTAATCTCTACCACAGTATATATCACGGTATAAATATAACCAGCAGTTGCTTTCCCAATAGATACCGGGTATCAACTTGAAATCCATTATAGATCCGGGTGGTTTTTCTGAAGGTGCACGATGGTTATGATATTGATAGAAAAATAAAAATATTCTGCATCTAATGAAATCGGCACTAAAGTAATCCATTATACCATACACAAAATAATACTATAATACTTATAACTTATAGTATTATTTTATAATATAATAATAATAATTTATTCGTAAAATGACACAAAAAAATTGTGCAAGAAGAACGAACTAAACAATTTCGATGAAGATTGAAATAAAACATAATTTTGAGTGTTTTTTACGGTAACCTCAATGTTCGGAGGTTAGTAACATTGAGTGTCAGACTGACAATAATAAAATATCTGATGTGGACAGCACATGACTTCCTTGTACGCCTGTTACACTATACATATTTTGTTAATAATTAAAATATGTATTATAACAGACCCAATCATAAAATTGCACGTATTTGACATAATTTGACATCAACATTTTTATTTTTTTATTTTTTGTCCTAATCCATAGCAAACTTAATTAGAGAATACAAAGAGCTAATTTAATCATAATTAATGTTTTCGACGCAGAATTCAATTCTCTAAAACTTTTATTTGAAGCATTTATTACTAAAATCAAAATAACACCATTTTTTTCAAGAAAAACTGATAACATCTTCAGGTAAAGTATCACTTCCGGTTAGACTATTTTAACCAAAATCTATTATGTTATTCCCATTGATATAGAAGTCTTATATATCAAATTTGAAAAGTTTTGGATTATATTTTAATATAATTTTTCATTAAAATCTATTATAGGCTTCAAGTAAAGTACCACTTCCGGGTAAACCATTTTAACCAAAATCTATTATGTTATTCCCATTGATATAAAAGTATTATATACTAAATTTGAAAAGTTTTGGATTATATTTTAATATAGTTTTCATTAAAATCTACTATAGGCTTCAAGTAAAGTACCACTTCCGGGTAGACCAATTTAACTAAAATCTATTATGTTATTCCCATTGATATAAAAGTCTTATATACCAAATTTGAAAAGTTTTGGATTATATTTTAATATAGTTTTTCATTAAAATCTATTACAGGCTTCAAGTAAAGTACCACTTCCGCAAGTTATGTAATGACCAAAAAGGGAGGTGCACAACTAGATGTTATAACAGTTCTAAATACAAAATTTTAACTTTTTACGGCTTCCCGTTTTTCAGTTATGCGAGATACGTACGTACGTACAGACGTCACGACGAAATTAGTCAAAATGGATTCAGGGATGCTCAAAATGGATATTTCCGTTGAAATCTGGAAACCGAAATTTTTCGCGATTACAATACTTCCTTTACTTCGTACAAGGAAGTAAAAACATAACCTATATTCCTTTTATTTTCACAAATTTCGATTTCAAATAAAATTTAATATACCCAAATCATTCAAGCAGCCAATGCACGTCATCACTTAGTGTAAAAACCTTAATGCATTAAGATCACTAATAGTGAAAAATGAAATAAAATTTCAATCATTTTTAACCGTCAAAAAGTGTATGGCCTTATATAATTATTATTAACACGTAAAGTGCCACAATAGAAATTTTAAGTTTTAGGTCCCCTCGGGCCAAAAATTTTTATTTCATATTTTGGTTTTATTTTAATTTAAAATAGTTATATTTAAAAAAAATTGTACAAAACGAAAATTTTTCAGCATCATTTTGATTTTTTTTTATGTCGACCAGCGTTAATCCCCCACGGCCACAGTGCTAATACTTAGCATAAATAATTTTAAAAAATGTTTACACCGAAACTAAATTAACTTACATTTTGCTTGCTACCTACCAAATATATTTCCCTATAATTTACATTGAAATGTCGTACGAACGTGATGTGATCTGGCTGCAAATAATTTTCGGTTTGTCGGAGTACATGTATTCCCCATGGCCACAATGGACCGTAAGGTTTAAGGAAAATGGGGGACAGCGTTGATCCCCCATGGCACTTTACGTGTTAAAATGAATAGTAGAGTTCATTACTTATCGTATATGACATGAATAACATATAAATAATGTACATATACTTCATATTATTCGTTTATTTGTTACTATAGTTGGCAACATTGATAATTTGTATACTTATACTGTCAAAGTTATTATTTCGTGTTTGAAACAATGGGGGCTGTCAGGCAAAGCTATCGCAGATGGCAGCACTCCAGTAAAAGCGATTTGAATGATTTAAAGCGGGGAAAATAATGGTGGTTACTACGAATATTTTGATGCAAAAATAATTAGATAAAAATACATAAGAAACATTGTACACAATTTAACAATAATTTTGCAACGCTTCTATTGCAATCGTAAATCCTTAACAATAAAATCAAATTGTCAAAATTTTAAAATGACAGTAGTGAGTCATCCGACAGTATTTTCAGTTTGCATTCTCTGTGGGTAAATACACATTATGGAAAATAATTATAATTTATGGTCCATTAATAATTTAAAAGAGGAATTAAGGTTATACTTCTTATAAGCACTGTTGGTTGTCAGATTTGATACCAGAATGTGCAATTGTAGACAAATTTTGTACTAGCGCTTACTTGCTCACATGCACATTTCATTGCTGAATCGCAGAGAGCTATTGCTGGAGTGGCGCCATTAGTTCATCAAAATCCCACCGACAGCTCTCATTTTGTGCGTTGAAAAGACCGCAACGTGACCGTTAACGCAAACACGTGGCAAACACAAAATCTGTGAATCTGCTAAAGGTAGCACTTATTATAATCAATCAGAAGAATTCGGAATATTTCTTTGAAATTCGGCTCACTTTTATTTATTGTTTTTATATGGCATACATAAGTATAAATAAGGTTAGTATTATAAAATAATTTAAATAGAAATGGACAGTGACTAAAATATAGTATTTATTTTGTAGATTGTGACAGTTCATTAACATGTCGATAATACAGATTACAATCTGTATAACTCCTTTCATAGATTCTAAAACCTCTGTAAACGTACCAGTATATGACGTCACACATCTAGTTACTTTTATTCAATTTTTATTAATGACGTGTATTGACTGCTTAAATGATTTGGGTATATGCACCTCGGCACTTAAGTTCCATTTTATCACTCATATGATTTATATTCCTTGGCCTTAAGGTCTCGGCAATTAAATTCCATATTCGTGATAAAAAGTAGAACTTCAGTACCTTGATACATAAATCTATATATATAAAAAAATAAGGTTTTTCTTTGGGGCCTTAGTTATGGACTTCTACCGAACCGATTTTAATGATTCTTTTTTTAAATGAAAGCTATTAGCATGTAGATGTGCACAAAAATCTAAAATGTTACAATAATGATTCCGACTATTTTTTATAAGGCCTTAAAGATTTTTTATTAAGTACCGCTGTCAAGCGATAGATGGCAGCACTGAAAATATGAAGATGAGCATGATGTAAAATAAATATAATTTGTGAAAATTGCTACAAAAATAATATTTTGTATTATTTTAGAGCTGGTTTATCAATGCAAGGTTAAATAATGTAACAGGTAAATAACGTGTAAAGCTTTTATCATACAAAAATTAAAAGTTAACCTTAAATGACAAATAAATATGTCAGCATGTCAACTTATAGTGAAACCATAATAAGGAATTTTTTCCCTCAAAAATTAATAAATATAATAGTTAATTCATTAATTCAATTATGGTAAGTAATTTAATAATATTGAGCAAAATTAATGAAGATATATATTTTGTACTATAATATAATAATTTTTTTAACCTAAAATTTAAAAATTTATTGAAATATATATCCCGTAACTAAAACACAGCATTATTACCTATTTAAAAATTGACAAGAGACAGGTGTACATTTACAGGTTTTGAAATAACGAAATCATTAAATTCAAAAGAGTATATTACAATCATCCACTTGGATGCCCCTATTTTCCTGCTCTGAAACGTTGCCCCTTAATGCTACCTTTTACAATTCGTTTTCGAACTTTTGAAACATGATTTTACATTAACCAAATATGAATTCACATTAACGAAAACTGATTTCACACAAATTAGAAGTGAATTCCCAGTAACGAAATACGATTTCACATTAGCGAAAACGAAAACTGATTTCATGTAAAAGAAAAACTGTATTCATACCAATGAAAACTAATTTCAACTAAACGAAAACAGATTTCAAACCCTCCGGTTACTTTTCTCACTTTTAGCGTAGCTAACATTGTTGTAATCAACTTCTATCATTGTTGTAATCAAGTTTCATCATTGTTTTAATCAAGCTTTTTATTGTTGTGATCAAATTTAATCTTTAGTTAAGTTTCTTAAAAATACTATTTGCTATTTATTTAATATTTTATAAGTTCAGAAAAATATTTTAATATATTTTAGGGACGATACATTTGCCTTATTTTTTTGCCTTTCCAAAGGTGACTATTGCCCCTTCTTGCCTTTCCTTGGCGGTGCCTATTTACGATTCCTATGTAAAATCTGTTTTCATTTAGTTGAAACTGGTTTTTAAAATTGTGAATTCTGTTTTCATTATTACAAAATCGGTATTCAGGAGTGATAAATTAGTTTTCGTTACTGTGAATTCAGGTTTTCTTTGTGTGACATTAAGTTGTAAAATTATACTGTAGAGGGTATAGATATGCAATGATAATCCATACTGTTTTAAACCGAATAAAGATGGTAATAATTTGAAAAATAGAAATACGTTGATTCCTCATAGATTACAATAATGCATAATTTTTTTGTGTACAATAAATTATTACTACAATAATTTAACTTGAAATCGTAAATGAAACACATTGATTACGACAATAAAAATATTTGTTGGTGACAATAAATTTTATACATTATAAAATGGAATAAAATGAAGTAAGAATAATTGCAACATTGATTCATAATTATAATTTATAATAATAAAATATAACATTGAAAGACGTTGAATATGCGGATAATCTCAATTAGATGTTTTACCTTTTTCTTCATTTAAATTTATAACAGTAAAAAAAAATTCAGACAAACTCTCGAATTTACCCCTAGCAGCAAATCTTCAAATCATAAACTGTTCAATTAAATGAATACCTACTGTAGTTCCTATAGAATTTTTATTATTTTTCTATATAAATTGCATATTTTTAATAGGTATGTTTATCCGTTACAAAATTTAACATTGCTGCAGTTTGTTGTAAAATTTGTACAATAATATCCAAAGTTCCTGATCAAATAATTACGTAGCAATAAAATCTATCCTGGTCCTGTGTTACAAGACCTGTATTTCTTATGTATCGAACCAGTTTCAGTTCCCAATTTACAGTTTTTATTTATAAACAGTCAATCAAACATATAGTTTTCCTAACTAACAGTTACCATTACTTCACTTTTAACTTTGCATTAACATACCGATCCTAAATAATTTACTTATTATTACCAGTGTTGTGTCAAATAATCTCCCTATTCCTATGTGCTC
Organism: Ophonus ardosiacus; assembly: GCA_943142095.1. NCBI lineage: Eukaryota > Metazoa > Arthropoda > Insecta > Coleoptera > Carabidae > Ophonus > Ophonus ardosiacus. The sequence continues at coordinate 15,422,514 of OW964834.1, forward strand.
AACAAAGCAGCGGTAGTTAGAAAAGTGTAGAAAAGTACCAAACATTAAATACAAATACAGAAAATTTAATAATGTTATCCCATATTGTTTGTTGCAAATATTTGCAACGGGTACAGCTAGTAACTATTTAAATTCAATTTTATTCCACGAGTATCACTATAAATGAGCATGATTTATAAAATTTCAAATTCAATTTCGCAGTTTACAAAACGTGCAAAATAAAATTTGAATAGTCAATTGGATGTAGAATTTTATTATCTGCAACATATGTATGTATGTATAGCAATTTTAATTTTCGTGTCTTTCTGATACAATATTATAGGGCGACCAAGCAATATGTGCCCCTGGTTTCAACTTGGGAGGTGTGGTCTATCATTACGTGTACATTCGGAGAAAGAAGTTTTCTATACAAATTTTAGCGGTTCATGTATAAAATGGATTTATTTAAAACACAAATGAAATACATAAACATTTCTTTAAATGTCGTTTATTATGTACATATTATACCTTCATAAATATAATTCATTTATTAGTACGCCTACCGCCGCCGCCACTACACTTCTACTTTTATTCTACGCGTTCGCGGCAAAATTCTCAAATGTTATTGGTTGAATATTTACGTCAGCGCGTGCCTTCCGCGTCGAGGTCAGGGGCACATATTGCTTGGTCGGACAATACCAAGAGTCCAGCACCAGCTGATATACATATACCAAGCAGAATCAAAAAGTATTTTGAAATAGCAAGTTGCTCATTAAAAATTCGACCATTCTGCGTTTAATCCTTTGCAGGTAGTGCCCAGACTATGCTGGCCAGAATCCAGAATGTCTCTTTTAAAGATAGCATGTTTTCTTTTTAGACTGAGATTTTTTTGTTCTTTTTTTCTAACAAAATGTTCTCTTTTTCAATTTTTTTATTTGTTATGTTATAATTTGGTTATAAATATGCACTTATATTGTATAGGGCACGGAAGATCACGTGAGGTACTAAATGCCTAAGTGCGACATCCAGTGACCTCTATATACAAAATGGACCGGCGGCTTGAATAACTTGCGTGTATCCACCGAGAATACCACCCGCCTGACTGGTTGGGTGTCTATCTCTCTCTAACTTTCGTGTATAGTTGGACCAAGCAGATATGCGAAAATGTATTTAAGCTTTATTCTTCATGTTCATCGTTAATTCATCGTACTGGTACCAGCTGACGCATGCGTACTTCTCACTGTTAGAAAGAGATGGCCACCCCACCATGACAGTTGAGTGGATACAGCTCGCGCCGTTGTAAAGAGATAGGAGTCGCCGGTCCATTTTGTATAATAGAGGTCACTGGCGACATCGGATACAGCCATATCTTTACAATCAGTCAGAATTCTCAGCAATCAGTGCATTGATCCAGTGAATATACCCAGAAACTTTGGTGAATACATCTGGCGCTCCTCTGGCCCAAGGATTTCCAAAGGACAGAATACCACACAACTGCCCATTCCATACAAGAGGACCACCAGAATCACCAAAGCACGCACCTTCTCCTTCTTTGATGAGCGTACAGACATGGGTCTCTCTGATAGTTGGTCTCGGATACCAGTCCATGTCTTGACATTTCTGATTATTCAAAGTTTTCAATGTAATCCACTGAAGAATATCAGAACTACCCGTCCATCCACTGAGAATGACTTCTGATCTATCGGGAATCTCCTGGGTGTTGAGTGGGATAGGCTGAACGTTAGCGCTCATTTCGATGGATTCTGTAACTTGGATGAGACCGATGTCGTTTACTAAAGAAGAGCTACTCCAGTTCTCGTGGATGAAGGTCTTTTTTGGATTGTAGACCTTCGCGTTTGGATCGTCGATTACATTGCTACCTACAGCAACAGTAATTTTATACATGGCAACGCCGTCCAGACAGTGGGCAGCGGTTACGAACCATCTTAAACAATTAGCTTTATTGAAATAAAATTATTATGTGCGAAGATCGAAAAATAGGATTTTGCACGATCGGTTTTTTTAATGTTTACCGATAGGGTTCCAAGGCAGTAAGCTTTATTTTCAAATTGAATCACTTACCGATCAGGAGGCGGGGGCGGTATGCAAATAAAAACAAAGCTTACTTAAAAAATGACAACCAAAAATATGTTATGGGACATTAGGAAATACTTTCGTTACGACTTCAAATAGAGATCTTAATAATTTTGACTTCTCTTGATCTCCAAAATCATCCTCAACCGATAGGAAGGGGAACACACGCATCGTCCTAATGTTCATTCATCAACATGTTCAATTCTCACTTCGTTCTGTTTCATAACGTTCAAATCTATAAAACGTTCATCCATGAAGTTGGCGCGTATCAAAACGTTTATTACTCGCGCGCTTCCAAAATTAAACAGTGCATCATAGAAAACACATACTAACGTAATCATCACTGTCTACCTAAATTCGGGTTTGCGTTTAGGTTATGTTTATGTTTGTTTAAGATTATTTTTTAAAAATTTACACGCCCAGATATGTACAGGGCGATCTATGTGCACTAGGAATTTGTATAAGACAAGAAATGTACAAGACAATGGGCGCGTTCAGCACCCCGGCAGCGATGAGCACAGGGTTGGCAAAAACCCAGCGATGTTTAGAAAAACCCGACCCACTGGGTTTTTGATGGGTTTTTGGGCGGGTCAGTGGGTTTTATGGAAATTAAAATGATGTTTTACGAACAGGAACTAACGAAACCGAACAAAGTTTTTACGCATAGTGAATGAAGTAGTAGTGTACGCGTTTAATAAAAATGTGTTTTTCCGAATATAAGGGTAATCGCGAATGCTCAACAGGAGAAAACAGGAAGTGGCAGGAAGCAAGGAACTGAATGAAAATAACTTTATTTAAGGAGTCACTCATTGTAAAAATTGCAAATTAAAAATCAGTTCTAAAATTGAAAGAATTCGAAATCATTTAAGCAACTGTTTATTATATAAAAAAAATATAACAAAAACCCGGTTAAAATGCCAAATAGTGTTGTATCCGATACCGATACTGACACAGAAGAATCCAATTTTCCTAATACGAATACATCGGTATTATATACTTATATTTATGTTGATTTCAATTAATTTTTTATATTCTCAAATCTCTAAGTTTGATATCTATATAGGATATATTAGGCTGGGTTTTTGCTTGGGTTTTTGTAAATTTTTGTAAATGGGTTTTTTCTGGGTTTTACCCATGGGTATAACTGGGTCGCGGGTTTTTGTGCCAACCCTGGATGAGCACCCCTGCGTGCCGGTGATTGCCGAATGTAATTGCTGTCAGCGATGAGATGTGCTGAACGCGACCTATATTTTTACGTTTTGAAAATGTACAAGGCAAGCTATGTACAGGGCGATCTATGTACATTATGAATTTGTATACCTACCAATTTGCACCGAGTAAAACATTTTTCTTTGCAATTTGTTCTTTAGAATTTAATATTTAAATTTGGAAGCGCGCGAGAAATAAACTTTTCGATACGCGTCAACTTCATTAGAGAGTTATTGCAGTTCCAACGCAAAAATAACGTGCACTTTAAAGTCACGTGACAGCCCGAGTGCGCATATCTTTTGAGGTTATGTTTCGGTGAAAAGTGTGGATGTAACCTCGTTTGTGTTGCTTTTAGCGTTAGCGTGAATACACGAATTAAATGCGGTAAACATTGAAATTGAAAGTCCTTTATTTCTAAAATAAAGTGTTTTCTACATAAGGTTAACGTTTACGTTCTTTCATCTTAGAAGTTGCAATAACTCCCTAATTGATGAACGTTTTTGTAGATTTGAACGTTATAAAACCGAACGAAGTGAGAATTGAAGATGTTGATGAATGAACATTAGGACTTTGCATACTTAGCCGATAGGAAGCACTTACAGACCTTAATACTTAAATAAGTAACAATCTTCATTTGAAATTATAAGGAAAGTATTTCCTGATGTGCCATAAAACATTTGTCCCAATGTTTAGGAAATGGTAGAAGTGTCAGAAAATTCCAGACGTTTTAGTAATGTAAAACCAAAGCCAAATATTGAACTAATTTTACGCATCAAGTATAAGTACAAATACTAAAATAATTTGACTTTTACGTCAAAGGGTAATAAGAATATTAATAAAAATAATTTGCACATAATGTTTCTTGCAGAACACTTTACGTTTCAATTTAAATGAGTAGTAGGTACCTTTTGTCAGTAGATCAAAATTCGGCACTAGATGTGATGTCTCATATAACTACTCATTGTCATTAGATATTCAACAGTTGTAACAATTATTTTAAGAATTAGCAACTACCGCTATATTGGCCCTCACCTATCGTTAATGATGCTACAACCACCGACGTGGTTACCATCCACCCTCATGGAAGCCTGGTAGGGAAATTGGCTCTCTTTAGCATTTTCACCGCCCAATATCTTCATCACTACACGGTTCATGTCGTTATGTGTTGCGATTTTATTAGAAAAGACTCCGATATTAATATGAAATTTCGCAATGATTTTAAATGATAAGTAGCTATCTTAATCATGTATATGACGTGATTTCATTATCAAAATATTTGTTTGTGCAGCAAAAATAAACAATTCGATAAGTATATTATCTTGACCAGATATGTGTCTTACATAACTTATAAATAATAAAATTTGATGAGGCCAGTACACCACCTTCCGTCATTTCGGTGCATTTTGTACAAATCCCATACCAACAGTATATGCTGAATAACGAATATTAATAAAAAAATGAAATGGTATAATTGAAATATTTCGGAAATAAGGGGTTTTTTGTTATAGCGTTTCGACACGAATATGAATTCAATTTATATTTTCATTGGCGACCGAAAGACCGCCTATGCATGCATAACAAATAGCGTGTTAGGAGGTGGGGGTTACTACCAATGGAAGTTAAGAAATTCAAATTCGAAAGGAGGGGCTAACATTCCTGTACTGCAGTTTTCAAACAGTTTTTATTTTAACATAAATTTTTTGCATTAACCCGGCATTACTCGCTAATTCGAGTCTCTCGGCATTACTCGCGCGTGAGAACTTTTCTCACACTACAAAAATAATCTGATATTAAAGTGTAAACGAAATGAAATGAAACTGCCGATATATAATTATACGTTGAATATGTTTATTAAACATTTTAAACAAGACAAACAAAATGTACATGAATAATAGGTAGGTATATTTAATTTTTTTAGGGATAAGTATTTTTTAACAGCAAATATATAATTAAAATTTGAATATGTTAAACATTTTCAACAAAACAAATAAAATTTACTACAATAATAAGTGGGTATAATTTAATTTTATAAAAATTATTTTTCAATTGTTCTGTCTCAGTATTTTGATCATTTTCTTCACTATTAGTATCGCTACCTTAATCTAGTTGCTCATCCGCACTTAGATCTTCGATGATGGTTTCTATATCTGTGTCTATAAACAAAAATATGTAATAAAGATAATAGAAATTTAATAATATATTGTTCCTTACCTCTATTGCGAAACTTTTTTTGAGTACTCGCGTGATGAGAGAACTACTCACACAGTCTGCAGCAATTACAAAAACCTCACGTAACGCAGCCACTATGCACACTACCCTCAAATAACAAAATATAATATGATGCGCAAAATTGGACAAGAGCATAACTGAGACGACATGTACCCCCGCCAATTATTGTTAAAGATGTGCGCGTTTTTCTGAAAATGTGAGAGAATCTCTCATATAGCTAGTAACGCCGGGTTAAATATATCAGTTGTTTCCATGATTATAGCAAAGCTGGCTGATTTTTGAAAGTTAATCTCTTTTTATAATTCTTTAACTCTACTTACATATATTTTGAATAAGAAGGAAAATGTATAATCAAACTGTATAGAGAATAAGATATTCTTTCATATTGATAAACGTAATGTTGTCTCTTTTTGTATAGAGTGAACCACTCCACTCTCTTCAAATCTTTTGAAGCTTTGAATTGAACTTACTGCAAATTCTTCGATGCGGACAGAATCTAATCAGATCTCGAATTTTTCTTACACTTTCTCTTGAATAAAACCATTTAATAATTTGTAATTTTTCTTCATGAGACAAATTATCCATTTCTTCTTATTAAAACCAAAATATTAATAATTTAACAAATAATATGCAAATAAACGTTTATTAATGAGCGTCTTAAGTCAACAATAGTTTTCTTTTGTTTCTGTCAGTTTCATGGCTAATGATATTTTTTTCTTAATTGTGCAAATTTTTAAATTTATTTTCTGGCTTTATATGAAACAGAAAGGTAATGTGTTTGGTATTAAAAAAATCGTAAAGTTTTTAAACATACACTTATTCTTTTTTCAATAAATTAATATTGAAACTTTTGGCGTCGAAATAGTTATTTATCTCTACATAGAAATTATTTCTATAAACATCTTTATATTTAAAACTTAAAAATGGGAAAATTAACGTAACACATTTTTTTTTTTTGTTTAATTCCTGAAAAGCAGAACGCAAATAAAACCGGCCGAACATTTATAATTTTGTCAAAAAGCCGAACTATTAAAAAGGTGTTGCCTTGGAAACCCCCTTTTTTGCACTTATTTAAAGCCCCATGTTAAATTTATATGTTCAGCTTTTCGGTGTTCACACTGGTTAACTCTTATCTGTTTTCTAGAATTTTAAAACTAAAAAAATCTGATATGGCCAGCGCATGACCTCCCGCGAATTCTATGTTTAAAATAGCAGTGAGCTTTAATTAAAGTATCACTTCCGGTTGATCGTTTGTAAGTAAAATCTAATTTGTTGTCCAATAAATAGAAAAGTCTGTAATACGAAATGTTGGATTATGTTTTATTGTTTTTCGTCAAAATTCTGTTAGAACTCCAAATTAAGAACCTACTACATCCGATTTATCATATAGACAGACAGATTTTTAACACGAATAAATTTTAAAATATTTTAATTTCTACTAAAACAGATCAACCTTAATGAAACAATCACTAAATTCGAGAAATAAATTGTTTTAGATGTACATTTCGTTAACTTATAAGAAAAACACACATTTAAAGTATTAACAATTTACTAAACAACTGTAAATACATAAATATTTTATTTTTCTTCTCTAATTTCTGATCTTAAAACATCTTTTCCTACTATGTTAACTAATTTATTCACATGATTTTCATCCAACGTCAAATTTTCATTAATTTGTTTTGCTAATTTTCCAGCTTCGTCAAATCCATTTTCCACCAAATACTGAATACAATTCTAAAATTATAATGAATTAGTTTTGCTGAAATGATTTTTGAAATATTTTAAGACTTACAATAGCTTTGGATGGTTGTTTCTCTTTGATACAATGTTCTACGAACATTCGCAAGGGTTCTACTCTAGGTACTCCCAAGATAGTATGAGGCTCTTTATCCAGTTTATTCATAACTAGACTGGCTTTCTCAAATTCGTTATTTCGGAGGCAAAGGGTCATTATATCGCCCAACATTTGGCCGGAAAAACTGGAAGAAAATAAATTTTAATTATTTAAATAGGTACGCAGGAATCCGGATTTCGAAAGTCATTATTGAGATTTCGGAAACTATAAGAGGTACAACATCGGTTAAATTGGATATCTGGTCCGCTTTTGGAAGGCCATTTTAAATTTGCTTTTGTTGTGCCAAAAGTTCTCATGGGCTACTAGATGAACAACTGGGTTATGTATAGATATTAAAGTCACTAGATATATAAAGTACCACAATTCATTGTACCAATGTGTTAGAGAGAGAAGAGCGTTCTTTAGACACTATGATCGGTAGTATTTACTCAAAATTTTAGTCACCCTGACTAACTAATTACCATGACTACCAATTAGAAATACATTGGGGTGATTAAAAAACAACTGAATTTGTTACTTTAGTCAACGCTTAATCACCCCTGTTTAAGAGTAAATACTACCGGTCAATATGGCGGAAACAGGGTCTATTTGTAGTTGGCTGTGCCTATAAAAGTCACTATATCTGGTGACTTTAGCGCTAATACTGTCATCCTGTCAAACGACCTGAAGAAATTAACCTTAATTGAACTTATTTCTTATTATTTTTTTTTAAATTTTGATCAGTTATGTTTTGTATTTATATGTTTGCATATTATAAAAATTAGTAACATAAAACCAATATTAATTAAATACCTTATGGATTTATTTCACTGCCGATTATTTTTCAAGATAATCCATTTTAAATTTGGCGCTTAATCTGAGACACAATATGGCGGCCAATTGCGGTACTTTATATATCTAGTGACTTTAATAGATATATTTTCATAGTGCCATCTATTGATATTTTCTCTGAAGTACATGTGATTCAGTTGCTATAATAGCTGCATTCTTTTTACCAATATCTCACCTCACTTGTTCTCAAAATGAGATGAGATTGAAGTGAGGTGAGCTGAGATAGTTGCTTAGCAAATAGAACGTAATTTAGAGAACGAACGGAATACCTATTATCTTTCTCTGTTTATCATATGTTTTATATATCAGTATGTTGACATTTTCATTTTGTTTTCGAATTTATTTTAAATATCTGACAAGGTGGACCCTCCAAGACAATGAAATGTCAAAGAATAAATCTATATCGTACGAATTTTCATTGCAAATAACATTATAAAACAATTTAATTTATTTATTAAATTTAGAATTAAAGAAATACAATTTCACTTATCAATGTTAAATCATCAACATTAACACTTTCTTAAATATTCATTTTTAAATAAAAAATAACACTGAAAAAAGACCCCCACTCCTCAACTGAGGTGAGACACTCAACAAGCATCACCACGCAAGGTAACTCAGTATCGGCAAGGGGGGAGGAATCCGCCTCACTTCATCTCATCTCAGTTGGGACTGGGACAAATAGAACTGTCAAAATTGCTGAGACAACTGAGGTGAGCTGAGATGAACTGAGATTGTGTGTAAAAAGAATGCACCTAATATAAACAAAACGCTGTCATGATGACAGTTGCAACAAGATGGTGTCAAACATGAAAAATGAAGTGAGTGTAACAGGGGAGTGTAAGGTCTTTGTAACAGTAACTCCCGCTATATAAATATTGACATACAGGGTTAGTTAAATATATGGAGACGGCGATTTATTGTCGTTAATATTCATTTTAGGAAATTATGTTCAATACAAAAGTTTTTTAAGAAATTTTGATCTACATTTGAGAATACTTGAATTTTTTTTCTTCAATTGTTTTTGAGTTACGCTTGTTCGCGTAATTTTTTAAATGGGAACCTGTTAATTTTACTCTACCATTCGATAGAGCGTTTTTTCTCTTTACAACAGTATTTTTATTTTTCAATTTATTTTAATAACATTTTTACAAGGAAAACACCGGTTCAAGTATTTACGAATAGTAGGTACATCTAAGATAGACAAAATTATTTCCAATAAAGTTGTTGGTCACAATCTTATCATTAAAAACAAATTAATAACTAAGTAAATTACATCGCTCGAGTTTTAATTTTCCGCTATTGTAAACTTGGTTCGCGTTTAGATCAATCAGAAAGCTGGAATCGTAAGCCCTATCTTACTCCTAACTCCATTCTTATCTGGAGTACAATATAAACATCCCCACTCTTGAAATATACTTCACTTACTTCAGTTTCCTGATTCTTTCTGATGGCTGCTCTTCAATTTTCGTCCAAATGTCCCAAGCAATCTTTGCAAATTTCTCCGTTAAGTTAGATCCCTCTGGAACTTTATTTACCGACATAATATTCAGTATGGGAGTAAGTAGATTTTCCCGATCAGTATGATCAAACAGAACCATATCTGACCATATTTTCGGTACGTAATCTAATGCACCATATACTTCTACGGCCTCTATTACAGCTAACATTACACCAGGTTCTGGGATGTAGATATTGGGTACAAGTTTTCTATAGCGTTCCATAAAGGTTTCGAATGGCTCGGTTGAACATAGTAAAGCGAAAAAGTGACGACTAAAATGAATAAATACATAGAATATATAGACCACAATTTTTATTCCTATTGTTAGGTGTAGCAAATTTGTACTTCAACAAATTAAGGTTGATAATATCTTACAGTTTGGGGTTAATATTTCAGAAGTATTCAAATATGGAAGTAAAAAATAATGAACGAAAAACATATTTTTAAAAAAATTTAAATGTAATCTAGAAAACAAATTAATTATATATCTTTATTTTTTCCGAGTTTAAAAAATCCTCCAAATAAACGAGATAAAGATCTAAATTTTAAATTTGCTTTGTGACGTACGTAATGTGGGTATACAGTACACCAGAAGTAAACAGTGATTCACAGACTTATGAAAAAATGTTGAGCATATTACAAAATAATGTATAAGTATACCTATTTAAATTGTAATATCATATTTTATTATTAAACAAATAATTACGTATATTAAAGCACAGGAGTAGAAAAAATAAATTAATGCACTTAATTTATTTCACTTTTTCCTCATATTTCAAAAACAAAGAAAAAAGATAGTTAACTGAACAGCATCCGAATCCTATTTACTCAAACACGCGCGTACTTGCGTCATCAAAAGTAAAATACCCCGTATTTTTAGAGGGATTAATTCATAATAAAAAATGGAATTTTCCGTATCCTTTAACTGTTTTCTTTCATATTTATAATAAACTTCTACTATTTTTGATTACGGTATAATAGTCTATTGTAGAAAAATAATAGTTTTACGAGGAACAAAAAATAAATTAAGCAACCAAACTTAAAATTTAAGTAAACGACCTAAAAATAAGTGAACAAGTTCATGTAAGCAAAATTTAGCATGAGAAGATAGTAAGACTGTAACTGACGCGGTGCAAATATTTAGTTTTTAGGTAAAACAGTGCAATATAAATCAATTTTAAAATTTTATGGAAGTAAATAGGTAACAGTGTGGTGCTGTAATTGTAACTCATTTTGAGCAAATTTTGTGCGAAAATATTGTGATTCAGAATATTGTAGAATAAAATTTTAAAATTGATCCATATATTGGAACAATACTTTATACTATATAATGAATTACAAATATTTCTTTAAAAATTCTAAAAAATTGGTAATACAATAATTTAAGAAAAAACATCTTCATTATCATTTTGTATACATATTTTCAGAAGTAATATCATAAGACATCCTAATTTTATCGATAAATTTTTATTTTGCACGATTTTTTTTTTGCTTAGCAACAAACACGAAAGCAAACTGCATGGTAAATCCCGACTCCGAAGGAGGAGGGGTTTTACCTAATGTCAGTTTTCTTGAGTGATTTTGCTTAAAAGCAAAAAAAATGAGTGCTTAAAAATAAAAGTTTATCTGCGAAAATCTGAGAGGTCGTGTGGTATTTGGTGAGATAAATTCCAAAGACAACGCAAAATGAAACGACACATTAATTGTCACACTGACAGTTACAAACAATAACAACTGTTTATATACTTGGTAGCGGAAAATTATCGGGGTAACGAGGTTTTATCATTATAATACTGTTCCCATTGGTTGAATTTTTAAGTGTTTTGCATCATGATTGGTTAAAATCTAGTCGTTGGAATTTATCATATTAATTTTTTTACACATTAATATGTACAACACTGATAATATAATTTTATATAATGGGGTATTCAGGCATTTTTTTTAAAATTCATTCATAGAAGTGTAGGACTATTAATATTTAATTTTGAGTAAGAAAAACAAGATATGAATTATTAAAAATTTCTTCGAAATTCAAATTTTCCATCACGGCGCGCTTATAACGCACATCCGCCTGTTGACATCTGCACCAAACTTCAGCGCCGAAACCTACGTTTTCATAGACGCCCATCTGCCTGTTTAAAACTTTTGAACAAGAAAACGTATATAAACAAACAAATATCAAAGGAACACTTAATAATTCAACAAACAAAATGAATAAAATATCAATTACAAAATACGTCAAAATTTTCAAGGACGTTTCTAGATTTGCAAAATATTTCGATTTTCTAACATTAATTTATGAATGAAAACTTTTTTACTAAACATGTTTTATTATATATTTCTAATATACGAAGGTGTAAACTATAGAAAAAAGTTATTGTTTTGTTAAATTCCATATCACCGAAATACCCCATTGAAGTGAGAAGTCTCAAAATACGTTTAAAATATTTTCATTATTGAAATAGCTGAAATCTCAGATGAAACAGAAATTTGATATTTTTGATAGATCAAACAAAATACATAATTCAACCGGGATGTCTCAGTACAGAATGCCACACCCACTGAAATATATACTAACTGGAACTCGCATACTCTACCTATCAGCGTACGCTGCACTGAAACTCATTGAACAATAATGGCTGGTCCGGCTCGCGCACGTTCGTGCCGAACCGAACCTAGCCGAATAACACGTATCATAGCTAATCGCTTTGGGTGCGATTCAGTGGGTTGTATTAGCGTGTTTTAAGCTAAAACAGTCCTTTGTCAAAAATATTTTGGCAACTTTGTAATACCTGTCAGAAAAAAGTGAGAGACCAAAGGATCAAATAAAGAAAAAAATATTATTAACAGAAGTAAGAAAAAAAGGACAAATGTCAAAACTGCTCAAAACGGGGTTTGAGATATTTTAAAATTCATTAACATTCAGGTATGAAATATTTGACACATAAAATTTGACATATTTCTAACCTAATTTTGCAATAATGAGTTTCCATTTATACCTTCCATTTACAATAATACTTCCTCATTTGACTAAAGGATATCTGAATTACTTTTCCCTGTGGTAAAATTTCTGAATCACAATTGAATCTCATTGATCCATGTGGAAAATATTACAATGTTGCCATATAATTAATACAAGCTTTAATACAGACCTTAATACAACCCACTGAATTCCACCCTTTGTTTTTATATTATGCTTCATTTATTTAAACATGCGCCACACGAAATAATTTCCGTCTACTCACGAACTGTCTCGATGTTTGCCAACTACTCCAGCAGCAGGCTTCCGTCTACTCACGAACTGTCTCGATGTTTGCCGACTACTCCAGCAGCAGGCTTTCAATATGCTTCACGGTCACGGTTCGTACGCGCATTCCAGTTAGTATATATTTCAGTGGCCACACCATTACACCAAAAATGGGTACAAAATAAAATTGTAGATTTCACTTACTAATAAATAGATTCCTTGTATGAATCGCCTATTAAGTCATAATTATTTCCTGTATGTAACAAAGCATCAACTCTATATGCCAGATCTTTATCGTGTAAATGGTTTCTACATATATCCATAGCTGTTACAAAGAAAAAAGTATCTTTCAAATCAACAATTTTGAACTCTTTTCCTTCGATATAGTTCATTATGTCATTCAGAATATAACTCCTGCCGCTTCTTTCTTTACAGTAAGTGATTAACACAAAATACCATGATGCTAAAGAAGGTTCAATTTCCAATTTTTTAAACTCTGCCAAAGTCTGCAGTACATAAGTTTTTGTGTGGCGATATCCAGCCATTGTACTCAAAGTTTCTAGAATAGCATTTAAAGTTCCTATGTTCGGTCTCTGATTTTCTTTTGCCATACATATTAATAAGTCTTGGACAAATTTCCAACGTAAGTCAAAACCTTCTTTGAGAAAACTAGCCACACTTATAAGAGAATTGTAAGTATTTGTTGTAACTACTAAATTTTTGGATTTCATTTCTTCGTAAAGTTGCCAAGCACGATCGACTTGATAATATTTAGCCATTCCTTGAATTAAAGTGCAATATGTTTTAGATGTTGGATTTTCAATAGCAATAAAAATAGATTCTGCCATATCACTATCTCTCCAAGTTTTTCTCAACCGGTTATTCTTATTTCCAGACCGGAACCATCTTTCTTCTATAAATTCCTCAGATAGAGTATCTTCACTATTATAAAAACACAGCAACTCTAATAAATTCTGTAGGGTTTCTTGAGATAGTTTAACCTTGTTCTTCTCCAAGATTTTGTAAACAGTAATCGCAGATGAAACCTGTGCGTCCTGTATAACATTATTTAAAATTTCTTCATCAACTTCGCTATTTTCATTGAAAACAATTTTGGGAATAAATGCTTTTATTGGAGGATCTGCTACTTCATGTTGAAATAAATCGGAGTGTTCTTGTCTGATCCAATGTGCGGCCTTCCTGCCGGCTTCTTGAGCCATTGCAAATGTTCTTTTCCCTATATTAGACATGGGAATGAGGTAGGGATCATCATGATATTTATAATGTGGTGCGGTTGGATCTTTTTTAATAGTAGAAGCTAAAGCTTGTAAAATATCAGTTGGAGAGCGATGAATTCGATTAGGAATAACGATTTTTTCTTCTACTGCAGTAGAATGATTCTTTAAATGCAGCCTTAGATGTTTTAAATGTGGTAATCTGTAGCATTTAACGAAACTAGATATCATTTTATTACTTCATAATGGAAAAACATACCTTAAATTTAATAAAACTGATGTTTTATTCATGTTTTGGTACTATAAATATACTGTATTTATATAATATTTTGTATTTTTATTAATATTGTACATGTACAGCTCAAATAATTTGAGGTTAGCTAAACGTCAATGATGTAGCATGCGTTTTTGATACAGACCACAGAACACCAAAGTAGAATAGGAATTGACAAATTTTGACATTTGTGGCGCCGTCTAATGGCCTGGGCCCCAACTACTCGTATTTAAAATAACCATAGACAATACTTCGTGCCATAGACCAAGAAAGATATATACTAGACCGAGCTTCCATCATGGCGGCAATGTCCAGCTTTGTGCCGAGTTGAATAATATCGAGACGCTAATTCTAGTGTAAATTCTACAACATAATGAAAAAAAAGTAACTATGCAGTAACTTAAAATACATATTTTACATCATTTCTTCATTTCAAAATAATAAAGCTCAGTTGCCCAATAACAAGTATAAACAATATTTAATTTACATTATTTTTACAATAATTATAATAAATATTTTCTTCTGTTGTAGTGAATTTTATTTATTTATGTTGGCAGCGCAGCAATCTGTCATTTCTGTTAGCGAGAGTCCTTCAAGTTTATTTCTGTGGTTAGTATTTGTTTACAAAGCTTGTTTCGGTATTTGCTTCCTGTACAAATAAGTTCTATTATTGAATTTGATTTCTTTTAGCCTTTACGGTGTATATATGTCTATGTTTTGTTAGTTTCAGAAAACATATTTTTCCTAGTTTTAAATTTCCCGCCTTTCTATTAGCGTCTCGTTATGGCGCCCATCGATTCTATTTGGCACAAACTCCCAACATTGTAAACTCGGTCTAGTATATATCTTTCCTTGTCTATGAAAATAACCAATGAATAATGACATTACAATTTACGAACAATAATAAAAAATTCTTCTAAAAGTTTCCCTGCGATTTTGCTCGCTTCTAATTAAAGTACTTTAGAAAGAACGGTCCGTTGCTTTCTATGACTTTTCTTGAAGGTAAATAATTATGTTGTATGTACATGGCGAAGAGGTTATATTGTTTTTTTACTTCCCACTACCCTTGGTAAGGGAGGTATAGGGAAAGAGATCGTGCTAAAAATCGCATTTCGAGATTTTAGTAAATGATCACGTTTTAAGGTCCATAGAATCCAATTTTAACATTTCACGATGATGTCTGTATGTATGTGTCTGAGAATATCAACACTCTAACTCAAATACTATCATTCAGAAAATTTCGAAACCTTGTATTTCGATTTTATTCTAATATGGAAAGAAATCATGGCACTTTACTTGAAGCTCATAATGGTTTTTCTTCAAAAAATACCATTAAATGCCATTTTTTCACATTTTATGTCATTATAAAAATTAAAGATTATTAAATTTTTTACAGGTATGCATTAATACTTTTTCTATATATTTTACAGGTAAATTTAAAAAAATAATCTTTTTTATGAATCCGAGAGCCTTTGATAAACGCTATTCATTTGTTACACAGTTCATATTTCAAATATATGTATGTTCTAGATATGTATTTAAATTAATAAAAATTAAATATTTTTAACGAGAAACATTGGATTTGACATATCCATTCCATGATTACGACTTGACATTTGATTTACAGCAATGTATTTGCGTGTCTCATTTAAAATTAAACATAGGGAACGAATTTGACATTTGACAAGATGTTAATAGAGGCTAATTTTATTTAAATAATTATACCGATATTCTAAAAATTAAATTTAGTTGTAGGAAAAATGTTTTGTGCACCTTGTACTCGAAATATGTTTAGGGCTCTCGAGTGATTTTTCGACTCGGCTAAATTTCTTACAATTTTCATTTTAAATGGGACAGGCAAATGCATTGCTGTGATTCAAATGTCAAGTCGTAACCATGAATATGACAAACCCAATGTTTCACGTTAAAAAATACTCATGGTATTCGCATTCGCGATGCAAGTTTAGACGTCAGCGCCGCTAGTGAACTTGTTTGGAGGGTATTGACATCTGTCAATTTCTTGTTTACTTTTTAATATTTTTGCGTAATTTCTCTTATATTTGTGTTATTATACAAATTTAAATGCTTTTGCGATAAGAATATACAATACATTCGTATATAAGCATCGTTTAAATCTATCTAGTATTGATATTGTAACTTTAAGATAGGTATTACTTACAAGGTTATGTAGTGATTTCATTGTGATATTTTTATATCATAGTCCAGTTATTTGGTAGAAAAATAAGGGTTTATTCCACAAAAGGTCGGCTATTTTTAATTTTTGGATATATTATATATTTAGGGGTCCTAATACAAAATGCAAGTTTTTCCCCTCGGGGGCCTTCGGGAAGCACCGCCAACTTGGGAAAAAAGGCGCAAAAAACGGTTTTTTCTAAATATCTCTTCACCTATTTGCATTAGGACAAAATAGTTATTTTTCAATTTGTTGACACTAAAATTTCCTACAACTTTCATCTAATACATTTTTTTCTATAACCAATAGTTAGCGAGCTACAGAGCTTCAAACAGAGCTAATTTTTGAAAATCGCCCTAATGCTTCATTTAGATCATATTTTATTATATTTTTTTTAAATTACAATTCAAAATTTCGACACGATTAAAGATAAACAATATTAAGTATTTAATATGTGTCAAAGTGGTTGATGAGAAATTGAGAAATGAGCCGATTTTCAGATGTTTAAAATTTTAGAGGAATTTTATGTGAGTTTAATTTGTTAGTAACTCGCAAATTGTTCATCGGAAAAAAATGTGTAATACTTTATGTTAAAGAGAATTTCATGCTGAATTTAAATTTTCAAACCGCGTTATCGTATCTTTAATAAGATCAGAGTGGTGGATGAAAAAATAAAAAACTGCAGGAAAACATTGACAATGGGGCATTACACCATTTTTACCTTCCGTCAAAAGGAAGGTATTGTTTTTGGTCAAAAAATTCGGTGGTGAGTTTTTAATGAATAAGCACGTTTTAGGGTCCCTACAATACGAATGTACTATTTTTAAGATGTCTGTATGTGTATGTGTGTGTGTGTGTGTGACAAATTTTTCTCCGACGATAACTCCAAAACTACAATTCTAAAAATTATGATTCTTTCATATTCCTCTTCTTTACAACCATATGAAGAGCTGATTAGATTTTTGTTATAATTGGTCAACCGGAAGTACCCTTATTTGAAGTTCTTAACAGTTTTTCTTGAAAAATCGCAGTTAAATATCATTTTCGACATTTTATGTGATTATCAATAGAAAGAATATCTTATTCTCTATACGGTTCGATTATACATTTTCCTTCATATTCAATAGATATAGAGTTATAGAGAGATTAACTTTCGAAAATCAGTCAGCATTGTAAAAATTATGAAAACAACAGATACATATATTCAAAAAAATCTAATTGACAGATGTCAGGGGCAAGTGCAAAACCAAAGTGGAAAGTATATGATCTGAAAGTGATATAAGTGACAGAGTGTCCCTCGCCAGTGGGAAGAGAAGATGGAAGGACTGTATAGCAGAAGATTTCAGAGAGGAAGAACTGTGTCACGAATGTGCTTTGGACAGGAATGAGTAGAAGAGAAGAGTAAAAAACAGTGCCCAACTAGCACAAAAGCTGAGAAGAGTAAGAAACATCGACTTCTAATAAAATAGGGCAAAATTGAAGCCGGAGGAAGTGTTAAGTGCAATAGATGATGTACGTTCGTATTCGTATTAAAATTTTATTAGATTTTAGAATCTTTTCAAAGGAACTTTCAGTATGGATATGTAAAAAATAGTGTGTTCTTGTTACAATTATACAGGATATATAGAATCTTTTTCAAGGAACTTTTGGTATAGGATATGTACAAAATACATCGAATTGACGGAAGGTTTTGTGCTGGCCACAACAGATTTTTTTTTTATAATTTAATCTGAAAATATTAGGAAAACTAAGACTATTAATGAAAATCCGGTGAAAAAATTCCTATTAATAAGCGAGTTATGGTCTCCCGAATTTTGAAAAGATTGAAGTGACGTCACATTTATGTGTTTTTATACCAAACTGTTTTCATCATGGACCTAAATGTTCTTGAAATATATGCTATTTTGAGTTATATTTACATAAAAATAAATGAATATTATAACACTGTATAAGTCTACATACTTTATAATTACAGGTGTATTTAAATTATTAAGGTTAATGCAAGAAATTTGTTAAAATAAAAACTGTTTGGAAACTGCAGTACAGGAATGTTAACCCCTCCTTTCGAATTTGAATTTCTTAGCTTCCATTGGTAGTAATCCCCACCTCCTAACCCGCTATTTGTAATGCATGTATAGGCGGTTTCTCGGTCGCCAATCAAAATATTTTCATATTAGTGTCGAAGCGCTATAACAAAAAACCCTTTATTTCCGAAATATCTCAATTATACCATTTCATTTTTACCTCCCGCTACCCTTGGTAAGGGAGGTATAGGGATCGTGCTAAAAATCACTTATCGAGATTTTAGTAAATGACCACGTTTTAAGGTCCCTAGAATCCAAATATAACATTTTGACAATGATGTCTGTATGTGTGTGTGTATGTATGTGTGTATGTATGTATGTATATGTGTGTGTGTATGTATGTGTGTGTGTGTGTGTATGTGTAGGGATTTTGTCTTCGCTCTAACTCAAATACTATCATTCAAAAAATTATGAAACCTTGTATTTATACCCTATTCTAATATGAAAAGAAGCCATTAGATTTTGGTGTAAATCGGATAACCGGAAATGGCACTTTACCTGAAGCTCATAATGGGTTTTCTTCAAAAAATACCATTAAATGCCATTTTTTCGCATTTTATGTCTTATGAAAATTAAAGATTATTGAATTTTCTACAGGAATGCATTAATACTTTTTCTATATATTTTACAGATAAATTTAAAAATAATTTTTTTTATTAGTCGCGAAGCCTAAGATAAACACAATAATTCCTTTGTTCCACAGTTCATATTTCAAATGAATGTAACTGACAGTAAATGTCACTGTCAAAAAACTAATCACTTCAAATTAATAATAGTGACATTTTAAAAAGAAAATAGTAAATAAATCAATAGTTTTATGCAGTGGAACAGTTTGCAGCGTTAGTAAATACGTAAGTATGTATTTAAATTAATAAAAATGGATAGGGATATGTGTGGAAGGATTATTGTTGCGTAACTATTATTGTGGTCCAGATGCGGTTATTCGCTACCGAAAATCAGTCACTTTAATATGTTCTTATGTATGAATGCTATGATGATTGTGGACAAGGCGAAAGAAGAATGTTGTTAAAGAGTGAAGTGAGTTAGCTGAGCTCTTACTCTTATCCCTTTTCTTATTGTTACTATTGTTTCCGGGTTTTTTTATGTATGTATGTATGTATGTAAAAATTAAATAGCGGGAGGTTTTGTGTTGGCCACATCAGATTTTTTTATTAATATTCGTTATTCAGCATATACATTCGTATTTTTTTACTATTTTCCTTTAATTCGATTGAGCTGTAATCCCCCATTATTATAAAAAAGCATCAATAATTTACTTCTTTCGATGCCACTACTAATGTAAACAATATCTTTCATAAATGTTTTGAGCAAATGGCCAAAAACATAAATATGCCGCCATCGGAGCACTGGAAAGTGCTCAGATTTCCGGATTTTTTTTATATGTTATTCAGCGTATTTTCTGGATAGGATTCCGTTTAAAAGCTTTTCTTGTAATTATTTTGAGGTAAAATCATAAATTTCCTGGATTATAAAACATCTTTAGAATGAAAATAAAACAATAAACAATGACTAATATGTATGTATAGTAGTTAAATACTAATAATTACTGAATAATAATAATAATAATTTAAAAAATAATTAAAAATATATAATAAAATATGATCTAAATGAAGCATTAGAGCAATTTTCAAAAATTAGCTCTGTTTGAATCTCTGTAGCTCACTATCTATTGGTTATAGGAAAAAATATATTAGATGAAAGTTGTAGAAAATTTTAGTGTCGACAAATTGAAAATTAACTATTTTTGCCCTAATGCAAATAGGTGAAGAGATATTTAGAAAAAAACATTTTTTTGCGCCTTTTTTCTCAAGTTGGCGATGCTTCCCGAAGGCCCCCGAGGGGAAAAACTTGCATTTTTTATTAGGACCCCTAAATAAATATCAAAAAATCAAAAATACCCGACCTTTTCTATCTATCTATCTAATGACTGGACTATCATTTCAGTTTCATTGAATATTCAATAATGTCGTAGTTGTTATTATACTATTATTATTGGTGAAGAAAATGAACTCGTAGCCACCTGGTGGCAAAATTATAAAGTTGTCTAGTGGGTAATATGACGGCAAGTTATCGTATTTATTTTACATTAAATACAAATAAATATGTTTAAAATTAGGTATTATAAAAATAACAGCAAAACATGTACATATTTAGTAAATAAAATATATTTCGAGTATAAGAAAATAAACGTCGATTTTAACTAGAAATAAACAAAAAATAAATGAACACATATTTTCTACAGGACACTTTATTTCTAATATTTTGTTGGTTTCCCATCACTCATTATTACACCGTCAGATGAATAAGCCAACCAAGGATTCAATTTACTGACGATTATTCCTGTTTCCACATCATATCCCACATTATTTTTATATTTGCCCAGTGCTTCCTTTTCCGTTGCCTTTCCGTGCTACATATTTCTGGAACAAAAAAGATTTTGGCTAGAAATAGTTCCTAGATTTTGTAGACCAGTCACCTTTAGCATATGTATAAAGTTCGTGACACCTAGAACCTGTCACTCTGAATTGTCGTTCTTCTTTCCATTGTTGAATGTCATGTCTAGTGATACGACCGAGTTCGACATATTTCTTGCACGTTTGAACATTTAAATTGGGCTACAATGTGAATAAATTAATAAAATAAATCAAACGCATAAATTATTGTCGCTTACCATCGGAAGTGGTTCTACAACATAGTTGTGGAGGTTCAGGTGTAAACGAAGAGAGGTCTTTTAAAACTTGTCTTTCTTCTTCAACAATGAAACTGATATTACGAAAAAAATTCTCATCTTCCAAATATTTTGCCCCTCTAGTCTTTCTACATAAAATTAAAGTTTATGCATAATATATACATAATTTAAATTCATACTAATATAATAAATGCGAAAGTAACTCTGTCTGTCTGTCTGTTACGTTTTCACGCCTAAACCGCTCAACCAATTTTGATGAATTTGGGTATAGAGATAGATAGGATCTTGGAGAAAAACATAGGCTAACTTTTGTCGCGAAAGTAAAATAGGGGATGAAAGTTTGTATGGAGAACCCATCATTTCTTCCGCTGAACCAATTTTGATGAATTTTGGTATAGAGATAGATTGGACCTTGGAGAAGGAGATAGGCTACCTTTTGTCCCAAAAAGAAAACTTGAAGGGGTGAAATAGGGGATGAAAGTTTGTATGGAGAACTCATCATTTCTTCCGCTGAACCAATTTTGATGAATTTTGGTATAGAGATAGATTGGATTTTGGAGAAGGACATAGGCTACCTTTTGTCGCGAAAATAAAACTTGAAGGAAGTGAAATGGGGGATGAAATTTTGTATGAAGAACCCATCATTTGTCAAGTTAGGCATATAAAAATTCTTATCTATGCTTTTGGTAAGAAATAGTGTTTTAGCGTTTTTGAAAAATCATCCATTAAGGCGATACAATAGGGGATGATTTCAATTATTTTTTATCTTTGTATCTATAGTTAAGTTTCAACCGTTAGTAGATTTTCGATATTTGTCGGAGAGATAGCTTGCATTATATGTACATAAGTAAACGTACTCGAGACATGTTTACAAAAGGGCACTGTTAGGTGCTGTGCGGGGATCGGGTGAGCAGTGCCTGTTACGTGTACGATGCGAGGCAGGTTGCCGGCTCCCTACGCAGTGCATGTCTCCGAAGTAAATGTGAAAAATTACTGGAACACGTGTAGATAATCGTTATTCTAGCTTTACCCGTGCGAGTTAGCTAGTTTTTAATATATTATAAATAAATAAAAAAAACCTGAATTTCACTATGACTGAATTAGGATCACAAGTAGTTAATTTCCCAAATAATTATTTTCGTAACTCTTCAAGGGACGAGTATTGCAATAAGTTTGACCGGTAGTATTTCTTCAAACTTTTAGTCACCCTGACTAACTAATTACCATGACTACCATTTAGAAATACATTTGGGTGATTAAAAAACAGCTGAATTTGTTACTTTAGTCAACGCTTGATCATCCCTGTTTAAGAGTAAATACTACCGATCTTTAAAGCAATCAGCCTCTAACCAAAGCATTTGTTTAAATTGCTCTATTGCTGCCGTCTTTTTTTTCAGTAACATTGAGCGCGTTCAGCACCCCGCAGCGCAGCGTGCCGATGATTGCCGAATGCAATTGCTGGACCAATTACATTCGTCCATTTATTGTGTTCGTTAAACTTCGGAGTTCAGCGATGAGAGGTGCTGAACTCGGCCATTGTAAATCTGTTTGAGATACTGTCTCTAGATCTTTTAACTTAAGCCTAAAATAAGAAACAGATACACAAATTATAATTCACTTTCGTTAATAAATATAAATTAAATACTATTACCGTGAACGTGAACAAAATATTAAAACAGCAGCAATAGGCTTACACTTGCCGCTGCTGCTGTTACCTGCTTATTTACATTAGCATTGAAAACTGTTTATTTTAATTATATTGTTCTCCACATAAATGATTCCATTTATCCATTTATTTCATGTGGATTTGCAGTAAGAGTACTGGTATGCAAACATAACCCAACTAGCTGTTTACAACTCCACCTAAAAATAGCAAGCCTCTATTAACGACTTCTTCCCCTTCGATAATATTTTTTAAGAATTCGTTGCCTCCACATATCTAAATAATTCTTGAAAACCAACTTGCTTATCGGCGCCAAGAAAGTTATCCATACCTAAAAATATGAAAAACCCGGTATAACTGTATATTTTACTATAAATATAGAACAAATACTTGCCTTTAAATAAGGTAGCACTTCAAATCAGTTTACATTTAAAAATTTATGAACTTTATTGGTTTATTTTCATATGTTTTACACCAAAGAAAAGAGAGTATATATTGGTGTATATCCCTCAATATATACTCTCTTTTCTATGATATCCCTGGTGTATATTGGTCACTGTACCAAGGTACTACATATGTTATTATTTTATTTGCAATTCTACTTTCTTTAAAATAAAATTATGATTAACTTATTATTTTGTTTATACTTTTACTGTACAGAAAGCAAATATTGTTAAAAGTTAGTAATAAACTCAAAATTTTACTTCAGAAACAGAATAGTTTTGCTTTAATAATATGTAAATGCGCTTCCGTAAGAACTTCATACATTCTGATTTAATTTAGAGTTTCGCGCCAAATGTAAATCTTAACCTTACTAATGGGATATCCTATGTACAGCGATTATCATAACCATAGAAAACACATACTAACGCAGCGCCGCAGCGGGTGAGCGCTGAACTAAAATTAAAAACTTCGCAGGCGTACCAACGACCAAATATAACTAGACAAAACATAGTTTCATTTGTTTTGATTTCGGCTGGCCAGACAGAGATAAAGATATGTTTTATCTAGTTCGAGCATTTCTCACTAGAGGCGTAATATCGTTGACATTTTAGAATAGAAAGTTTTTTAGAATATACATCAAGTTATACATATATTTCGATTACAGGTCAAATCTGTATGTTTTATAGATCTGTAAATCTGTAAAAAACTTATAAAAACGCATCCATTTTGCATATGAGACGCGGGCTTTAACATTTGCATATACGGCCCATCCCAACAAGGTTGCCAAGATTACAGTTTATGTACCTTGTCCGTGTTGCCAAATGAATTTAAGCGTAAAATTAATTTATAATAATATCCAATATGTTTTGTTTATTTAATTATTTATAAGCTTTGGTATTAAATAAAAACCAACGTTTCACTCAAAAACAAAACCGCAAATGTCAAATTACACTGATATATTCAAGTGGCCTCTAGTGAGAAATTCACGAACTAGATAAAACACATCTCTGTCTCTTTTCTGGCCAGCCGAAATCAAAACATTCAATGAAGAGGGATAGGGAATGTTTTGTCTAGTTATATTTCGTCGTTGGTGCGCACAGCATGATCATAACGTTGGCAACACTTGAACTGCATGTAATGATCGTTTAATGGATTACTTTAGTGCTGATTTCTGAGCTTTTAATAACGATTTGGTACACTTCAGTGACGATTTCAAATTCAAATAAAGGAATTGTTTTAGACAACAAAGAGAAATTCTTTAATAAATGATTGGCAACACTGACATTGACCACACTGAACTGTTGGCAACATTTATAAAAATGGTAAATGGGGGCAATATCAAAATTTGATAAACGGCCAAACTCCCAGCTAAATTAATTAAACGAATTGTGAACAAGTTTCTGCCTGCATTTTTGTCGATAATGTATTTACATACACGAAAACGTCTTCAAGAATTCGAGGTTAACTAAACGTCAACATACCTAACCTTATTTTCCAAAACATGGAAACATCAGCAATTCCCGAAGTTAAAGAAGCTTATAAAAACATCCAATCTACTTTTGGAGAAGAAAGATTTGCACAATATCACGCCTTATTGAAGTTACTTTTCAGCCAGAAAATAACCAAGATAAAATTCGATGAAGATGCCAGAAAATTTTTAGCTCCAGATCAAATTCATGCTCATAATATGTTCGTTTTATCATTGGAATCAAAATTAATTAATACTGAGAGAGAAGAGCATGAATCTATGGTGAATAATATTAAATATTGCACGCAAGAAATGTGTTTACCGAGCGAAGATTTGGTTAAAGACCGTATGACAATTACAGCAGTAGATCATGGATTGGATGGAGCAGAAGATAATGTTACGGACATTATAATTATTGCTTGTCAGGTGAATATACAACTATTTATTTTTAAATCATATAAAATCTCTTGGATTTGAAATATTGTGTTCCTCTTTAAAATTTTTATTAATAAGACAAGCCTTATATATAGTCATACAAAAAAGTCTCCGTACGACAGTAATTTCATTGTAGGGCTCAATTCTCAATTTTCACCATTGCGATATGATATAAAATGGTAAATTTATATCACTTGGCAGTGTCAAATGTCAACAAACACATGCACCAAATTCGTATTTTCTTGTTATGTACAACAAATACTGTTAACATACACACTTTCTCACTCATTTATATCAGATCACTTTGCAATTGAGAAAATATATTCAAGTGATAATGTGAAAAATTAGCAATGCATATCACTTTGAGAAATTGAGAATTGGGCCTTTATTTTAGGAAAAATATCTGTCCAATCCAATATATTTATATATTTTTTTTTAATCCAAAATGAAAAGCATTATGTTACGTTATTATATATAAAAAATAAATAAGTAATATAGTTATTTTATGGGGTAAACATTGAAAGTATTCACAATCACAATTTCATGACAAAAAAATCTCCGTACGATAACCAAAGCATTTAAATAATAAACCTTTTATGTATGTTTTATAAAGAAATATATTTTGATGGGTTTCCTTTTTTTCCCCTAGTAACTGAGCGACGAGCCATTAAATCTACCAAATTTTTAGTCACCGATGCGATGGCATTAGTCTGCCATTCTTCTTGTAATTTATTGTTATATTCTTTTTTGGTCCTTAACCTTGTTAAAGTCCGGAGAGTGTGGGGGATGAGTAAGCTTATTTCTAATATTTTACAATAGCTATTATCTTACACGTCGCTAAATATTTGTTGAATAGGAGAGTTTCACTAAGTGAAATTTGAATGTTTTAGTACGAAATACTGAAAATATATCATATAAGTACTCTATTAAAAAATAAGAAAGTAATATTAATTTTGTCTAAATATTCAAAATTTTAAATTAAAATTTAACATAATTGAAAAGAAGCGGTTGTTCGCTATTTAAAATCCGGTTATGACATCAGACTTTCGACAGCGCGAAGTGACTAGATTATATGTGCGCAATGGGACGTATTTCGTAGTGCAGAATGAACAATCAGGTGTAAAATATATTTTCTTTATTTTGCTGTAAAATATACATGTATTTTAAATTTAATCTATTTAAATTTTACAAAAGAATACTTACCGCTTCATGATCTCTGGCTACAACCACGCAACAAAATAATATCGGGAGTTTATTTTATCAGTAAACATAGGGTATATCATTGCCATAGTTACCACATGAATGTTTGACAGCAATGTATTGAAGCGTTTATTTTATGAGTAAACATAGGCGTTTAACATGGGAAGTTGTATTTTGTAAATACAAAGTGTCCGCCTAATAATCAAACCATGTTATTGAACATGATAATAGTACATTACATTTTGTACATTATTTAATATGAACTGCTTTAATAATATTACAGTAAAGTACAGAAATTGTCAAATAAATAATTGTTTCACTTTTTACTATGTAATATGAAAAGCTCTACAAATGTCTGCGGTGGCGCAGTGGTTATAACAGTGGCGTCTGAATTTTTTGGTTGGGGTTCGATTCCCCGTTGGGCTAATTATTTTAATTTTTTTTTTTACATAAAAATTGTTGAACTTTTAAAAATTAATTTCCATATTACAATCATTTAAAAATAATAATTACATTGTAATAAATAAAGAGAAAATAATTGATTACAATAATCAAAATATTGATACAATAACAATGCATTGTATTTTCTTTTGATATTAATAAAAATAACTGAAATATAATAAATTTGAGTACTTATTATGATTTTACTGTATTTATCAAAAGAAAATACAATGCATTGTTATTGTATCAATATTTTGATTATTGTAATCAATTATTGTCAACTATTTTCTCTTTATTTATTAAAATGTTATTATTATTTTTAAATGATTGTAATATGAAAATATGAACTGATTTTTAAAAGTTCAACAATTTTTATGTAAAAAAAAAAATAATTATCCTAACGGGGAATCGAACACCAACCAAAAATTCTAGACGCCAATGTTATAACCACTGCGCCACCGGAGACATTTGTAAATCTTTTCATATTACATAATAAAAATTGAAACAATTATTTATTTGACAGTTTCTGTAATTTATTGTAATTTTTGCAATATTATTAAAGTAATTAATATTAAATAATGTACAAGATGTAATGTACTATTATCATGTTCAATAGCATAGCTTGATTTATTGCCAGACCTTTGTATTTATCAAAAACTGGTTCCCATGTTATACGCCTATGTTTACTCATAAAATAAACGCTTCAATACATTGCTGTCAAACATTCATACCGTAACTATGGCAATGATATAACCCTATGTTTACTGATAAAATAAACTCCCGGTATAATAATACGATTGAGGTTATACTCGCTGCGAGTACGCAGAATGGCTGAATGTTACAGTTATCTTTTGTCTTTTTTTACACCATGGTGAACAATATATATCTATCTTCGTTAAACAAAGAACAGATTTCTGGACTTTCTATATTCTTTTATCTCTTTCTGTGCAGTTATAATATGGTATAAGACAATAAGACTATCTTTCTTTTACAGCGAACGATTGTTATGTGGAAAGTCTGACGTATTTTCTTAGCTATTAGCGCGATGTTCAAAATTATAAAATTTTAATAATTTATTCAGCAATATGGAGTTCTTTATAAAAAAAAAAATACGTATCACATATTTTTTCATGTAGATTAACATATATAATTTTCAAAAATTGTGAAACTCCCCCATTGTTCTATTGCGAGAAATTAAAATTGTCTGCTAAGCCATGGCACTTTGCTTTTAAAATATCGAGATAATCTTTGCTATCTATGATTGTTGCAAAGTTAATAATTTTCGTACTCCCACTTACTAAATATACCCCCAAAACATAATGCTGCCACTACCGAACTTAACTGTTACTTTTAAAGCCATAAATTTCAGGTATTCTCAAATTTTTTTGCCTTCTATGTAATCTGTATGTATTATACTTACGTTACCAGAAACCCTAATAAAGAATAAATATCTGATGTGGACACCACATGACTTCCTTGTACGCCTGTTACACTATACATATTTTGTTAATAATTAAAATATGTATAATAACAGACCCAATCATAAAATTGCACGTATTTGACATAATTTGACATTGACATTAAATTCTTTATTTTTTTGTTATTTCTTGTCCTAATTCATAGCAAACTTAATTACAGAAACCAAAAAGTACATAATGTTTAAATTTAAATATCTCGCTTATACAAAGAACTAATTTAATCATACTTGAAGTTTTCGACGCAAAATTCAATTCTCTAAAACTTTTATTTGAAGCATTTATTGTTAAATTCAAAATAACACCATTTTTTTCAAGAAAAACTGATAATAGCTTCAAGTAAAGTATCACTTCCGGTTAGACTATTTTAACCAAAGTCTATTATGTTATTTCCATTAATATAAAAGTATTATATACCAAATTTGAAAAGTTTTGGATTATATTTTAATATAGTTTTCCATTAAAATCTATTATAGGTTTCAAGTAAAGTACCACTTCCGGGTATACCATTTTAACTAAAATCTATTATGTTATTCCCATTAATATAAAAGTATTATATACCAAATTTGAAAGGTATTGGATTATATTTTAATATAGTTTTTCATTAAAATCTACTATAGGCTTCAAAAGTACCACTTCCGGGTAGACCATTTTTACTAAAATCTATTATGTTATTCCCATTGATATAAAAGTCTTATATACCAAATTTGAAAAGTTTTGGATTATATTTTAATATAGTTTTCCATTAAAATCTATTATGGGCTTCAAGTAAAGTACCACTGCTGAAAGTTATGCAATGACCAAAAAGGGAGGTGCACAACTAGATGTTATAACAGTCCTAAATACAAAATTTTAACTTTCTACGGCTTCCCGTTTTTCAGTTATGCGAGATACGTACGTACGTACAGACGTCACGACGAAATTAGTCAAAATGGATTCAGGGATGGTCAAAATGGATATTTCCGTTGAAATCTGGAAACGAATTTTTTCGCGATTACAATACTTCCTTTACTTCGTACAAGGAAGTAAAAAGTAGAAAATTTAAGGCATTTAAAAGAAACAGTTAAAAACGGCGTTGGCAGCATTGTGTTTTGAGGGTATATTTAGTTAGCGGGAGTACGAAAATTATAGTAATTGTTGCACTAATCATGGATAACAAAGATAACTACATATTTTTAAAGCAAGTATCGCAAAATAGGATTATCAGATAATTTTAATTTCATGTTCTAAGAGAATGGCTATGGTATAATATCGAAAATCATCCTCCACAGTCTCCAGACTTTAACCAGATTGAGAAAGTCAAAAAAAATCTTGAAAGAAAGAAGAATATATACCAAAAAATAATTGAACAATAAATTTCAAGAAGAATGGCAGAATATAACGCCATCGGTGACCAAAAATTTGATACATTCAATGGCTCATCGCTTATGTACTGGTGGAAAAACCAAAAGAAACCCATCGAAATATCATATTTCTTTATAAAACATAAATAAGTGGTTTATTATTTAAATGTTTTGGTTATCGAAAGAAGACTTTATTGTCATGAAATTATGAATATTTTCAATGTTTAGCTCATAAAATAAATAAAATAACTATACTATTTATTACCGATGTCTACATGTGTTGTAGATACTGGCACACCCAGAAATGGGTAATATGCCGTGATGATATATTTATTTATTTTTACTATTTGTTTATTTTTTATATATAATAACGTAATATAATGCTTTTCGTTTTAGATAAATTTTTTTTAAATATATTGGATTTTAGCTATTTTTCGTAAAATAGATTGAAATTATTGTCATAGGGAGACTTTTTTGTATGACTGTATAGGGCGACCAAGCAATATGTGCCCCTGGTTTCGACTTGGGAGGTGTGGTCTATCATTAAGTGTACATTCGAAGACAGAAGTTTTCTATACAAATTTTAGCGGTTCATGTATAAAATGGATTTATTTAGAACACAAATGAAATACATAAACATTTCTTTAAATGTCGTTTATTATATACATATTATACCTTCTCCATAAATATAATTCATTTATTAGTACGCCTACCGCCGCCGCCACTACACTTCTACTTTTATTGTGTATGTACTTTGGCGTTCGCGGCAAAATTCTCAAATGTTATTGGTTGAATATTTACGTCAGCGCGTACCTTCCGCGTCGAGGTCAGGGGCACATATTGCTTGGTCGGAGAATATATTCATAAATTCTAATTGAAATAATTATTTCATGGGAGATTCGTCCTGATAAAAGTGCTACAACTTTTGGATAGTACTAGCAATTACATTCTAATTTAACATCTTAAGTTTAGTTTATTACTACATTTATTTTTGGTGTATTATTTACCCACTAGAATACAAAATATTATATTTTAAAGTAGAGTATAGACTGTCGGATTATGTTTATATTTTATATAAAAAAAGTTGTTTGGTGGCTATCGATTTCTTCTTATTAAAGCATCGTCCGGCCTAAAGCTGAAATTATGTATGTATTATTATGTAATTATAACAGAGTTTAAAGTTAGTAAAATGTGATTTTTTTACCAAATTAATAATGGGGTCCTATACCATCATAGTTATATTAAAACTATCTTAAATAAGAAGACGAAAATATACATAAATTAATGAGTATTAGTAAAAAAAATTTCTTTAAATATTGACTAGGTCACAAACTATAAGCGATTGAAGATGATTACTTATGACGCGTTAGGTACTAAGAATTTGATTGGTCGCCTGATTTTAAAAAGAAGATTCGCGCGTCTGTAGCGGTCACCTTTAAAAGAATATGAAATGTCATGTTGTTCCATAACCTAACAAAACATTTAACAAGTTTGTGTTTGATGAATTTGTTTAATTATAACATCTAGTAATATTAACAATAATAATATATTTATAATTAAATCAATTTGTAATATTAATTAAATTAATAATAATATTAGTTAAATTAATATTGAAACTTCAAAACAGGCCAACACTGGCGCCATCCGTCGTCATGCTTTGTGTAATAATATTGTCAAACTGTTTCAATGTTCTATAATTTATTAGGAAAAAAAGGTTATTATTTACGCGTTATTTATACTTAATAATAGAGAGTTATTGCAGCTTCAACGCAAAAATAACGTGCACTTTAAAGTCACGTGACAGCCCGAGTGCGCATGCGTACTAATAAGGTTCACGTTATATGGATAAGGAGGCACGTTATGTGCAATGGAATAGCGAGCGTTTAACGTCACACGTTCTGTATCTTTTGAGGTTATGTTTCGGTGAAAAGTGTGGATGTAACCTCGTTTGTGTTGCTTTTAGCCTTAACGTTAGCGTGAATACAATAATTAAATGCGGTAAACATTGAAATTGAAAGTACTTTATTACTAAAATAAAGTGTTTTCTACATAAGGTTAACGTTTACGTTCTTTCATCTTAGAAGTTGCAATAACTCCCTAATAATTTCTTCATGAATATAACGTATAAGTTTTTATTTACAAACATTTCAGCTATGCAAACATGAAAAAAATTGTTCCCTCTATAACTAACAGTTTGTCCCATTGTTTGTCGATCACTTGTTAATACCTGCTACGTCACGCACGAATTCTTAAACTTTAAAAATTCATATCTCGCTTATTACGTAAAATTTTTAAGTCGCATTTGCACTAAAATTGTTATTTTATCCTGTTCTTACAGAAAAAAAATAAAAGAAAAATGGTATAGGACCCCATTATGATAACATAAGAAAGTGTTTAGAGTTAAATTTTATGATCAAATTAAAAAATATTCAGATTGTCAAATGTTTATTTGTTCTTGTATTTAGATTTTCCATATAATAAAAGTACTTTAAAATCAAAAATAGGCAAAACTGTTATGTTAAAGTTTGTAAATAAATAAAATTTTAGTTTAAATTTCATTTCTTACGCAAGTGGTCAATAATTATTGTTTATGGGGAGAAGTAACCTGAAAAATGATGATCTCTGTATAATTTGAAATTTTAACTATTTTTAATTTTTATGTACAGACAACTAAAAATAAACTACTAATCTGTTTTTTTTTTTAATATTTTAAAAATTAAAATACACTTTACTTGAAAGAGAAAATACAAACGTCATAATTATTTCCATTATGTACATTTTTAGTAGATACAAGATATTCAAATTTTTTTAAAGAGTATTTTTTTTTGTCTGATTATTAATATGTTTTCCATATATCATATTGCAACCACATCAATCACATTGTATACTGAGGCGATTGGTTATTTGTATAAAATGAACTTACATATATGTACTTACGTTTAGTTTTTTTCAGTTGTTTGTGAAAAATATTATAACAGCAATGGCATCTCGTACAAAAGGCTACAAAATACGTGAAAACAACTTCCAACATGCTATTGGTATACCGGCCCCAAATCCATGGCTTAGAAACACAAACAATATCATAGATCCTTCACAAGATACAAATATAAACATTAGTGAAGAAAATCAGACTCTAGAGCCGAATATTCGACCGAATTTGGAAGCAGCAGAGCAACAAACAGCTTTTTATTTCGCCTGTGGAAATCAAAAGGAAAATAGTAGACTAACTTTAAGATGTTTGTATGATACTTTATTCGAAAACCCGAACATAATAAATAACCATAGTATAAGAACTATTGCGTTGGAGAAGATATTAACTATGTTAGATTCCACATAATTTAAATTAATAATTATTATATGTACTATTTAAAAATTAATTTATGAAATACCCTTTTTGTGTTAGATGTTTTTTTTTTATATTACACTAAACTATTTTTGTACCGAATGTATTATATTGTACAATAATGTAGTGTAGACCGTTAGTATGAACGACTGATTAAGTTTAATTATCGAGCATTTGATTTGCATTGTTTTATTTGTCAATCGTTTATGAATTATTTCAGAGAAAAATGCTTCAAATAAAAGATGCGTGCAATTAATTTTCTGTAACCTTTATTTGAAGTATTTTTTTTTCTAAAATAATTCATAAATAATTGACAGAGGTAAAACAATAACAATCAAATGCTTGGTAATCACTCTTACGGCCGGTTTCATAATAAATATAGTCACTTTACTTTTAAAGTTTGATCTAAAAGTGAAAAAAGCGTTAAATAATTTCACTTTAAGTTACAGGAACTGTCAGGAGACTTATTTTAAGGGGCTTTAAAGTGACAACTTTAGCATAAAGTGAAATTATAAAATGCATTTTTCTTTTTTCACTTATAGATCAAACTTTGAAAGTGACTTTGTATTTATTATGAAACCGGTCGTAAATCACTTGTTCATACTAAAGGTCACTTAAGTTGATTTAAGGGTTTATTCCAAAATTATCTTATTTGTTATGTAACTTACATAATGTAAGGTACAAGCAAGTAAGTAAAGGCATATTGAATCCACATGCTGAAAGTTTTACAGACAAGAAAGGTGTAAATCGAGTGTACTATATTCGCCGTCCAATAAATATGGACTGACGCTCAATTTTTCCCCTTCCCCCACCCTGTCCCTTGCCTTGCGGTGATGCCGCTTCTTCATAACTTAGCATTTTCAACATGACCAATGGAATTGGCAACAGTGCAGAAATCTCCAGTTCATATTTATTTGACGGCAAGTATAATTTCTGAGTGGATAAAATCTGTACATGCTTTTAACTGACATGTCAGTATAATAATGATTAACCTTTAAGTAGTCACGTGGCGCCGGTGTAATAAGAGGGAGAATGTTAGCTCGGACCTCTGTCAAATATATGCGTCCCGTTTAAATCCACATGAAATACAGTAAATTTAAGTTTAGCTTACCTAATACAGCTTATAACAGTTACCCAAATAAGTTGTAAAGTTATGTAGCCTTTCTCAAATTGACAGTTCATCTGTGCAATTGGTCGGTATTGTTTATATTCGGATCATGAGTGTCCCCAAATAAGTTTATCTATTTTGAATTACTATAATAATTATTTTTTGACGACGCCTATGGAATAAGCATTTTTTTTCTTTCCCTTGACCCTCAGCTTATGATTTATGTCCTGCACTGTTAAAAACGTCGAGACTACTTAAAGATTAAAAAAAAAATGAAGCATTCTCATCATTAAACGTGTTATTTTAGTAGATAAAATTCCACTTTATAAATAAATGTTCGAAAAATAATATTAAAAACAATGTATTGAATATGTTTAAATTGTATTTTATTTATTTAACACACTATTTGAACACACTATTGAAAGAACGATAATGGCAGTAAATTCTTATTGTAATGACAATGCCTGGGCTGCTGGCGCCGGTTTCCAAATCTGCAGTAAAAACTTTTTAAATGCCGAATTGCTCAATTTATGCACTTATATATATATACAGGGTGTGGGTGTAAATTTTAAAACGGGTCATAGGGCTATAACATAGAAAAACAGTTTTTTAGATGCCAAAAGTTTCCATATTAATTTATTGAAAATATAATTGGTGCCTATTATAAAAAAAAATTACGAATTTTTTGATACCAAACACCTTACATTTCTGTTTCATATAAACCAGAAATTAAATTTAAATAATTTTACAATTAAGAAAAAATATCATTAGCCATGAAAGTGACAGTAACAAAACATTGTCATGATAGGGAACAATTAAAGATTAAAGTTATTAACTTATAAAAAAAATAGCACAAAATAAAGTAAAAACTAGGATATTTATATCAGAAACAATTATTACTTATTGTAATAGGTATTTACAAACTAAAGATGATCTACATGTAATAAGAAATAAGTTATAAGAAACGAGAAAAACTGCAAACTACAAGGGAACAAATTAAAACCATTTATGCTGGGTTTATGCAGCATATAAATTATGAAATTAAATTAAGCTATTAAATTAAGAAACTAAACTAAAATAACGTCGTTTATGCAGTAAATTAAAATTCAGAATTTTATGTTTGACATTTCGTATAACCTAACTTTTATAGGTGGAATTGCAATACATTATATTTATAAAAGATAAAAAAATAAACGTAAACAATTTGTTGAATAAGTCCAATTAGTATTTCGTCGCTCTTTTCTGCAGGAACTTTGTTGTCATCGTCGTACATTTTCATAGGTTAGGTTCGAAAATTTGTCATAAGTGTGCGAGTGGCGCAGGCGCAGCATTAATAATTTATAATTTTTCTTCATGAGTCGAATTATTCATGATTTCTTCTTAATAAAACGAAAATAATAATAATAATTTAACAAATAAAGTGTAAGAAACGTTTATTAATGAGCGTTTAACGTCAACAATTGTTTTGTTTTGTTTCTGTCAGTTTCACGGCTATTGATATTTTTTCTTAATTGTGCAAATTTTTAAATTTATTTTCTGGCTTTATATGAAACAGAAATGTAATATGTTTGGTATCAAAAAATTCGTATTTTTTTTCTTTATAATATACACTAATTATTTTTTCAATAAATTAATATAGAAACTTTTGGCGTCCAAAAAACTGTTTTTCTATGTTATAGCCCTATGACCCGTTTTAAAATTTACACCCTGTATACATAAGCGTTTAGACGAGCTTTTAGCATAAAGTAAGATTTTTTTCGAATTGTGTTAAAGCCAGGTGTAACGTCGATAAATAATAATATAACCCGAAAATAATTGCTGAAGAATAATTTTAAGAACATAAATAATAGATATAGAATCAAAATCAACAAATGATGATCTGTAATCGATTGTTTTTCATTTTTTTTTAATAATTTTCTATTTTTTCACCACAATAATTTATTCATTCATGTCTTGTTCACGTTTAAAACAAAAGAATGTAGACTTGTTATATATTTTTGAAAAACATAAATTATTTTAGTTCTTTGCTTACAAGGTCAGTCTTAACTTGACTCGCGCCAGCTATACATATTTACATATTAGGTGAAAAGGCGCTTGCAACTATCAGTTGTCAAACGAAAAGTCAAAGATATTGCAGCCAGCAGCCACTAAAATACTTGCATCATTGATGAAAATTTGCATTTTACTTAATATTGTCTCTCTTTTAATAGGCTATTCCACCGTAATCGAAAAGAGTAAAATTTTATCAAAAATATGAGATACCAGTTAAACGATAAGAAAAATACCAACTATTTTTTTTTTTTAATTATTAAAGTTTTACTTTTGATGACGTAAGACATGTGCACGGGCACAAATAGGATTTAAGTTTGAACACCGACTGTATGGAGCTCCGCTTTCACTTCGCTTCAACTAAGAATATAATTATTCGGGTGTGTCGGATATGTTCGGATGCTGTTCGGGTGATTTTCTTGTCTTTGCATGTTTCTTGATCTATCTGCTACACTCCTTTGAAATTTGTTTGAAATCGTGAGTCACCAACACCAACCATGCGCTGTGCGCTAGCATCTTCGAGAATGTCAAAATATTTTTGTAAAATAAGAAAAAAGTAAAATAAATTAATTGCAATAGCATATTTTCTTTCCCTAATAATAAAATATAATATTACAATTCAAATATACATTACTTTGTAATTTGCTCAATATTTTTTCGTAAGTCTTTGAACCACTGTTTGTTTACTTCTGGTATACTCACATTACCTACGTCACAAATGAAACTTGAAATTCATAACTTAATATCTCGCTTATTTGGAGGAATTTTAAACTCGGATTTTCACATATTGTCTTACATACTTATGTAGTTCAAGATAAAAAATAAAAAAAATATCGTGGAATAGTCTATTAAAAGGTCTATGCCTGTTTGGGAAAAGAGTGTCTGTTCGGAAACCGAAGCAGGAAAATATGATCGAGAAGAGAATCGTTCGACAACGGAAGTTCCACATATAAACCCAATAATCTAACTTAGCGCACCAAACGCTGGTTCTCATATCGGTAAATCGGTATCCGCGATGAACTATATACTTGCAGTCAAATAGGAAATTTCCACACTGTTGCCAATTCCGTTGGTCATGCTAAGTTATGAAGAAGCGGCAACACCGCATGGCAAGGGGCAGGGTGGGGGAAGGGAAAAAAAATGAGCATCAGTCCATATTTATTTGACGGCAAGTTATAGTAAAGTGCGCTCAAAAAAAAAAAAAAACTTAATTCGGAGTAGGCTATATGTATACAGAAACGTGTTTGATCATTATTTGCGTTGCAAGTTTAAACGTCAGTGCCACTTGTTTGGAGGGTATTGACATCTGTCAATCTCTTATGAACTTTGTAATATTTTTGCGTAATTTCTCTTATATTTGTGTTATTATAAAAATTTAAGTGCTTGTATATACAATACTTTTGTATATAAGCGTCATTTTCAACTATCTAGTTCTAGTATTGATACTGGAATTTTTATGGTAGGTATTGGGCTTCCAAAATTAAAAATACACTACAATTCCCAAATCTATAAAAAGTATTTAATTCTAAGCACACAAAATTTGTTCATTATGAAAGAAAAACAATTAAATAAAAGTAAAGCTATGTAGATAGAAATTAATATATGTACAACTACGGCAATGAAATACAATCTAAATAAAGGAAATCAAATGTATTATTAAAAAAAAAAACAATATACTGTTAATTAAAATATTACTAAAATACTCTTAACCTACAAATACTTACTAAAATTAACCCTATTAACTAAAATATTATTAAAACTATCACTAAATTGTTACTACAAGAAAGATCAAACTCAATTCTACCAAAATTAATAAAAAAAAAAAAACACTATACTAAATCCGAAATTAAATTAAAAACTACGAAAATTAGTCTCACACCAATGGGGTCCTATGCCATTTTTCATTTATTTTTTTTTTTCTGTAAGAACAGGATGAAAAAAGAATTTTATTGCAAACGCGACTTAAAAATTTTACGTAATAAGCGAGATATGAATTTTTAAAGTTTAAGAATTTGTGCGTGACGTAGCAGGTACTAACAAGTGATCAACAAACAATGGGACAAACTGTTAGTTATAGTTATAGAGGGAACAATTTTTTTCATGTTTGCATAGCTGAAATGTTTGTATATAAAAACCTATACGTTATACTCACGAAGAAATTATTATTAAGTATAAATAACGTATACAGTGTGTCCCATTTAGAGGTGCCACCATTGGGATCTCGAGAACTATAAGAGATACGATGTCGGTTAAATGGAACTTTTTGTGTGCCTTTGGGAGGCCATCTCAGATGTGCTTTTGTTTTTCCAAAAATTCTCATAGGGCACTAGATAATGACGAAAAACTGAATATTGTTGATTTTTTCTTTTCCAAATAACTTTTAAACTATTAATAATTGAGAAAAACGTTTCAAATACAAAAGATAGATATTTTTATTAACTAACCAGTGCCGTACGAAATAAATTTTTATATCCGTAAATTTTCGAGATATAACACAAACTTATATTTTTTTAAATAGAACCCATATCTGATTTTAGTCTCAAAAAAATCATTATTTTTTTCTCTTTTCAACAATGTAAGGGTTATTATGTTTTATATTTGTTTTGCCTTCAAAATTATTATTTTTTCCTTATTTTGTATTAAATTTATAATTATTTTGAAAATATTGGTAGATTTCTATTTAGAAATACTCCTTCTATTTAAATAATTTATTTCGTTAGAAAATTTTGCTCGAAACTCGTATCAGACAAATTTTTATAATATTTTGTATCTGGTCGCCCTTGGCACATTATAGTGTAATTTGTAATTATGAGTCTAGAATAAAAATATTAAGTAATAAAGGCATAAAACAAATTATTTCGATCAAATACAATATAATTAATAAAAATAATAATGTTCTTTTGGGAAATAATAAAAAAGTTCAGGAAAATAAAGAGAAAAATTAAATTTTAGGAGCAAAACAAATGTAAAACATAATAACCCTTACATCATTGAAAAGAGAAAAAATAATGATTTTTTTGAGACTGAAATCAGATATGGGTTCCATTTAAAAAAATATGTTTGTGTTATATCTCGAAAATTTACGGATATAAAAATTTATTTTGTACGTCACTGGTTAGTTAATAAAAATATCTATCTTTTACATTTGAAATGTTTTTCTCAATTACTAATAGTTTAGAAGTTATTTGAAAAAGAAAAAATCAACAATATTCAGTTTTTCGTCTTTATCTAGTACCCTATAAGAATTTTTGGAAAAACAAAAGCACATCTGAGATGGCCTTCCAAAGGCGCACAAAAAGTTCCATTTAACCGACATTGTATCTCTTATAGTTCTCGAGATCCCAATGGTGGCACTTCTAAATGGGACACACTGTATAATAAGCATTTTTTTCCTAATAAATTATAGAACATTGAAACAGTTTGGCAATATTATTACAGAAAGTATGACGACGGATTATTATTAATTTAATTAATATTACAAATTGATTTAAATATAAATATATTATTATTGTTAATATTACTAGATGTTATAATTAAACAAATTGATCAAACACAAAATTGTTAAATGTTTTGTTAGGTTATAGAACAACATGACATTTCATATTCTTTTAAAAGTGACTCAAAGGTGACCGCTGCAGACGCGCGAATCTCCTTTTTAAAATCAGGCGACCAATCAAATTCGTAATACCTAACGCGTCATACCCAATTAGTAATCAGCTTCAATCGCTTATAGTTTGTGACCTAGTCAATATTTAAAGAATTTTTTTTCACTAATATTCATTAATTTATGTATATTTTCGTCTTCTTATTTAAGATAGTTAAAATATGACTATGGTACAGGACCCCATTGTACTCTTATGGAAGCCACCGAAAAATGTACTATTCGTTTGAATTTTGACGTTTGACGTCAGCGCCATCTCTTGATAATTTGGAAGCCCAATCAGAATGACGTCACCTGCCCTCCACAGGAGTGATTTTAACCTCACTTTTGAATATTTTAAAAAGTTATTTAATTATATATCTTATGATAAATATCGAGAAATTTTGATTTTGATACAATTCATTCATAAAATTAAACCATAATTTTTTCCATGGCTCCATCATTGAGTAAATTATGTATGAAATTTCTTTCTGACAACCGCCCCTCACAAAATTCATTTGTTCTGGATTGATCTATTTACTTACAAGGTTATGTAATGATTTCATTGTGATATTTATCATTTCAGTTTCATTGAAAATTCAATAACATTGCAGTTGTTATTATTATAAACCTATGTTTATATAAAAAATAAAAAATAAAGCGAAATTACACAAAAATATGACAAAGTAAACACGAGACTGACTTGCATCGCGAATTCAGTTCAAAAACTAAATTGTCAAAATTGATTGTGAAATGTAATTTTAAGGAGAAAAGATAAAAACAAGGACACAGAAAATTGCCATTTCTATAGGTAACATTTTTAACAATATCGTGTCAAATTGACATTTAATTAAACACTTTCAAATTGACATACGTTTTTTTTTGTTCATAGCCTACACCGAGTTAGGATTTTTTTAAACACCCTGTTTGTAACAACCAGTGCCGGCTACCATTTAGTTTTTTCAAGGGAACTGACGCTAGCAGCCAAGGCACTTCTAATATAATACATTAATAAATTCATAGATATCCTTTTGGAGAAGGCATGCTTGCAAGAAAAGTATTAAATTAATATATTTTGTTATTTGTTTTACATTTATTTTATATTTTATCTAACCTATGTGTTCTCCATGGCCCAGGTTCGGACATTCCCAAATTTTCATCTTGCGATTTGGTCCTGAAAATTTTCAATTTCAATCAATAAAATAATAGTTTAGTGTTCTAGCACAATTGAGGTGTATGTATGTTGTTTTGATAACGTGTTGAATGATCAAATATTTTCATTTTTAATAATTATTGGCGGTAAAAGTAAAGTCACTGCATGACTGTTCGTTTTCCTTCCTGTGTATGTGCTACAGGTCGCTCAATCTAGGAACTCATCTGGGTGGGGGGAGATAATCATAGAATTCTAGGTAAATTATTATTTGTACAACTTTCCACACCAGTCACATTTACTACTACGGCGTTTTGCAGTAAAAACCTTGGTACCTAGCGAAAAACCGAAACCACAGACGAAACGGACAAGCCTATTATATAAATATGCCAATTATAAATACCTTATCATGTGAGACTGAATCAAACGCCGAAAACTTGGTCCGGGTTCTAGAGACATTGAAGGTGATTCCGGAGTTTGTCTAAATTGAAATAATAAAAGTTATAGACAGAAGATAAAAAAAATTATACACAGATTATCCAGGATAACTTGTCCAACATGTAATGTGTTGATTATTCCTTTATAGATTACTAGACGAAAATATAAATTTTGCAGTTGCATAATTTTACAAATAACTTACAAGTGTGAAACAATTGGATATTGGTTTACAATTCTCTAGGGTACTTTATACAGGATCCGCAAATCCCCTCTGAACAAAATAAAAGGAACAAGCAGAGATTATTTTTATTTTAGGTCGTGTTGTCCTGTAATTGGTATTCTGTTGGGCAATAAATGTTATTATTATTATTATTAGATTTCAAAATTTCGGTTTATTAGAAGGAAAAGCTATGGAACTTGTTTTCTGTTTTTCTAGTTTTCATAAATTATTTTTCAACGTCAATTTGATTTATGGAAAATAAATTCTTTATTTGTTTGTAACTACTTCCATCATAATATTCCTTTATTCACAATCATTATAGTAATATACAGATTCCTAACCTTTTGGAGGTTGGAAAATACGTCATTTCTAACTTTAATGACAATCTCTTGAGTTGGAAAGGTTTATGTAGGGGTTGCCTAGCAACATTGCCGTAGATCCCCATAATTAAGTAGGCTAAACAAATTTTAAGACAGCTGTCAAAATATTAATAAAATTAAAGGTTATAATTCATTGATTTATTTTGAAAATTATTGATTTAAAATGGGGATGATTGTGAATAAAATAGTATACATAACCTCGGTGGGAGTTTCATAATAGCCTCGCGCATTATCTCACCTCAAGGCTTCGCTTTTCGGTAATATACCTTACATAAGCCCTCGGCTGTAATGAAACATCTCCCATCTCGGATGTAATCAGGGAATGATGTAATATACTATAACCGAATTTGCATGTTGCCAAGCAACGCTTATTTACTTTTCACGCACTAGTGCTTGAAAAGTGACATTTTACTCATTGTAAAGAGTACTTCATTTGAAATTACTAATGAAATGGTTTATTACACATAAATTCGAAAACTGCCCCTGTTGAAACATTATTAACACTATCAGATGACGACGACGTAGAACAAAATTCTTTTAAAAATACCTAATACAAATGTAAAGTATATTTTTTTATTAAATTTGACGTAATATTTGCTTCGAAACTTTTGTGCTTGCTGTAGTAATCGAGTCGGTTGGATAAACTATGCACTCTGCGCAAGTTGACTAATGCACTAAATGCGATGTCGTAATAAGCGGAAAACATAGTACTGAGGAAGTTCGCACTGAAAAGATAAGTGAAAAAATGCGCCAAAAGTGAAAAACGCTACTAGTAACCCATTTCGTATCTCATAGTTCTCAGGATCCGAATGCTGGGCATTGGGCATGTTATCCTGGACACCTGTATTTTATTTACCTTGGTGGTGGAATTAAATATTGTTCTGATGTTCTTTGATTATTGAAATAAAATATGAAATTATTATTTTTTCCCATAAATTATTTAATATACTTTTACCTAGGTGTAGCCCATTGTTGTTCCGGAGTTGATATAGATTCAGGAGTACTGTGAAATACAAAAATTAATACAGGTAAAATATATAATGCCTAATTTTTATGAAACCACTCGATTAAAATTCCTTTTTCTATAACAAATTTTAAAGTGTACTTTCTTTAATTTTTATGTAAAGTCCGATTTTTTTATTTCTGAATAAAGTGTCAGTTAACTGCCAGATATAATGAATATATCGCATTGATATATATTAGAGCGTAAATAGACAAAATTATACATACATCATTTATATGATGGATGCGATATTTTTCTTTTATCTGGCGCATAAGTTAACTGAGAGGTGGAAAAACCGAGCCGAAATTAAATACGTTATCAACTTCGACGATCTGATATCCTATTGTTGGTTCTATTTTGTCATTGTCCCAAAACAGCAAACAACTTGTACATTGTGGTAATTTATAATTTATACTTCGCGGTAGTAGATAGAGTTACAGAGGTTGAAAACTACTGTATTATGCCGATGTCACATTATCATTTATATTAATGAGAAAGAAGAAGTTATCTCCGTGAATGATCAAATTTTTGCGGGCCTCAATTTTTTCGTCATTCACAATCATTCACGGCTAATTTCATATGTGTAAAATTCAATTTTATTGTTTATATTCAGTCAAAATTTCATTTTTGATGTATTATTTCCTTTTCTTTCTTATTCACCATCATTCATATGAATGAGTGACATCGACATTATATGTGTAGATGATTACAGCCATAAAGAAAAATTTTCATGACCCACGTAACTTGATGACCAAGACAAAGTTTTAATTATATTACTAATGATTTGTTTGTAAATATAAAAATTATTGCATCGGGACATTTTAGTCACAGTGCTACTTTTTCTTGTAGATTATTAATTCCATAATATTACCTAATTCTGATTAACAAATGTTTCACTTACGGTTACGCAGGGTGCGGCACAGGAAACGGACGTTTTGGAATAAAGAAACAGTACCGCGTTATTTTTGAATGAAAAAAAAAAAAAAATTTTACAGAAATGCGTAAGTGCGAACTTGCCATTTTGTTTACTTAAGTACGAAAAATTACATCGCTTAAATCGTGTCCATTTTCACACAGACAAATTTCGAGATTGTGTAATGTACCATGGCCTCCTCGCTCGTACTACGTTTGAACGTTATACCTTAATGTATCGCATTTAAGTAAACAAAACATTTCCGTCAAAAATTTTTTTCACCAACAGTTTTTTTTAATGTTTACCGACACGGTTCCCAAGGCAGTAAGCTTCATTTACAAATTACTTATCGGCAAGTGATGTAAATTAGGCGGAGGCGGTAAGTAACGATCAAATTTTTCTTTAAAAATGACAATCAAATATTTTGTTGAATGTCAAAATAATTTTCAAATCTTATTTGATTTAATTTTGTGCGTGGATCATGCAAAAAATATAATTAGTATTGCGGCCAGTGGCCAGGTTTATAGTTTACATTATGACTGACACACTAGCATAGTCCAGTGTGTTTTGAAGCTAGTACCTAACCAAAGTAGTTAACGTGTTAACCTAACTATAAGACAGTTTTCTTGTGTAAACGTATGAAAACCAAGTTACGCATGCGCGTTCTCCGTGTTTGCTTGCAGTGCTAGGTTGTTGAACAGATAGGTTATGTGAA
Source organism: Ophonus ardosiacus (assembly GCA_943142095.1). NCBI lineage: Eukaryota > Metazoa > Arthropoda > Insecta > Coleoptera > Carabidae > Ophonus > Ophonus ardosiacus. The sequence continues at coordinate 15,467,387 of OW964834.1, forward strand.
TTGCGTGTTTGATAAAAATCTAATTAGAGTAAGATATTTTACATCAAAGTAATTTGTATGATTGATTTTTGTAATTATTTCATATTTTTACACAAGTTAGATATGTTAATTTAATAGTTCAAGTTTTAATAATGACAATAAGTCTTACCAAGTGATAAACAAATAAAACTTGACCTTGAAAATAAAATTAAGGTGTAAACATACAATAATTAAAAGTTTGGTATGGTTAAGATTTGGTTAGGTCACAATATAGTGTCACGGTGTAAACCAGGCCTAGTGCTCTTCTATTTGTTCCGGATGTATTGGAGATCTCGACTTCTTCTTGATCTCTAAAATCATCTTCAACCGGCAGGAAGCACATATTACCGTTAATACTTGATAACTATTTCACTCATAAATAGCGCAGTACATCATTTTCCGTGCCACTCCCTGTATTTAATTACATATGGGAAATTTCTAGAGTGTGGTATGGATATGTTGTTAACAAATAATGTGGGTGTTGTAGGAATAAATGTTGTTTGACAGATATCGAGTGATTGTTAACACCATATCTAATTAATTTTAATACCCATGAAATGACAATAATGATTTAAAATTATTGCTTCTATAGAAACGAATATAGGTGAATTCGATATTTGTATATATAAATATTGGTCTACTGTTGTCTAGATTGATTAAATTCAAAAATTTAGTAAAACTATCAGCACATATACACAGTCACAATCATACACCAATATACACTCAAGTCCAGTCCACGGCCACACAGGAGCGAAGAGTGTCCCGACAACGTGCCTTCGGGTCGTGTGCCTTTCCATCCAGTCCGATCTGGACAGTGAAAGGAACCGGACTTGGTACGGCTCGGGGTGTACTCAACCCTATCCGCCTGATCCTGTGCTGTAACTTGCACATAACACTCAAACATACGCACAAGCAGACAAACACGAGTTAGTTAGAAGGCTTCGGCCCTCACAACTCGGACTCTAACATTCACACGTCCATTCACTCACATTCATACCGGAAAACTAAATATCCATGGTAACAACTACCGTTTGTTAAAGTCAACAATATAGCTAGAAACCATTATTGTGTACCCTAACCTGCAATTATATACCAAACATAAGTATGAATTTTTATTCCTCCTGTACCCTTATACTACCAGAACTACAGTCCTGGAGATACTGAAATTCGTAAATGACTTGCAGAGGTAGGGTTTCCAAACGTCCTATTTCAATATGAAGTGTCCTAAACAAATTACATAACAAATTAAAAATAATGGCACAATACAGCTATAAATCCAACAGCTCGTCGCTTAGTTGCTGTTATAAAACTTTTATAACTAAGAGCCCAACAAAATATTATACAGATTGGGCAGAAAGGACGGACGTTTTTTAAAATCTCACAAAATTAATACTTTTTGCTTAAGAAACTATTTATAGACAGATTTGTCACACAACACACACACACACACACACATGCACACGCACATACAGGCCCTTAACACACACATACAAAAACACACACGCATAAGCACACACACACACACACACACACAAACACACACTTCAAGCAGTCATATTCCACAATACAATCACCACTCACACAGTCATTTGCCACATACACTCAAGTCCAGTCCAGGGCCACACAGGAGCGAAGGGTGTCCCGACAACGTGCCTTCGGGTCGTGTGCCCTTCTATCCAGTCCAATCTGGGGTGTGGAAGAAACCGGACTTGGTACGGTTCGGGGTATACTCAACCTTGTCCGCCTGATCCTGTGCTGTAACTTGCACACAACACACGAACATGCACACGCACATACAGGCCCTTAACACACACATACACAAGCACACACACACACACACACACAAATACACTTCAAGCATTCATATTCCAAAATACAAACACCACTTACACAGTCATATCCCACATACACTTAAGTCCAGTCCACGGCCACACAGGAGCGAAGAGTGTCCCGACAACGTGCCTTCGGGTCGTGTGCCCTTCCATCCAGTCCGATCTAGGCTGTGGAAGAAACCGGACTTGGTACGGCTCGGGGTATACCCAACCCTATCCGCTTGATCCTGTGCTGTAACTTGCACACAACACACGAACATGCACACGCACATACAAGCCCTTAACACACACATACACAAGCACACACACACACACACACACACACACACACACACACACACACACATACACTTCAAGCATTCATATTCCAAAATACAAACACCACTTACACAGTCATATCCCACATACACTTAAGTCCAGTCCACGGCCACACAGGAGCGAAGAGTGTCCCGACAACGTGCCTTCGCAATCTGGGGTGTGGAAGAAACCGGACTTGGTACGGCTCGGAGTATACTCAACCCTATCCGCCTGATCCTGTGCTGTAACTTGCACACAACACACGAACATGCACACGCGCATACAGGCCCTTCACACACATACAAAAACACACACACTTCAAGTAGTCATATTCCAAAATACAATCTTTACTCACACAGTCATATCCCAATACACTCAAGTACAGTCCACGGCCACACAGGAGCGAAGAGTGTCCCGACAACGTGCCTTCGGGTCGTGTGCCCTTCCATCCAGTCCGACCTAGGCTGTGGAAGAAACTTGGTACGGCTCGGGGTATACTCAACCCTATCCGCCTGATCCTGTGCTGTAACTTGCACACAACACACGAACACGCACACGCACATACAGGCCCTTAACACACACATACACAAGCACACACACACCCATACACTTCAAGCATTCATATTCCAAAATATAATCACCACTTACACAGTCATATCCCACATACACTCAAGTCCAGTCCACGGCCACACAGGAGCGAAGAGTGTCCCGACAACGTGCCTTCGAGTCGTGTGCCCTTCCATCCAGTCCGATCTAGGCTGTGGAAGAAACCGGACTTGGTACGGCTCGGGGTATACTCAACCCTATCCGCCTGATCCTGTGCTGTAACTTGCACACAACACACGAACATGCACACGCACATACAGGCCCTTCATACACATATAAAAACACACACATACACAAGCGCACACACACACACTTCAAGCAGTCATATCCCAAAATACAATCACCACTCACGCAGTCATATACCACATACACTCAAGTCCAGTCCACGGCCACACAGGAGCGAAGAGTGTCCCGACAACGTGCCTTCGGGTCGTGTGCCCTTCCACCCAGTCCGATCTAGGCTGTGGAAGAAACCGGACTTGGTACGGCTCGGGGTATACCCAACCCTATCCGCCTGATCCTGTGCTGTAACTTGCACACAACACACGAACATGCACACGCACATACAGGCCCTTAACACACACATACACTTCAAGCATTCATGTTCCAAAATACAAACACCACTTACACAGTCGTATCCCACATACACTTAAGTCCAGTCCACGGCCACACAGGAGCGAAGAGTGTCCCGACAACGTGCCTTCGGGTCGTGTGCCCTTCCATCCAGTCCGATCTAGGCTGTGGAAGAAACCGGACTTGGTACGGCTCGGGGTATACTCAACCCTATCCGCCTGATCCTGTGCTGTAACTTGCACATGACACTCAAACATACTCACAGGCAGACAAACACGAGTTAGTTGAAGGGCTTCGGCCCTCACAACTCGGAATCTAACATTCACGCGTCCATTCATTCACATTCATACCAAAAAACTAAATATCCATGGTAACAACTACTGTTTGTTGAAATCAACAATATAGATAGAAACCATTATTGTGTAACCTACAATGTAACATTATAAGTTCTATTTAAAAAAAATCTTATCTGGTCATTAATTTTTATTACAATAAACTTCTAAACACATATGTAACTACATAAATACGTATGTTAGTTACTGTATTATTAATTAATATAACTATTTTGCAACATTTAATGTAGGTGGTGTTAATATTTTCATCTCCAGAATCTTACAGTTATATTTATTAATATAAATTTATTTATTAGAGTAACTTTAATTTCTTTAAATTTAGACACATAAGAAAATTGATTTACTTAGAAGATATTTTATAAATTCAACTTCTGATATTTTCTTTTTTAAAAATACTATCATTTAATAAGTAATATCAATAATGACAACCTAAGGGCTAATGCAGCGTTCACACTAGATGATAACGACAGGATCGTAATGTTATCCTATCGTAATTGTAATGTCGTGAACGCATGAAATCGCAAATCTCAATCGCCTGGTAATGACGGAAATCTGCCATTACGATCGGTTTAAGGAGGATCGATCGGATCACGTGTTATTTGCGACGTATTAACACGAACAGAAATTGAAAATTAGTTTGTAAATTGTCTTAACGTAAGGTGAAGTAAAAATTATAAATATGAGAGTTAGATGATATTTACAATTATTTTGTGAAAATATTTAAGCTATATATACCAAACAGTGGCAAAAAGTCGTAGATGGCGGATAAGGGTTATTATGCAACAGATAAATTTAACGAAGTATTAATTAAGTTGAATAAAATGAAACACAAGTTGTAATAAAACATGTAACGAAAAGAAATAAAAAAAATCTGTCGTGGCCAGCACTTTTTAATCAACACCCTGTAAATTTTTACCTCCCGCCATACCGTAGGTAAGGGAGGTAATGTTTGGTCTAAAAATTCGACAGTGAGTTTTCAGTGATAAGCACGAATTAGGGACCCCACAACTCGTTTTTACTATTTTTGCAATGATGTCTGTGTGCGTGTTTTGTGTGTGTCTGTAATTTTAAGTATGTGTGGGCCGGTGTGTGACGATTTTTCTTCCACGATAAACTCATATCAACCTTCCAAAAATTCCTACTTTCCGTATGTAACATTGGATAATCGGAAGTGGTATTTTATTTGAAGTTTACTGAAAAACTATATTAAAATATAATCCAAAATTTTAGAATTTTAGTACCTACTTAAGATTTTTATGTCAATGAAAATAACATATTAGATTTTGGCTAAAATCACGTAAAATTGATAAACTGAAAGTGATACTTGAAGTTTTGAACGGATTTTCGTAAAAAATTTGTTAGGATATAATCCAAAACTTTTCAAATTTGGTATTTCAGACTTTTGTATTAATAAAACGGCAAATTCGTTTTTTTTTTAAATTGCTAAACCGTAAGTGGTACTTTACTCTTTCTAGCTCTAAACAGATTTTCTTGAAAAAATTATAAAATATATTAAAATATGATCCAAAATTTCTCAAATTTGTTATTTAAAACTAGTAGGAGCTCTAACAACTAATGTTCGGCACTATATAATTTTTATCAAAATATTTTTTTAATATACCGTACTCGCTTATAGTTTGTCTTGTATAAGATTGCAGTAGTGGGCCGAGCTTGACGAGAATGTTTTACGCAGCAACATCTTTAGGTTAAATACGAATCTAAGTTTTATTTCGATAATCTAATAATATTACAATAATCGAAATGTTCAGATACATCATTTGGAGATGGCACATCTTCAATATCATCCATTTGAGAACTATTTTGATTAGACATGCGAAATTGCATGTATAATAAAATATTTTTGACAGTATTGACAGGTGATGTGTGTTTTGTATTTATATATATTTTTTTACGTTATATTATTAGTTTTTTACAATCATATTTAGATTAAAATTATTTATTTCACTTACATTCGATAGCTAGCCTAATTTATTGTACACAAATGCAGAAGAAAAGTTGCAATAACATAATATTATGACGTATCCCCTAATTATGACAGTTTGAAATTGACTCGCGTTACACCAATCACACGCCAAGAAATGTTGTCCCTATACCATGCTACACTGCATTCTTAAACGTGGATTACACGATGAAGTTTTTATTTTCAAGTGACTTGACAAGTGTCTTTATAAGTGACTTACAAGTTTATATGTAAGTTCTTATTAATTATTACTTGTTCCCTATAATATAATATGTATATAATATATTGTATTAAAAATATATAATAAAACTAATTATGCACAAAAAAATTAAATATACTCTCACCTATTATGCACCAAGTTAGGGGCAAATAATTTTTTTTATTTTGCCGCATTTTCTTAACTTCCGTACTGTTGAAGGATAGAAATACTGTGTCTGCACCGTTATGGCGGGACAAGCGTTCTGCTCGTACGCTGCATCTATTAGTTTAAAGGTCGATGCAAAATTTGGTACAGGTTGTTCATTTTATTTTGTCCTACTGCTATCTCTATAGCTATAAGAGCTACGAGATCGATTAACTAATTTCTATTCTATTGGTTACTTTGTGCTGTAGTCAAGCACAGTTTACACAAACACAAATTTCAACCAATCACGTTACAGTATTTTTTGAATTTCGATTAATGACTATCGAATATCAGTGAATATTTGCACTTGTGCGTACAAGTGCAATTTTTCTCGAGAAATATTTTACCAATATGCCCCTTGTGCATATTAAATACAAACAGAATATTTTCGCTTGTGCTCGTTCTTGCACTCGAGAAAATTTTCAGGTATTTGCCGTGCACTTGGGATATAAATATTGAATATTTCAACTGTGTAACCAATGATTTGTGTTTAATATATAAAATCAAAGGTCACGGGACTTAATAAAATAGTAAATTTTATAAATTTATTTAGAAAATATAAAGAAAAAGTATTAATCCATACTTGCTGAAAATTTAATAATTTTTAAGTTTTATAATAACATAAATCACGAAAAAATGGCGTTTATTTTTCTATGAAAAACTATTTTGAGTTTCAAGGTACGTAACACTTCCGGTTACTCTATTTAAACCAAAATCTAATAAATTCTTTTCATATTAGAGTAGACGAATAGAGTAAGAATACATAGTTTCCAAAATTTTCTCAATGACAGTATTTGAGTAGAGTGTAAAGAAGATCCACACACACATACACTATAATTATTTTATGCGGAAATATTAGAAGTACAAAATCATATACTGTGCCTTGGAAAAGATTCTATAAATCCAATAAAATTATAACATGAACATATGAACACTATGTAAATTGCACTTGACATTTCTTTCTTTCTTCTTCAGTTTTATCCAATTTTATAAGGGGTCACTGTTTTTTACTTTTCTCTTCCACTCATTCCTGTCCAACGCATCTTCTTCATACAGTTCTTCCTCTCTCAAGTCTTCTGCGATACAATCCTTTCATCTTCTCTTTCGCCTTCCTCGTACTCCCGGCATTCTGATCCTATACTTTCCATATTTGGTTTTTAACTTGACACTGACATCTGTCAATTAGAATTTTTTGCATATATCAGATGTTTCCATGATAAATAGAAAAGTTGACTGATTTTTGAAAGTTAATCTCTTTATAATGCTTTAACTCTATATCTATTGAATATGAAAGAAAACGTAAAATCATACCGTATAGAGAAGAGCATTTTCTTTAATATTTATAATAACAAAATGACAAAAAATAATATATAACTGCGTTTTTTAAGAAAGAATGTTAAAAACTTCAAATAAAAGTACTTCCGGTGGATCAATTATAACCAAAATCTAACCAGGAATTCGAAAGAATTATAATTCTTAGAATTATAGTATTGGAGTTATCGTCGGAGAAAAAAATGTCACACACACACAAACACACACACACACAGGGACACACACACACACGGACACACCCACACACACATATACATATATATATATATATACAGACATCATCTTAAAAATAGTAAATTCGTAAAAAGACAATACCTCCCTTACTTAAAGGTGACGGAAGGTAAAAAGTCTCTGTACGATGACCAAAATAATAAAATTATAAACTCATTACATAGTTTTGTAAAGAAGTACAGGGTTAGGCAGAAAGGATGGACGTTTATTAAAACGTAACAAAATTGATACTTTTTGCTTAAGAAATTTTTTTTTAACAGATTTGAGTTCGTAATGACATAGCATTTGACAAAATCAAGTGTGGCAAGCAAAATCTTTCATGTGATGTCTGTTATCATTAATTCATTTCTGGAGGCGTTCTACGAAGTTTGCAAACACTCTTTCCATCACCGTTTTGGCGAATACTACGCGAATAGCTTCTTTCAGTCTTCCATTGTGCGGGGTTTGTGTTCGTATGTACGTATCTTGAGATCAACCTACAAGAAAAAATCGCATAAAGACAAATCAAGGGACCGCAGACGTCGTAGAACGCCTCCAGATATGAATTAATGACAACGGCCTAACGGACACCACATACAAGATGTTTTCCACACATGATTTTGTCAAATGCTACGTAATTACGAACTCAAATCTGTCAATAAATACTTTCTTAAGCAAAAAGTATTAATTTTGTGAGATTTTAAAAATCGTCCGTCCTTTCTACCCAATCTGTATAATATTTTGTTGGGTTCTTCGTTATAAAAGTTTTATAACAGCAACTAAGCGACGAGCCATTTGATTTATAGCTGTATTGTGCCATTATTTTTCTAGGACACTTCATATTGATAATCTTTGCTAAGAATATAGAATATATATTGAAGTAGGACGTTTGGAAACCCTACCGCAAGTCATTTACAAATTTCAGTATCTCCAGGACTGTAGTTCTGGTAGTATAAGGGTGCAGGAGGAATAAAAATTCATACTTATGTTTGGTATATAATTGCAGTTTAGGTTAAACAATAATGGTTTCTAGCTATATTGTTGACTTTAACAAACGGTAGTTGTTACCATGGATATTTAGTTTTCCGGTATGAATGTGAGTGAATGGACGTGTGAATGTTAGAGTCCGAGTTGTGAAGGCCGAAGCCTTTGAACTAACTCGTGTTTGTCTGCTTGTGTGTATGTTTGAGTGTTATGTGCAAGTTACAGCACAGGATCAGGCGGATAGGGTTGAGTACACCCCGAGCCGTACCAAGTCCGGTTCCTTCCACAGTCCAGATCGGACTGGATGGAAGGGCACACGACCCGAAGGCACGTTGTCGGGACACTCTTCGCTCCTGTGTGGCCGTGGACTGGACTTGAGTGTATGTGGGATATGACTGTGTGAATGCTGATTGTGTTTTGGAATATGACTGTTTGAAGTGTGTGCATGTTTGTGTGTATTAAGGGCCTGCATGTGCATGTTTGTGTGTTGTGTGCAAGTTACAGCACAGGATCAGGCGGATAGGGTTGAGTATACCCCGAGCCGTACCAAGTCCGGTTCCTTCCACAGTCCAGATCGGACTGGATGGAAGAGCACACGACCCGAAGGCACGTTGTCGGGACACTCTTCGCTCCTGTGTGGCCGTGGACTGGACTTGAGTGTATGTGGGATATGACTGTGTGAATGCTGATTGTGTTTTGGAATATGACTGCTTGAAGTGTGTGCATGCGTGTGTGTTTGTGTATGTGTCTATTAAAGGACTATATGTGCATGTGCATGTTTGTGTGTTGTGTGCAAGTTACAGCACATAATCAGGCGGATAGGGTTGAGTATACCCCGAGCCGTACCAAGTCCTGTTCCTTCCACAGTCCAGATCGGACTGGATGGAAGGGCACACGACCCGAAGGCACGTTGTCGGGACATTCTTCGCTCCTGTGTGGCCGTGGACTGGACTTGAGTGTGTGTGGGACATGACTGTGTGATTGTGTTTTGGAATATGAGTGCTTGAAGTGTGTGCATGTGTTTGCATGGGTGTGTGTTTGTGTCTATTAAGGGACTATATGTGCATGTGCATGTTTGTGTGTTGTGTGCAAGTTACAGCACAGGATCAGGCGGATAGTGTTGAGTATACCCCGAGCCGTACCAAGTCCGGTTCCTTCCACAGTCCAGATCGGACTGGATGTAAGGGCACACGACCCGAAGGCACGTTGTCGGGACACTCTTCGCTCCTGTGTGGCCATGGACTGGACTTGAGTGTGTGTGGGACATGACTGTGTGACAGTGTTTTGGAATATGAGTGCTTGAAGTGTGTGCATGCGTGTGCGTGCGTGTGTGTTTGTGTATGTGTCTATTAAGGGACTATATGTTCATGTGCATGTTTGTGTGTTGTGTGCAAGTTACAGCACAGGAACAGGCGGATAGGGTTGAGTATACCCCGAGCCGTACCAAGTCTGGTTCCTTCCACATCCAGATTGGACTGGATGGAAGGGCACACGACCCGAAGGCACGTTGTCGGGACACTCTTCGTTCCTGTGTGGCCGTGGTCTGCACTTGAGTGTATATGGGAGTATGACTGTATAAGTGATGATTGTCTTACTAAATTTATCAGTTTTTTTCAATTTAAACAACAATAGACCAGTATTATTTAGATACACACATATCGAATTTATGGATACTGAAATTAATTAAATATGGTGTATAGAATTACTCGATATCTGTCAAGCAGCATTTATTTCTACAACACCCACAATTAACACCTTATCCATACCACAGTCAAGAAATTTCCCACATTTAATTAAATATAACCGTAAGTGAAACATTTCTTAATCAGAATTAGGTAATATTATGGAATTAATAATCTACAAGAAAAATACTATGAGTAAAATTTCCCGTTGCAATAATTTTTACATTTGCTAATAAATCATTTTCAATAAAGTTATAACTTACCTTTGGCCAGCAAGTTGCGTTTATATCACGAAAAAAATTAAATACAAAATTAAATCGTTGTAATGGAGTAGTTTTAACCTCTATAACTCTGTCTGCTGGCGCGAAGTATAAATTAACACAATGTACAAGTTGTTTGTCGTTTTGGGGCAAGGACAATATAGAACCAACAATAAGATATGAATATCGTTGGGATAAATAAGTCCCTCCAGCAGTGAAAAGGTTAATATATTGGCAAACTGGAAATTTTCCAAAATAAAATATTTCCAACAATGGAAATTTACCGGGAATGTTTCCTTACTGCTAATGAAAGTTTCCAAAATAAAATTATATTTAAATTTCTTTTCTAAAATAATTTCAATAGTTTAAATTTTTTATTAATACCTAATTATATTTAAATTCCTTTTTTATCCTGAAATAATTTCGATAATATAAATTTATTATTAATGCCTAATTATATTTAACAAAGAATGAAACCCCAATGATATTTGGAAATATCTCAAAATACCGTTCAAAAAACCTACAAAATAGATGGCACGTTTTTATCATTCGAGCCAGTGTTTTATTTCTTTAAATAAATTAAAAGTTAAAACTTAGCTCCACTTAGTTTGTATACCAGGTAAACTTACTGAGGAGTTGTCCACGGCCCTTGGTCTGCTAATAGTAATTCGTTTAATTCCCTGAAAAAAAAAAAGTAATTTATTACTATTAATTATTTATTTAAATTTAAAATATGTATACCTTCGACTCAAATAACCATTATCTGCTATATATTTATAGTAATCGATTAAAAACATTATAATTGGAGTAATGCATAGAAATAAAATGAGTGAGGCAACTGCTGAAACCCAAAATGCATTCTGAAAAAAAAAAATACAATAAGAATGTTGTCATTAATTATATTATTTGTAAAATAGTGCACATGATAGTACTTAATAAAATTTACATACGACGTGTTGATATTATAAACTTATGCGGTGCCGGCGACTACGGCCACATACACTCGTGCCACTCACTCACATACGCATTCATACGCATATATTTATACACCCACACATATATTCATAATTATGTATTGTAATTAATTATGTTAATATGTTTTATATTGTGTCTATTGAAACTAATCTCATTTGTGTATGTGTATTCTTTCCATCAGGGACTCAGATCCTATTGAAGTAATAGGGCGTTTTCACACACACCGGCAAAACCGGAATCAGTGCTGATGCCGTTTCCGGTGCTGTCCAATGGTGCTATCACATGACAGTTTTGTATTTCCTATGTACTTATTTGATTTCATCTTATTATTTTTAGAGTTTATATCCTATCATAGATGCCAGCCGTAAAAGCCTAAGTAAACATAGAAAATATAACGTAAAACTAAAATAAAATGTTCATAGCCAACACAAGTAGATTTATAAACTAATTCTAACTTCAGTAACACTAATGAATTTTACATATTTTCTAGATTTGCTATCAACTTTCATGCTACGTGAAGTATTCTTATTTTTTAACGAAGGTTTCATTTAAATAAAAAAATCTGATGTGGCTAGCACATAACCTACCGCCAATTCTATGTTTAAAATAGTAAGTAAAATATCACTTCCCGTTGATGGTTTGTGAACAATATTTAATTTGTAGTTCCAATAAATAGAAAAGTCTGTAATACGAAATTTTGGATTATATTTTGTTTTCCTGGAAAATTGTAAAGACCTTCAAATTAAGTGCTACTTGCGGTCTACCATATACGAGCCCTAATCCATGTTAGCTGGCCAATTTGTTAAATTCATTTATCGTGACTTAAATAGTATTCTTTCTAATAATAATGCAGGAACTCAAATTTATTAGTAAATTTCTATTATTTATCAAGATTGGATAATTCGGCGATTATTCTTAAAAATTGTCGTAATTTTTTATGGTGTCTTATTTCGTGACAAACAAATGACATCAATTCTTTTCAAACTTTATTTGTTTTTCTTGTATTTTTAGTAAAGCTATGATCTATGAACATTAAAACAAAATATTTCACAGAAAATATATCTTGCTAACAACCACAAAATATCTATAATATTAAAAAAAAAAAATACCAATAATTACGTTATACTTGCCGTCAAATAATTATGGACTGGAGATTTCTACACTGATGCCAAATTTTTTAAGTGTCTACCTGTACAAAAATCTGTAATTTGTCAATGTCATTTTATATTCTGACATTTTCGTTAGTACTTACGTGCACTTTTTATTCCCAATCCTATAAATTGCATTATATTTAGACTTTTGAATAGAAAATGAGTGTAACTCATGAATTAAATAGTCCTGGTTCTTATAACAAACGTTTAGGAAAATATTATTTAAAAGGGCAGGCAAAGACAATTATTGCCAAAGTACACAATTTTTTCAAAAAATTGGCGTTACATCCTGAAAAAGTTTATAATTTATTAAATAACAAGAAAACTTTGGATTTGACTGCAGAAGCATGTTGTGTTGGTAGATCAACAGTTATTCAATTATTATTACTTTTTATTTAGTTTTTACCGGTTATCGTATTTTAACGCAATCGCGACCTTAGCTTGATGTGTGGAAACTCTGGTCAAAATGTATTAAAAATTTTAATTAGTTCTAAATATATTATATGACATTTGCGTTCATTCTTGGTCATGTCAAGTTACAAGGGCAACACCGCTGGGCAAGGGACATGGTGCGGAAAGGGATAAAAGTTGAACATCAGTCCATAATCATTTGACGGCGAGTATAGTTATTATTTGTATTATATATGCGCTAAATAAAATAAAAATTTTGTGACTAGTCTAACTAATATGGATTAGGGCTCGTATAATCAAAACCTACTTTGTTGTTTCAAATTAAGTCTTAAATACCAATTTTGAGAAGTTTCAGATCTTATTTTAATATATTTTTCAAGAAAATTTGTTTAGAGCTTGCAGCTTCCGAGTTATAAATTTTAGAAAAAGCCTAATAAATCGTTCTCATTAATACAAAAGTCTTAAATACCAAATTTCAAATGTTTTGGATTATATATAGAGCTACAAGTAAAGTATCACTTCCGGTTTAACAATTTTAGCCGAAATCTAATATGTCGTTCTCCTTGATATGATAGTCTTAAATATTAAAATTGAAAAGTTTTGGATTATATTTTAATATAGTTTTTCATTAAAAACTGTCATGGGTGTCCAGTAAAGTACTACTTCCTGTTATCCAATTTTACTATTATTATTATTATTAAGTACTTCACTTTTTAAGCTAGGCTTAAACAAAAAAATGCAAAACAAAATTTTGACAGCAATATTCAATGGATGCATTGCACAAAGTGAGAGAGATAATAAAAAGTCAGATGTTTTCAATGCGCAGTTGATTTTCTGTTTCAAAATTCAAAAAGCCGCCAGCAACCATGTCTGTGTCAACATCAACAACATCAAAAGTTTGGAAAAAAAATTAGATTTACTGAATGATTTTAAACACAGTATATGCGAAAAATATTTCAAAATGAGAGGTGGAAAGTTTTCAAATCAGAAGAGAGGCTACAAATTTTATAAGTAGGGATATGTATACAACATAAAGTTGTTACAAGAAAATAGTACAACTGTCTGCGTTAATGCTCAGAGTTACCGCAGCCAGAAGGGTTCATGGGAAGATGACGCATTACAAAAAGAAACGGAACAAAATTTTCGAAATAATTTGTGTTTCTTAACACATTTTTCTTCTATTTGTTCCATATTTTTGATATTTTTTGAACTTGAACATTTCAACGCTTTACAAACTAAGCACATTCATTACATGACAGATAATCCATTGTTGCCAGTTGCGTTTATTATGAAATTTTAAAACATAATTTTGACACAAAATTTCTTTTTCTTTATTGGATGTATCTTATTTAAATTCAAAATTGCAATAATTTATTTGTTTTGGCATTATTAGAATAATTTTTAATTAATACAATCTAATTTAATTACATATCAATTATGTGACAACAGAGAATCATATCTATAAAGCTTTACAAAAATACCGCTAGATGACAGACTTAATATGACGTCATAGGGCAATTACTGTGCAATGCATCCATTACACATTTTATGTCTTACTAGTATGTTATTGTTTTATAACAACCTCAACATTAGGTCCGTTATTGGGTAAATAATACCCTAGGGCGTATTAAGTTGCTATGGTAATGTTGACAACAAACTGAGGTTAATAACACTGATAGCAACATAAAGTGCAGTTAAGGTTAAGAAGCATTGTGAATTGTAGTCGTTTATAATCATATTTGTTTCATCACAAATACAAAGCAGCATATTTCTTATTCTTAGCAATAACATTGCTCGTCCATATTGACATAAAAATACCACAAGAAATATATTTTTTGTTTGAAAATGCTTTGTTGACAGAAACAAAATATTATCTAGATACCGCATTCACAGGCTACTTTGTAAGTTGTATTAAAATTTTGTGATTTATTATTTTTGTTTGATAAATTCTAGTCAGACAAAATGTTTATTAAGAATTTCTAGTAAGACATAAAACGTTGAAGGCACCACGGGTGTTAAACGACAATAATGCCTTCGGTCAACGTACTCGCCTCGGGCCAGAGGCCCTCGACAGTACACTGTTGACCTCAGGCATTATTGTCCTTATAACAACCCTTGGTACCTTAATTACTATAACCAGGGCCGCATTTATATCTTCAGAGGCCCGAGGCGCAGTGACCTGTTGAGGCCCCTATTTTTATATACTTTAAAATATATCCGGTGAAAAACACCTGTCTATTTTAAATTAAACGATAAGTTGTTAATGGTTATTAAATCGAAATAAATTATGGAGTATTAATAATAGTAAATAATTTTATTATTATTAGTATCACATAAACAAAAACAAAAATAGTTCGAAAACTGTAAATAAAAATATTATCTACCTATATAGTACACATCTACATAACATTTAACGATTACTATGGTTACTCTACAGTGATATTGTCAAAATAAAAATAGGAAAGAGGCATTCTGATTGGCTTAACACTGGTTTCTTCCAGAGGTTATTTTAAGGATTATTTTCCACTGTACATAAAGGAAATAAATCGTTATTGGTAGGTTCGGTGAGGGTTAGGAAAAATATGCGCCGCAGGCGATTTTTTGAAAATTTTCAAGGTCAAACGAGTTTTAATGCAAAGTACGATAATATAGAGTTCTTTACAAAGAAGCAAATTTCACAAATTCATAAAAAATAAAATAAATGTTTTGACGAAAACGCGTATATGCGCTCCAAAAGCGTATAGCTGGGCTGTCTTACTAGGCTATTCGGCTTTTTTCTGAGGCCCCCCGGAAGACGAGGCCCCCAGCTAGCGCCTCATGCGCCTCTGCTTAAATGCGACCCTGACTATAACGTTTAACGTTTCGTTTCAATTGATTTAGCCAATTTAAGGAACACTTAATATTTAAGCGTGAGCGGTGAACCTGGATATTATAATTACAAATTATATTAAATGTTTAATTCCTTTTAAATTTACTGCGTGTTTTCTACTTTTTGATGCATTAAAGTTTACTCCATGCACAAAATTCTTTAATATCTGTCACCACGCTATATATTTTAAAATAATCACATTTTGCATTTCCTGCAAACTATAACTCGACGTGGTTTTCATAATAACGAGTTACATTTTTATTTTTTGTAGAATTAAATAGAAAAGAGAAGTACGTGCCATTGGCTCTACGCCGTGTCTGCAGAGCTGCATCCTTGTTGCATCATAGGCGTCCCACAGGGGTTTGCAAGGGGCTACTTCATATGTCAGCTGGTGAAGAACATGTTCACGAAATCGTTCCAGATGTTTCACAACTCGAGTCACATACTCGCTTGTTTTCTACAAGAAAATAAAGGAGATAAATACTGAAAGGAAAGATTTAATCAGTGGAAGAAGGGAATTGGACGAGAAAGATTAAAGTGTCGATTTTACAATGTAACGTTCTATTCTACCTCAAATATTTTTTAAATTTATAAATAAACATAAAAAATGTTTACCCAATATTGGATGTCCTGATGTACTCTGTGCAGATATAGTGTAATTGATTTTATTTAAATATAAAATGATAAAAAAATGTTCATAAAGGTTTCTACATGTTTTGAAAACTCTGTTAAATTTTACTCTCTATACTTGTTTTTAAAAGTTTCGGTAGGTAACTCAATTTAAATTATTTTCCCACTGAAAATTGAATGCGTTAACTTTATTTTCACATTTACTTTGTTGATTGGTGAGCAGAAAGTACGAAAATATATCGACTCCATTATAACTTTGGGGAGTTGCTTGTTATACCCTTTCTGGTGTGCGTTCCATTAAAAGATCTCTCCGGATGTGGTTACATCCATTCCGACACTTCCTGTTGCCGGCGAAAAGGCTGTGACGCACCGTCCCCACCAGCGCGCTAAATTTAAGATCCGCAATAAATTCAAAACAACGTGCAATCAATATCTCTGCGAGAAATTAAATTTCAGCGGGTGGTTAGTTTTTGTAAGCGTCTAGAATACACTTTACTGAGAATTTATTATTTACTGCTAAAAAAAAATCCGAGTTAGAATTTTTAATAATTCTAATTTCATACTTTATAATGTTACTTGCAAAATTTTAAATTATGGTAACATTTAAACTAATTACGAATATTTATTTGGATATTTGACTAATGATATATTTGATCATTTAGATATTCATATTATAATTTAGTATTTTTACATTTACTGGAATTAAATATTAGAGCAATAAACCATAGAACTTTTAAAATAGTTATTTTTAAATTAACTGCGCGAAATGGGGAAATTCATCAAAAAAGTATTCAGACACCAAACGTATTAAAAACATTTCGCTGTTGTAGAAAATCTTTTTTGGAGAAAATATCAGTTTCAGTATGTGAATGTATATTCATTTACAATTGCTTTTATGTGTAGGATATTGCATATACAGTGTGTCCCATTTAAAAGTGCCACCATTGGGATCTCGAGAACTATAAGAGATACGATGTCGGTTAAATGGAACTTTTTGTGCGCCTTTGGGAGGCCATCTTAGATGTGCTTTTGTTTTTCCAGAAATTCTCATAGGGCACTAGATAATGACGAAAAACAGAATATTGTTGATTTTTTCTTTTTCAAATAACTTCTAAACTATTAGTAATTGAGAAAAACGTTTCAAATATAAAAGATAGATATTTTTACTAACTAACCAGTGGCGTACGAAATAAATTTTTACATCCGTAAATTTTCGAGATATAACACAAACTTATATTTTTTTAAATGGAAACCATATCTGACTTTATTCTTAAAAAAATAAATATTTTTTTCTCTTTTCAATGATGTAAGGGTTATTATGTTTTACATTTGTTTTGCTCCTAAAATTTAATTTTTCTCTTTATTTTCCTGAACTTTCTTATTATTTCCCAAAAAAACATTATTGTTTTTATTAATTATATTGTATTTGATCGAAATAATTTGTTTTGTGCCTTCATTACTTAATATTTTAATTCTAGACTCATAATTACAAATTACACTATAATGTGCCAAGGGCGACCAGATACAAAATATTATATAAATTAGTTTGATACGAGTTTTGTACAAAATTTTCTAACGAAATAAATTATTTAAATACAAGGTGTTAGAAAATTACCCAACCCTATTGTAAATATGAACTCAGGCACACACAAAGAACACACCACTTTATCTCAATATAGCTTTATTAACAACCACTGTCACTCCGTATAACCAACGGTACACTCTGACTCCCCACTCCCCAAATACAATTCTTATATAGACATCATGCTTTATGTAATAATACCTACTACTTAATTAATTATTTACTATTATCTAAAAATATCTTACATACGGCCATCCTGAATATTCGGTATGCCCTCATACCGATAACAAAACAAAACCAAATAAACCTAAATATCTTACATACGGCCTTAACACATAACAACCCTTCAATCTGTCCCTGGAACCAAATTACATTTTTCCTCATTAGATTTAATATTCGAATGTTTATCCGATTGGCTGCAACCAATCCTTCTATTCAATTTCATAACGTACATTTGGCAACTACCATTACCCATAAGGCTACAACCAATCTCCCCTTAACAACCATCAATGAGGCTACTACCTCTACCTTTTGGCAACTACCATTGCCAACTCATACTTTTATCCAATCTTTCATCTTATCAATGGCTACAACCATCTTTGATCGTTTTTTCAGATCCCTCAGATCTTCTACTTCATACCGGTCATTGGGTAATGCCCGTGTAACTTTGAAAGGACCCTTAAACTTCGGCATCAACTTTTTACTACTACCTGTATTACTTTCACTAGTAATTTTAACTAATACTAGTTCGCCTTCCGTATACATTTTAGCTTCTCTCCTTGTCTTATCATAACGCTCTTTCATTTTCTTTTGGTTATCCGTAATATGTTCTTCAACATTACTCCTCAATATCTTTAATTCCAGTCTATCAACATCATTTTCTATTGCGTTAAGAATATAACCTTCAGAACACGTTTTCGGTGTATATCCAAAAAGTGCTTGTGATGGAGTAGTGTTTATAGCCTTATTGAACGATGTGTTTAAAGCACACTGTATTTGTTTTATGTCTACATCCCAAAGTGTGCTATCGTCTTTCTCAATGCTTGTTGTTGACAACATATTTAGTATCGTCCTGTTATATCTTTCACATTGCCCATTAGCCCTTGGTGTTGCTACAGCATTTAGTGTATGTTTTATACCAAACGTTTCACAAAATTTCTTAAAACTGTGTGAAGTAAAACATGTGCCACGATCACTGATTATTCTCAAAGGCACACCGAAAATACACACAATGTCCTGTAAAGTTTTGATAACGTGCTTAGATTCTGTGGATTTTACAGCTTCGAGTATGGAAAATTTAGTAAACCCATCCACAATGACAAACAGGTACTTATTTCCTTTCTTACTTGTTTCAAAAGGGCCTAGATGATCTATGTGTATAGTATTAAACGGGATAGCAATTTTTTCAATCGGATTCAATTTTCCTATGTTCTTTCGGATATTATCTTTATAGTAGGAACAACTGAGACATCCTTTAACATACTTTGTTACGAAACGTCGCATTTTAGCAAACCAATAGTTTGTCTTTATTCTTTGCAGAGTTTGTTCTACTCCCGGGTGACCTGCTTGATCATGGCATAATCTACAAATCTGCCATCTGGCGGTTTTTGGTACCACCCAGCGTTTCTTTCCTGCAACCTTTCTGTATACTTTCGAATTTTTTAATTCGTACTCTTCAAAATAAGCCTTTGTTTCAGAGTTTATAATCTCATTTTCTAATATCTTACGAATACGATCTAACTGAGGGTCTTGCATTTGTGCTGCTACTATCCATTCAGCTTCTGTGATGTTAACATAACTTACGTCTAGTGGTACGGCGTTTCTACTCAGAGCATCTACATGCCGCATATTCTTTCCGGGTCTGTATACGATATCAAAATTATAATCCTGTATTTCTAACCACCATCTACCAACTCGTGGTATTAGATCCTTTTTCGAGAACGTTGTGCGCAGTGCGCTACAATCGGTGACAACCGTAAAGTGCCTTCCAACTAAATAAGGGCGGAAATATCTTAACGTAAAAACAACAGCCATAGATTCTAATTCGTAAGAGTGATACTGCCTTTGATCTATTGTTGTTTGTTTACTATAGTATCCTATTACTTTTTGTTTACCATTTTCGACTTGAATTAATATTCCTCCTATACCTAAAGCACTTGCGTCTGTATGTACCTCTGTAGGTAAACTGGAGTTGAAGATAGATAGAATAGGTCTTGAGGTAAGAATACGTTTAATTCGACTGAACGCTTTTTCTTGTTCGGCCATCCAATACCATTTCGTATCTTTCCTTGTCAACTTTGTAATAGGTTCAGCGATTTCAGCATAGTTCTTTATATATTTTCTAAAATATCCTGACAGTCCGAGAAATTGTCGTACTTGTTTAATACTTTTTGGTCGTTCCATTTGTAGAACTGCAGAAACTTTTGACTGTGTTGGCCTTATTCCTAACTCACTTATTTCCCTTCCTAGATATTCTATCTTGGATTGAAAGAAATGACATTTCTCAGGATTAAGAGTTAAGTTATGAATTTTAAATACTTCTAGTACTAAACGTAATGAATGCAAGCCTTCTTCTAGCGTCTTCGAAGGTATTATGATATCATCAATATATGGAAACGCTGTATTATTTCTAAGGTCGCCCAAAACATTATTCATAAGTCTTTGAAAGACTGCCGGAGAATTTGCAAGCCCAAATGGCATCCTGAGAAATTCGTAATGTGAATCTGGTGTCACAAATGCTGTCTTTTCTATCGATTCTTCCTCGATAGGTACTTGATAAAACCCAGACGTAAGATCAAGTGTACAAAAATATTTATTACCGCCTAGTCGATCTATTTGGTCCTCTATCAAGGGTAAAGGATACTTATCTTTGATGGTTATGGCATTTAGTCGTCTATAATCAATGCACATTCTATAATCACCAGTTTTCTTTTTGACCAACAAAACCGGACTACCGTATGGTGATATGGATTCTCGTATAATATTGTTGTCTAAAAGGTCTTTTATTAATTTGTTTAAAATTTCTTTCTCAGATATCGACATTCTATATGGATGATGAAAAACTGGTTCGTTTCTCGTACACTTGATACTCAATGATGCAGCATTAGTTTTGCCAAGTTCCGATAAACAAGTGGCTAATTGTTTCCTAAATTCCATCAATAAAGCATTACATTTCACTTTGAATTCAAATGGAATGTCGCCGTACTTAAATTGTAAGTCACTTTGTAACTCTATATGACTACAACTGATCATATTATCATAGTTCATTTCGTTTAATTGTCTTATGGATAAATTGTTTTTTGTTTTAATGAAAATTACATCAGGTAAGTTCAATAAATCACATCCTACAATGCAGTCTTGTGACATTTTATCGCTGTCTAGGACTAAAATTTTTAGTTCAGCTGTAACTTCCTCAATTCTTATTGTTACACGCACATAACCAATGCATCTAACTAAATTACCTGAAAATCCCTGTAAAACTGGAAGATTATCATCGAAATTGACTTGTAATTTTAGTCTATCAGCAACACATTTCTTAATTATTGTGCACGCACTCCCAGTGTCAATTAAACATTTAACTTTAACTCCGTTAATATACGCGTTTTTCACATAAACATTTACATTTTCACAATTACTCACTTCGTTAATTGATTCACACTTCGACGTTGACTGCTTAGGACTATTCAAAGGGCATTTAAAACTTTTGTGTCCTAATTTTTTGCACTTAAAACATTCCAGTTTCGGTTTCGGGCAGTACCTAAAGAAATGACTTCCTCCACAATTGAAACATTTAACTGGATTTTTCTTGTGAAAGGTATACGCTGAACCCGATGGTTTGGTAAAGTGCGTAGCATTCATTGGCTTTTCATTTTTCAAAGTGCTTAAAAAGGAATATAACTCACCTGTACTTTTAAATCTCGACGACCTTGCAGTACGTGAAATGTTCTCGTCAGTAATGCCATAAATAATTGCGTCGATTAGTTTTTCTTCACTAATCTGAACTTTCAGACATTTCAACTTTTCTAATTTGTTAAAACAATACTCACTTAAATCTTGGTTCGGTTGACTTTCGTAATTTGCAGCTTCCTTCATCAGTTTCCCAAACTGCATGGGCTTACTAAATTGTTGAATCATCATTTCTTTAGCGTCATTCCAACTTGTGTAAAAACTATCCAGTGAATCGTACCATCTTCTTGCCATTCCCTTTAAACGATTAACAACTAACTTCATCACTCCTGGATCACTCCAACCATAATAAGACTTTAACTCATCCACTCGTTGTACCCATTCTTCCACGGACTGATTTTCTTTTGGGTCAAAAATAGGAATAACATTTTCATCATAAATATTTGTGTTAAATCTTTTCTCTGTCTCTACTCTTTTTTCGAGCATTCTCAGTCTCTTTATTTCTCGTTTCATTTTGCGTCTTTCTCTCACTTCCGAGCCTGATGATGAGCTTGCTGAACTTGAAGTCGATGTCGAAGAATAGCGTCGATATCTTTTCGACGACGACCTACTCGATCTTGATCTAGATCGACCCATTTTAGGTGTTATCCCACTTCTGACTTGTTAGAAAATTACCCAACCCTATTGTAAATATGAACTCAGGCACACACAAAGAACACACCACTTTATCTCAATATAGCTTTATTAACAACCACTGTCACTCCGTATAACCAACGGTACACTCTGACTCCCCACTCCCCAAATACAATTCTTATATAGACATCATGCTTTATGTAATAATACCTACTACTTAATTAATTATTTACTATTATCTAAAAATATCTTACAAAGGAGTATTTCTAAATAGAAATCTACCAATATTTTCAAAATAATTATAAATTTAATACAAAATAAGGAAAAAATAATAATTTTGAAGGCAAAACAAATATAAAACATAATAACCCTTACATCATTGAAAAGAGAAAAAAATAATGATTTTTTTGAGACTGAAATTAGATATGAGTTCCATTTAAAAAAATATAAGTTTGTGTTATATCTCAAAAATTTACGGATATAAAAATTTATTTCGTACGTTACTGGTTAGTTAATAAAAATATCTATCTTTTATATTTGAAACGTTTTTCTCAATTACTGATAGTTTAGAAGTTATTTGAAAAAGAAAAAATCAACAATATTAAGTTTTTCGTTATTATCTAGTGCCCTATGAGAAATTTTGGAAAAACAAAAGCACATCTGAGATGGCCCCCCAAAAGCGCACAATAAGTTCTATTTAACCGACATCGTATCTCTTATAGTTCTCGAGATCCCAATGGTGGCAGTTCTAAATGGGACACACTGTATAGTATTCTTCACATAAGAATGTCGTTGCACAATAACAAGTGTATAACTCTTGACGACATACGAAAATAAATTAGTCTCCTTTTGCTATATAGGTCATAGAATCTGTTCATAAGAATTAATGAATCGCTATAGCAATTTTTTCAAGGTTTTATTGTGGACATAAAAATATTTGTTTGCAACTAGAGAGTAAAATGTGTTTTATTAGTCATACTCATAAATGAACAGATCCAATACCTCTCTTAGCGAGAAGTAAAAAGAAAACCATTGCTACTAATAAGCCGAAATTTTGAAATTTCTTTTTAAAATTGTGAAGTAACCAAAAACATAATAAAATATGAAAAAAAAAAAAAAACAGTTTTATATGCAACTTTTAATTCTGTACAAGTGTATACAGTTTTTGCCATTAAATTAACAGGAGAGGAGAAATTTTTATAAAACTAAAATCCCATGTTAAATCCCTATGATCAGCTCTAACCGCCGCCAGCCTGTATACTATTATGTATGTACAAAAATATTGTTTTAAAAACTTACTTTCAGTGACATATTCTGTCCTTGACTATTTATATAGTACTGTATAGTCTTCAGATGACTTAAACTTTGATTTGCTTGCCTTTGTAGGGGCAATAAATGCACTTCCAACGTTGCCAATTTGAACACTATTTCATCTCTATGCTTTTCCAATCTTTGTATGTTACTTCCTACTAATTTTCTTGCTCTAGCAGCCAAAGTTTCCATTCTTGCCGACGTTGCCAAATCTTTCACTTGCCCAGCAATTCTTTCTAGTTGATCTGCGAAAGTGTTGAGGTCGGTAGAACTGACAGATCCAGACATCTGTTGGCGGTAGGATGTCAAATTCACGCGCGAAGCACTAGAAAGATCCTGGAGAAACTTTTGAAGAGTTGGTTTCAAGATCTGGGTATCGTTGATGTTGGTAGTTAAATTTGAGAGATGTGAATGGAGTTTAGGCCATGTTAGATGGTTGGTGAGTGAATCTATGTTGAATATTCGACGCATTTGGAATGTAGGGAAGATTGGTTGGTTCAGGCGACATTCACTACAAAAAGAAAAACAAGTATAATTATTAATTAATTACTAGTGGTTAAACTTAAATTTTTTAAATAATACACTTGTGGCTGGCTGTGTCAACTATATAGCATGACCTTGAGACTTTCGGTTAGTTATGTATTACGACACTTACAGGGCTATTCTGTAAGCGATCGTTATGACATATCGAATCGTTATATCGTTAAAATAACGATAATCGTTAAAGTGGTATTCTGTAAGCAAAAATTCAATTGTTCATAACGACAAGATGATAACGATTTTCGTAAAATCGATATTTTTTAACGACAAGAAAAAACTGATCGTTATGTTAACGATTTGTTGCATTTCAATCACATTTCAATATTCTTGAAATATTAATTGCCATTATAATGAATGGTGATCCCGAATTATTATTATTTCTTCACTTTTTCGAAGAAAATAATGAAAGGTAATTACATATTTTAAAAATATGTCACATTATATTCCAATTTCACTAAATATATTTAACAGGAAAACTCTTCGAAAAATTCATAGGGCTTTAAGAGATAAAAGTGATCCTTTTACTATCCCATAGGAAAATTTAGAAAATTATTTAGATTATCACGAGTCGCCGCAAGAGATTTTACTGAACTGTTGCCATTTCTAGAAGCAAATACAATGATAACTGCTATACCAAATCTCCTAAAAGTGCTCTATATTAATCATACTTTTACATATGCTTTATTTTACTGAGTGCATTTAATCCCCTAGCCAATTCAGCATATGCTTCTTCAATCTGATTTGGATTCTCTGGATAATATTTATTTGTTCTCAGAGCGATATTACTTGCAAGAAAGTCTACATAATAGCATATTGTTCTTTTGTAGTTTTTGAGGCCCTCGTTTACTTATCCATATCTAATATAATAGAGAATAATAATAAATAGCCATTAATAAAATGAAATAATAATATAAATCTTCACCAACAATTTTCAAAATGAAATTTAAATGTCAGTTTTAATAGTGAATTGAGTAAACAATAGTACCAATCGCAAAAAAATTATAACGATTTCGTTATCAATGAAATTCAACGATAATGTTTTAACGATCGAACTTACAGAATACAAAAATAACGATTTTCGTAAAATACAAATAACGATTTTCATAACAACGATTATCGTTATGAAACGATTCGTTAAGCGAATGTTTTACAGAATAGGCCTCTTAGCATTAGTAGTGCTTCGTTCGGATTAATTCGTTAAAATTCGTAAATGTTCGGATGTTCGGTGATTTTAAAATTGTGGCGGCTTAGCGGCAAGTCATACTGACAATTCAAATTTGAAATTGTATTTTCGTGAAGTGTTATTCTTCATTATTGTGTTATTTTATATTGTTCTGTTTATTTGCTTCTGCAAAATGCCAAGAGGTTGTTGTGCCGTGTTGTGATGTTGAAAATACAACAAAACATTTTCCTGTTTATGAAGAAGAAATTTACGAAATTTGGATTGAACGAGTAGCTCATCCAAATACAAGATAAAACAAGAAATGAAATGATTAGAGAAAAATTATAATATAAGTCTGTGTTGAACTTCATTGACCAGAGAGAGCTAGCTTGGTGGGGCTACATGATCAGAATAAACGAAGCTAGACCGGTGAGACAAATATGGATGAAAAAAAAAAAAAAACAGACCGAGGAAGACCTAAAGACAACTGGGTTAAGTTAATATTGAAGATCTTGGAGAAGAAAAATACGACAATTCCAAACGCTAGAAGGATGGCAAAGAATAAGAAGCAATGGGCGAAATTTATTCACAACTAAATGTATTTGTATACCCTACACCTTATGATAAAAGGATGTCTGACTATATTTTTATATTTTCCTTATGTAATTTTAAGAAATAAATATGCGTTCTATTTCTTGTCAAATATATATTTTGTTCTTTTCCGTGTATTACTATATTAATAAAAAAGAATGAATATATTCTCAATATTAATGCGGGATGCAGACTATCCCTGATACTACCCGCCATACTGATTTTAGTTATGTCTTACGACACCGAGCGCTAGTGTTGCAGGGCATGAATGCCTACTACTTTATCATTGCAGTTGACTATCTTAATAGTATCTGTTGTCTGTGGCTTGTGGTGATCTCTGTACAATATGTTTGAGCGGTGAGACCAGGGATTTGTTAACTACCAGATTAAGAGAGAACACAGGAAGTGTGAGTAACCTGGTGAGTAAGAAAGATATATTCCACTTTAGACAAGTGAATTTGATATTCATATCTGTCATATCTACATCTGTCAAATTCACCTCAAAAATTAATTGTGTTTAAGTATATTTGATCATGAAACGTGAAATAAGTACGAATACAACAAATACATCGTTAAATTAGAACACATATAAGAATATAAGTCAATGAGAGAAGGTATTTTTTTTTAGAAGAAATCATAATTTTAATCATAACTTACTAATGAAACGACACAGTACCGTTCATCACATATTTTGATACACAACACTTTCGAACCATTCTCACATATTAAAATAATTATATTTCAATGATATCAAGAATAACTTAAAATCTGTCAAACCTGTCAAACAAAATATTTGACAAGTAACGGAAACAAAGACAACAAATCGGAATTATGTATGACTATCTCTGTCGATCTGGCCGGGTACATTGTAAAGATTCACTCGCTCCATCCAGTAGTTACCAAATCCCTGGGTGAGACCATACGATGCAAATATTTCGTCATTATCGAAATCTTTGGTTAAAAGTAGGCTGGCAGAAATGGTTAACATGATGATATTAAGAATCTCCACTATTAGTCCAGTCATTAGGTAGATTTACCCTGCAAAAGGTCGGGTATTTTTGATTTTTGGATATATTGTATATTTAGGGGTCCTAATAAAAAATGCAAGTTTTCCCCCTCGGGGGCCTTCGGGAAGCACCGCCAACTTGAGAAAAAAGGCGCAAAAAAGCGGTTTTTTCTAAATATCTCTTCACTGATTTGCATTAGGCAAAAATAGTTATTATCTATTTTATTGACTATAAAATTCTCTATAACTTTTATCTAAAACATTTTTTTCTATAATTAATAGATAGCGAGCTACAGGGCTTCAAACAGAGCAATTTTTTTGAAAATTACATGAATGCTTCATTTAAATCATATTTTATTATATTTTTTTTACGTTATTTTACAAATTACTTTTTGACAATCATTAATTATTATTATTTATTTAATATATATAAATATTAATTATTGTTTATAGTTTTTTTTCATACTAAAGATTTTTTATAGTCCAGCAAATTTATGATTTTACCTTAAAGTAATTACAACAAAAGCTTTTTAACGGAATCCAGCCCCAGAAAAGTGCGCTGAATAACATATCAATATTTTCCCGTAATCGGAGCATGGGAACCTCCCGCCAATTTGGACAAATGGCGGCATATTCAGGTTTATGGCCATTTGCTTAAAACAATTATGAAAATATTTAAATTATTCAAAAAAACAAACAATATTACGTACTTGATACTTAGTCTAATAGGTTTCACTATTTACAATAGTTTACATTCGACGTGGCATCGAAAGAAGTAAGTTATCGATAACTGTTTTATAAAAATTGTTAACGTTTTCCTGCAATTTTTCAGTTTTTCATCCACCACTCTGATCTTGTTAAAGATACGATGATGCGGTTTTAAAATTTGAATTCAGCATAAAATTCTCTTTCGTATCGTGTATTACAATATTTTTGTCGTTGAACGATTGGCGAGTTACTGCCAACTAAAACTCATATGAAATCCCTCAAAAATTTTAAACATCTGAAAATCGGCTCTTTTCTCAAATTTTCATGAACCACTTTGACACCTATTAAATACTTAATATTGGTTATCTGTAAGCCTGTTGAAATTTTGAATGAGAAAATGAAAAAATAGCCGATTTTGAGATGTTTAAAATTTTTGAGGGATTTCATATGAGTTTTAGTTGGCAGTAACTCGCCAATCGTTCAACGGCAAAAATATTGTAATACACGATACGAAAGAGAATTTTATGCTGAATTCAAATTTTAAAACCGCATCATCGTATCTTTAACAAGATCAGAGTGGTAGATGAAAAACTGAAAAATTGCAGGAAAACGTTAACAATTTTTATAAAACAGTTATCGATAATTTACTTCTTTCGATGCCACGTCGAATGTAAACTGTTGTAAATAGTGAAACCTATTAAACTAAGTATCAAGTACGTAATATTGTTTGTTTTTTTGAATAATTTAAATATTTTCATAATTGTTTTAAGCAAATTGTCATAAACCTGAATATGCCGCCATTTGTCCAAATTGGCGGTAGGTTCCCATGCTCCGATTACGGGAAAATATTGATATGTTATTCAGCGCACTTTTCTGGGACTGGATTCCGTTAAAAAGCTTTTGTTGTAATTACTTTAAGGTAAAATCATAAATTTGCTGGACTATAAAAAATCTTTAGTATGAAAAAAAACTATAAACAATAATTAATATTTATATATATTAGTTAAATAATAATAATTAAATATTGTCAAAAAGTAATTTGTAAAATAACGTAAAAAATATATAATAAAAGATGATTTAAATGAAGCATTCATGTAATTTTCAAAAAATTTGCTCTGTTTGAAGCCCTGTAGCTCGCTATCTATTAATTATAGAAAAAAATGTTTTAGATAAAAGTTGTAGATAATTTTATAGTCAATAAATTAGATACTAACTATTTTTGCCTAATGCAAATCAGTGAAGAGATATTTAGAAAAAACCGCTTTTTTGCGCCTTTTTTCTCAAGTTGGCGGTGCTTCCCGAAGGCCCCCGAGGGGGAAAACTTGCATTTTTTATTAGGACCCCTAAATATACAATATATCCAAAAATCAAAAATACCCGACCTTTTGTGGAATAAACTCTTATTTTTCTACCAAATGACTGGACTATATTTATTTTTTTATTGTGATCTGTATTTTAATGGAGGGTTATGATTTTGACGTCACACGCAAGAAAGAGTGCGATGATGTTGAAGTTGAGATGGAAGATATTACAAACAAACCATCGCCATTTTTAAAGTTCTGTCTTCTGTCACTTGTGTTTTGACATTTGAGTTTTACATATATATACCTATGTATAACTCTCCATTTCATATTCTATGACAGATGATAAGCTTATTTTGTTCTCAAACAGTGGAGTTTTATAATAATTGGGATCACATCATAAATTGATGGTGTTCTAAAGTGTTGCCATTCAAACCAATGGATATCACTAGTGTGCCATTCGGAGTGGTATTTATATGAAGAAGATCTAAATCCTAAATACTAAATGCCAAATTGCGACATCTGACACAGCCTTAAGGAAATGGAGTTGAATACTGCAGTACTTAGTCAGTATTACCAACATGAATGTACAGAAAATTTAAATATAGGTAAGACAACTTAGATGCCACACATGTATTGCTGGTGGTAGCTTTGTAATATGTAAAGTAAATAAAATACGAAAATAGTTGAATACTGCAGTACTTAGTCAGTATTACCAACATGAATGTACAGAAAATTTAAATATAGGTAAGACAACTTAGATGCCACACATGTATTGCTGGTGGTAGCTTTGTAATATGTAAAGTAAATAAAATACGAAAATAGTTTACTTTCAGCGAACTCTAACTACTATGGAACGGAAACGAACGTTGCTGGCGTGGTGCTTCAAATTTCTAGGCAATCCACAATACAAGTAGATTTTTCCAAAAAAATAAAAATGAACAAAGTACGACCAAACTGTTCAAAGAATGATGTTTTCACAATCACTGTTCAGTGAATAATATTAAAAAAGTGCCCATAGAGAAATATATTGAAACTTCTGGAAAATAGTGAGCTTGTGCTCTGCGCATGCGTCAACTGGTGGAATCTGCTGGAATTGTACGCATGACCTGCGCTCCTTATAATGCTATAGGTACAGACGTTTCCATTCTTTGTAGGTAATGAGAACTGACATGTCCGATGGCGGCAGCACCATCGGACCGATCAGCTGTTTCTGAATTAGTACTCGCAATGTTGTGACATATGAATGCAAGCAACAAGAACAATTTTTTCATTTAAAATGAGGCTAAGTATCATGGAACATTTTAAATATCTGGAAGCAACAGCTAATTCTATATGTTTATAGAAGGTATTTATAATTTTATATATATATTTAATCAATCGAAATTGATGATTGCACGTGAGCGAATTATAAACGCTAACCACATGCTATTTATAACTAGAGAAATAACTACGAAGCCACATGAAATCAAAATACATTTAGCGAGTTCTTCAGACAATTTAGATGCTGGTGCTGATGTATTATTAATATTATCCTCCACTACTTCATTTACTGTATTGCAATGTCACTGACGTTTACTGCTTTTGGCTTTACACGTTTGCTTTGTCGTAGCAAACGTTTATTATCTGGAACTTTTACTTGAAATACGAAAAGACAAAGTGATGGTACTGCAGTTCTTTTTAAAGTAATAAATAATTAAACCACATGTAACTCAAGCATACAATCACAATACAGTACTAAATCGGAAAGTTTATATTTTTCCCAGCAGATGGCATATCGCAGCTTGTCAGTTGTCAATAGAGTTCACTGTTTACTTTCAGTGTTTGCAGTGTGTAAAGCATAAACTTTATACATCGTTATATAAAAGTATACAATAAGTTTCAAATAACTTTTGTGTGGTAAATAAATGGAAATATGCCTGGATAATAATCAATTTCATAAAATATTTTATAAAAACTACGTTTATGAAAGTCCAAGTTTTGATTGCTACTTTTACTTTATTACTTTCATTAAACGCAAGATGGTTTTATTTGGCGTGGCATTATATATTCAAACAAGTTTTATTCGAAGTTAGTTATTTTCTGCATTCATTTACTTGGAAATGGATTCCGGATTTCAAAAAGTCGATAGCAGTCTGCTATTAGCAGAAGACTTAAAAGAAATGCAGTAAGAATTTGGAATAGAGTAGACTTGGATATTAAGACATTAAAAACTGGAATATTTTAAAAATAAAGTTTTAAGGTCTAGTTTTAATATAAATAACTCATGCTCTTATTTATTTTATTTTATTTATATTATGCATTCGTTATAATCTACAATTTGTGCAAAATTTTATATATCATAATTTAACTTATTTGTTTTCAAGCAATTTCTAATCTGTTACAAAATATTAAAAATCATAGTTAACCAATTCTGACACATAAAAATCCAAACTCGTTTGTCTTTAAGGCAGAAAAGGAATAAATTTAATAATTAATTTATGGGACTAAAATATAATGTAATTTACATGTGTTTGGTGTTATTTGATGCATATTTTTTTGTCTTTGTCTTTTGTCTGCGGAAAACTATTTTACCGTGTAGACGGGCTATGTTCGACTTAATTTCGAACATCCTTATTGATATGAAATAAATTGTGAAAAGATCATGTTCGCCATCGGGATTCGAACCCAAGATCTTCACTTTGCTGGAGTGAAATGATTTCCACTTAGCGTACAACTGCAATGTAATTCTCAACTGAGAATATTATTATTCGTCACGTTATTAAATGTGGGGTTGGAATTACCACTGCATTTAACCATTATGGCCCGTAGTATGATCACGGTTTTAACTAAAACACTTTTTTTTAGAAATGTCAGATTCAAATTTAAATATTTAATTTCACCCGTATGTTTCAATAACGATTTTTTAAAAAATATTTGTTTGAATACAAACTATGTTCTGCTTTAAAATCATATTTTGATAAATTTAATATTATTTATTATTGTTATTAAATAATGAAATTTGACATTTCTTAAAACAGAGTTTTATTTAAAACCGTGAGCATACTACGAGCCTATGTGAACATGTTAGTTGGTCACTTTGACAAAGTGAAGGTCTTGGGTTCAAATCCCGACGGCTGACATGATTTTTTTACAATTTATTTCAAATTTACAGACTGTTAGCTCATTGTTAATATCCTTATTGATGCTAGAATGGGGTGCATACTCAATGCCAGAATATTCAAACCCAGAATATTCAAAAGCAGAATATGCCTATACAGAATCATTCAAATCCCGAATATTCAAAAACAGAATCGTGCATGCGCGAAAGCGTGAAAGAATGAGCTCCATTCTTAAACGATTTTTGGTGACATTTTGTTATTTGGGATTGGTATGAGTGCATTAAGTACACAAATCAGTGTTACCAATCTAAATATTCTACAAAAAAATTCTTTTATGACAATTGTTAACTATTTTTATAAAGAAATAATGTAAATGATAGCCGAAACAGAGAAAATAGTGTAAAATACACAATACAGAAAGCTATTCGAGTTCAAGGCACTTGTTAGTTCGCCCACTTGCTTTTACGCGACTCGTGTCCGAATTTGTAACTTACGTTAAATGTATATAACTTTTAATTTATTGTACTACTAATTTATATTTATGGTATTACTTACTTTAACAAATGTTTTACAGGGATATCCAAACTATCGTTCCCTTTCATTATATTCGAAAATAGCCCTCCTTCTTTGAAAATCATTCCAGGGTTGTCCAACAACTTTCCCATTGTTGCAAACTTTGGTTCGTCGTACAGAGGTTTACAAACTATGATCTCCCCGTTGCCCCCAAGTAAAATCGCTGCTGCCGCCACTGTCCATAGAATCAGAGACATCGTGCAGATGAGACAGAGAGAGATAACATAAAGGGGTAAGCTCTTGTCTGGGTTGAAGTGAGATAGGAACACCGCCAAGCACAGAAGAGACCAGATGGTGACAATGATAAGTGATGATACTGAAATTAAATAGTGAAATTTTTAAATTAAGTTGCCATGTTGGGTTTTTATTTTTTGAGGAGAATTTATTAAAATTCTTATCTGGCTAGAAAAGTTTCAATTTACTACGAAGCCGAATTATCTTTAAAGAGTTGTCTTAATGGGAGCAGGCGGTGGCGATATAGAGTATAACTATAGCGTCACGATTGCTATGAACTTTCCAGAACTATGCAATCAAATTTGTGCACTTTAGTATGCGCATAAGTAAAGTACTCATAATTGTAGAATCCGGTATTAAAAAGTAACAGATAGTTACTTAAAACTATGTTTGTATTTGGATTCTTCTTTTAAATAATGACTTCTTGTTAAGTTTCATTATTTAAAAACCATAGTTTCATTTATGACGCTTCACGAATTAATAAGTAGAATTAACTGGATTTTAGTAGTTTCAATAAAAATTTTTTTTAGAACTATTTCCTTGAAAAGCATGGCGAATATAGTAATATTCAGTATTGTCGTAATATCAACTTTGAAGAAATTCTCACTAGCTACCAACACATTTCACTAAATTTGAAAATGAAAATGTTGGTACCTAGAATTCATACTCAAAAGCCTTGTAATGATATATATATATATATATATATATATATATATATATATATATATATATATATATATATATATATACAGTATGTCCCCGGATTGAGTTTACAAGAGGAAAAAAATTTTTATTTTTGATTTTACGAAAAAATGCCAAGGGAAGAAAAATTTTTGATTGAATTAAAACGCATGTTTCAGTTATTAAAACTTTTAATTAATATAAGGTTCTTTTATTATAACGTTTTTTCTTATTTTGTCCTCCTAATAATACAGTTATTACATTGAATCTAACATGATTTTAGTTAGCTTTGAAATATTGACAAATGATTATTAATTCTAATTTCAGATAAAAAAATCTGATGTGGCCAACACATGACCTCCCGCCAATTCCACGTTTAAAATAGCAGTGAGCTTTAAGTAAAATATCATTTCCGGTTAATCGTTTGTAAATAAAATCTAATTTGTTGTCCAATGAATAGAAAAGTCTGTAATACGAAATTTTGGATTGTTTTATTGTTTTTCCTCAAAAATTTGTTAGAGCTGCAAATTAAGTACTACTTACATCCGATTTGCTTATCATATATGGTTAAAATCTAATATGTTGTTTCAAATTATATATGAGTTTTAAATACCAAATTTGAGAAGTTTTGGATCATATTTTAAAAGGCTTTAAGGAAAAATCGTCACACACGTATATTCTTATAAAAATCAGCATCATCTTCTAGGTGCTCTAAAACGCAATCTTTGTAAATTCTTCGCCGTACATAATCCATTTCGTAAATGTGTAGTTGTAAATTAATATTAATTTATAGTGCTGCAAAAACAGCAATTAGCAAATTTAAATCAGATCATCCCGTACATCTAACATTTATGTATGATGGAAAATATATTATTTTTACAAACCTTAATAAAATATTTTACTATTATATTCTCATTAACACGGTTTCATGATTAATTTTAATATAATTGCTGCCTGTCAGTGACATTTGTTTAAATATGTCAAACCTGTCATTAAAATTATGATTTTGTTTGACGCATAGGCTAGGTGATACATGGAAATAAATTATATTATATATTCATATTTAAAGTTATTTAGAGTTATTTACTAAATGTTATTATCGTAGAATTGAAGATTAAACCATTATATTCAATTTTAATTAGTAAAAGTTGCTAAAAAATTATATTCAATGAATTTTTTACAAGAAAAACTGTTAAAAGCTTGTATAAATGATACTTCCGGTTATCTCATAGACACTAAAAACTAATGAGCACTTCCCATATTAGTATAGAATCGGTATACAAAATTTCAAATTTTTCTGATTGATAGTATTTGAGTAATCGTGTCCACAGGATCCACACACACACACAGACACACACACACATACATACCTACAGACATCATTGTAAAAATGTTAAAATCGGATTCTGGGGACATCAAAACGTGCTTATTATATAAAATCTCTATATGCTATTTTTAGCACGATCCCTATACCTCCCTTACCTAGGGTAGCGGGAGGTAAAAAAGAGTTAATTGAATAAAATTTTGATTTTCGCCGGTTTTTATCTCAAATTAGAATTAAAAATCATTTGTTAATATTTCAAAGCTAACTAAAATCATGTTAGATTCAATGTAATAACTGTATTATTAGGAGGACAAAATACGAAAAAAACGTTATAATAAAAGAACCTTACATTAATTAAAAGTTTTAATAACTGAATCATGCGTTTTAATTGAAGCAAAAATTTTTCTTCCTTTGGCATTTTTTCGTAAAATCAAAAATAAAAATTTTTTTCCTCTTGTAAACTCAATCCGGGGACATACTGTATATATATTATATCCTAAAAGATTTAAATCAATCAGAATCCATAAAAATGTCATCACAGAAAATTCCTTTAGAACCCGAAAATTACATACTCGAACTAGACACAAAAAAATATAGCGGAAAATAACGGATACGATCCACAAATAATTACTAATCTTATCAACAAAAAATTAAAACGCAAAATTGTAGAAAAAAATTATTGTAAAACTAATAAAATCATTTTTAATCCCCGTTGGCATTATCTAAATCACATACCAAATTTAACAAACAAAATTTCGAAAAACTTAGGTAAACATGACGTAAAAACAATAGTAGTAAATAAAAGAAATTTAGGGACAATTTTAATCAACAATAAAGAAAAACCCGATAAATCAGAGCTATCCGGTGTCTATCAAATAAATTGTGAAAATTGTAATGCTTTATACATGGTCAAAGTAGTAGAAATTTTAAAACTAGAATAGAGGAACATAAAAAATCTATACAAAAACAATTACACTCGACCGGCATTTCCACTCATTGTATAGAACAAAACCATAATTTTGACGGTGACTTCAAAGTACTCCATTATACCGACAAGGGCACAAGGGACTAAGAATGAATATATTAGAAAACCTGGAAATAATAATAAAAGGAAAGCCATCAATTCTAACAAATTTATTGTCAATGAACAAACAGATGTTACAGATTTCCCACTGCTAAACCTTGTGTAATTTCCTAAATATACTCAGTCGGACGATGTCCGTTAGGACGAAACGGCCGTAACTTAATATAAAAATTGTGGAACAAATCAAGAATATTCTTTTTTAATTATTTATTGTAAAATGTTTCATCAAGCACCAACTACCACCTCTCTTCCAACTTTAAATAATTTATATTTTCCGTATAAAATCTTTCTGCATTAATATAAAAAGGTGTTTAGATTTTGGGGAAAATTGGATAACCGGAAGTGGTACTTTACTTGAAGCTCTGAACAGATGTCCGTGAAAAATATGATATAATTCAAAACTTTTCAAATTTAGTATACAGTGTGTCCCATTTAGAAGTGCCACCATTGGGATCTCGAGAACTATAAGAGATACGATGTCGGTTAAATGGAACTTTTTGTGCGCTTTTGGAAGGCCATCTCAGATGTGTTTTTGTTTTTCCAAAAATTCTCATAGGGCACTAGATAATAATGAAAAACTGAATATTGTTGATTTTTTCTTTTTCAAATAACTTCTAAACTATCAGTAATTGAGAAAAACGTTTCAAATATAAAAGATAGATATTTTTATTAACTAACCAGTGGCGTACGAAATAAATTTTTATATCCGTAAATTTTCGAGATATAACACAAACTTAAATTTTTTTAAATAGAACCCATATCTGATTTTAGTGTCAAAAAAATCAATATTTTTTTCTCTTTTTAATGGTGTAAGGGTTATTATGTTTTATATTTGTTTTGCTCCTAAAATTTAATTTTTCTCTTTATTTTCCTGAATTTTCTAATTATTTCCCAAAAAAACATCATTATTTTTATTAATTATATTGTATTTGATCAAAATAATTTGTTTTATGCCTTTATTATTTAATATTTTCATTCTAGACTCATAATTACAAATTACACTATGATGTGCCAAGGGCGACCTGATACAAAATATAAAAATTAATTTGATACGAATTTTGAGCAAATATTTATAAGGAAATAAATTATTTAAATACAAGGAGTATTTCCAAATAGAAATCTACCAATATTTTCAAAATAATTGTAAATTTAATACAAAATAAGGCAAAAATAATAATTTTTGAAAAAATAATAATAATAAAATTAAATTTTAGGAGCAAAACAAATATAAAACATAATAACCCTTACATCGTTGAAAAAAAAAATCATTATTTTTTTCTCTTTTCAATGATGTAAGGGTTATTATGTTTTATATTTGTTTTGCCTTCAAAATTATTATTTTTTCCTTATTTTGTATTAAATTGATAATTATTTTGAAAATATTGGTAGATTTCTATTTAGAAATACTCCGTGTATTTAAATAATTTATTTCGTTAGAAAATTTTGTTCAAAATTCGTATCAAACTAATTTTTATATTTTGTATCTGGTCGCCCTTGGAACATTATAGTGTACTTTGTAATTATGAGTCTAGAATAAAAATATTAAATAATAAAGGCATAAAACAAATTATTTCGATCAAATACAATATAACTAATAAAAATAATAATGTTTTTTTGGGAAATAATAAGAAAGTTCAGGAAAATAAAGCGAAAAATTAAATTTTAGGAGTAAAACAAATATAAAACATAATAATCCTTACATCATTGAAAAGAGAAAAAAATAGTGATTTTTTTGAGGCTGAAATCAGATATGGGTTCCATTTAAAAAAATATAAGTTTGTGTTATATCTCGAAAATTTACTGATATAAAAATTTATTTCGTACGCCACTGGTTAGTTAATAAAAATATCTATCTTTTATATTTGAAACGTTTTTCTCAATTACTGATAGTTTAGAAGTTATTTGAAAAAGAAAAAATCAACAATATTCAGTTTTTCGTTATTATCTAGTGCCCTATGAGAATTTTTGGAAAAACAAAAGCACATCTGAGATGGCCTCCCAAAGGCGCACAAAAAGTTCCATTTAACCGACATCGTATCTCTTATAGTTCTCGAGATCCCAATGGTGGCACCTCTAAATGGGACACACTGTATAAGACTTTTGTATTAATGAGAACGACATATTCATTTTTTTCTAAAATTGATAAACCGGAAGTAGTACTTTACGTGAAGCTCTGAACAGATTTTCTTGAAAAAATGTATTAAAATATGATCCAAAACAAAACTTCTCAAATTTGGTATTTAAAACACACATATAATTTGAAACAACATGTTAGATTTTGACTATATATGATATACCCGAAGTGACACTTAATTCGTATTACAGACTTTTCTATTTATTAGAACAACAAATAGATTTTGTTTACAAACGATCAAGCGGAAGTGATACTTTACTTAAAGTTCATTCCTATTTTAAACATGGAATAGGCGGGAGGTTGTGTGCTGGTCACATCATATTTTTTTATCTGTATAAATATTTTGAAATTTAACATCCAATCATTGAAGGTTTTTACAGTTTCAGCACAGTATAAAAATATTTACATTTATTTATTCTGTGGTTCCACTTTCTAATATAGAGTTAGCAGCAAATATACAAACTGGCAAATAGACTATGCACATTCATAAACAGTAACAGTTATATAATTTATTTAAAAGTTACTGTTAACTGTAAGTTTGTTGTCAGGCAATTTTATCCTTGTATTCAGCCCTAAATTATATATTAATTATTAACCGAATGTTGTGTTGAATAATTAATGAGTTCTCCCTATACATATTCAAAATGCAGCGGGGGATAGTTTTAATAAACCAGTGTATCAGAGAACTAAACATTATTGTTAGTTGCAATGTTGCAAATATTTGCAACGGGTACAGCTAGTTATCAATAATTAGTGGTTATTATGTAAATAGGTTACTATACGGCCATTGATGAATGAATATGAGATGACCATACCATAGCAATTTTTCAGGCATAATAATTATTAAAATAAAAACGTACAGTAGGATAAAATAGTTACAAAGGTTACTTAATAAATGAAAATTCGTGATATTGTTTATTTTTAATCGTGTCGAATTGTTTGACACATAAGTTTTGATAATTGTTCAGCAATATTATACGGATCTATGGTTACTCACTAAAATCGTTTATTAATAAAAATCATACATTAATAAGGGTCATTAATGAATGATTTTTTATACATTAACAAAACTAATTTTGAAATAATCGAAATTTTACTTAATTCGATGCTACGATGGATGCAAACTGTGATAAGTAGTAAAAGGTATTAGACTGACTAAATATTAGATACATAATATTACAATTTTTACTTCCTTGTACGAAGTAAAGGAAGTATTGTAATCGCGAAAAATTTCGGTTTCGAAATTTCAACGGATATATCCATTTTGACTAATTTCGTCGTGACATCTGTACGTACGTACGTAAGTATGTACGTATGTACGTATCTCGCATAACTGAAAAACGGGAAGTCGTGGAAAGTTAAAATTTTGTATTTAGGTCTGTTATAACATCTAGTTGTGCACCTCCCTTTTTGGTCATTACATAACTTTCGGAAGTGGTACTTTTTAATGAAAAACTATATTAAAATATAATCCAAAACTTTTCAAATTTGGTATATAAGACTTTTATATCAATGGGAATAACATAATACATTTTAGTTAAAATGGTCTACCCGGAAGTTGAAATTTACTTGAAGCCTGTAATAGATTTTAATGAAAAACTATATTAAAATATAATCCGAAACTTTTCAAATTTGGTACATAACACTTTTATATCAATGGGAATAACATAATACATTTTATATTTTGAAATATGTTTTCAGAACTTATTATTAATAAAATTAAACAATATTTGGGTATAGTTCTGTATAAATTTATTAAATACAACAACGTTTCGACAGCAAGGTGCTGTCTTCTTCAGGTTTTTATAATAATAACATAAATAAATATGTAGTCAAGACTACAAGTCTATAGATTTTTTCTTTTGTAATTTAAATTTCTTTCATAAATTTTTATTTTGGTAAATTATTTTTTAACGTAACTCTCTGACAGTTCATCCTAGGTATAAAATGTAAGAATCCTTTTTTAATGGCCAGCTACAAATTCGATCTAGTATACTGTGACGACACTGTTCTGGCGCCATTTTGTAACGTCATTGTTCGATCGCCAAATTGTGACGTCATTATTCGGTCGCCAAATTGTGACGTCACCCTCACCCTCCATCGCTGCTGTCTGGATTGTTTCATGCTCGGGCGCCATCTTGTATCTCCGTGTAACTGAGAGAAGGATGATGAAAGTTTGCGGATAGCTAGTCGTGTAGGCCAGGATTCTTAGGTTGTTTTTGTGCAGTGAAAAATGCAGTACACTAAGACTATGTTTATTTACACACTTTGTACAATTTAATAAATGAATGCGAAACTTTGACTGATATTATTCAAACTACTGATACTTTTATTATCAAGTAACTGTATATATCAACTTTGTGAACTTAGTACGCGAAATATTATTTATATTCTTGACAAACTTGAAATAATATTTACTCTGAGAACTTGTACGTGAAATCTTTACTCCGTGAAACTTGGTACGTGAAATATTAACTCTGAGAAACGTAGTACGTGCTTACTCTGAAGACAAACCTGAAGTAATATTTACTCTGTGGAACTTTGACTTTGTCGATCAGCGACACTCGGTGACTGAATTCTACAGAACAGCTGTAGAAGATCTGGACTCTGCCTTCTGGGGCTGGTACTGGAACTTTATTCTATAAAACGGCTATAGAACTCCTGGTTCTGACTAGAACGGCTAGCCAGAAGACAGAATGAATTCTAGGGCTGCTGCTGCGTCTTTTATAGCCGGATTTTGGTAATTCTCGTTCAAACGCGCGCGGTTTATATGGAAGGGCTTTATTCGTATTTGATTGGCCGAGTGGGAGAACAGACTCGGCTTACTATTGGTCGAGAGGCTGGGCTCTTAAAATATTTCTAGAAAATTCTATACTCAAGAGAAAATGCTGTCTTTCTTATTTCAAACTAACAGGTAAAATATTTACAATAATATTTTAATAAAATAAAAAAAAATTAACAAATGTCCCAAGTTTAGGTTTGTTCCGCTTTCATTGGCGCTGCGGTCTTGACAGGTGTGGAATGCGTGCTCTAGTTGTGAAATCTAGGTGAACGGTCGTTTTTGAAGTTGCCCTGTGATGTGCAGAGTGAAATGCCGGCCTCGAAAAACCCCGGAATTATAGTGGCTGGCTCGAAACTAGAGGATTTTCCGTTGGCCGTTACCGCGTGCTCACCATGTGCTACAGGTAAGGTTAAAGGCATGTTAAGAGCAATTTTAAACTGTCGAATTCTGTTTTCGTGTCACAGTTATCCCTGAAAACTGTTTACACGCTGTGATACGGCCCCGAAGTGGATGGTGAAGTTCCATGGAAAATACGTCGTGCTAGCCATGTGCTCAATGTGAGGTTATGGACATTGTACAGCCAGTTTGGACTGCAGAATCATGTTCTTGTGCTACAGCGGCTTCTGGAGAACGATTACATGCTACGCTGCAGCTCCACAGTGGCCGGTGATGTTCTCTGGACGATGGCATGCTGGAATTTTCATGGCGAAACAATGTGACTTCGTCACAATACTTTTTGTCTAGGTGTTGCCAAAAAAAACTGATTTTGGCTGCCATTTTCCAATATGGCGGAGCGAGCGGCAGCGCCCCAAGGTTGCAAATTTAGTTTTTTATTTGCAAAATTCCTGAATTTTTTTCAAAACTACCTACTGGCTATTGCTTGGACTAATATAGGTACTTAATTTTTTTTTTGCGTAATTTTAATACAATTTAGCAAAATAACTTTTTATTTATAAAATTCTGTAGAAAACGGTTAACAAAGTTAATATTTTTCTCAGAGTGTGACTACATTTTTCCTGGAAATCTTTAAACGTTACCTTTCAAAACAATATTTATGAAACATCTTTATACAGCAACTGTGCAACTCGGTGCAGGGAAACGTTATGTAAAAGAAAAATGTGGTATCTTTATCTTTTATGGGCAAGTTTAGCTTCATTTATAACCGTTTTATATAGTAATTTGGGTAAAACTATTCATACAAGTCACTATTTTTCTCCTGTAGTAATTTTTATCTTGGTTGTCATAAATTTGTACAAGTTATCTCCGCGTTTTCAATGACACTCCTTTCGTCATATATCAAACTATACACGGTCGCCCAGGAAAAAAATTACGGCGAATTTCTAGTGTAGAATACAGCTACGGAGTCTTTACTACGCTCGGATAAATCATTTCTGCTTCAAATGTGTGTCATATAAAGTTATTTATTTGTAGAAAATGGTATACGCATTGTTCTAACTCCAAGAAAGTGATATAGGGTTTTTTTATAAGATCATTCAAAGAAGTTTGCTTTTCAACATATTTATATGATAGTTTTTCTTAAAGAACTACATATAGGTGAGATTAAAGATGATAGTCTATGGCAACTAAATCGATATATCGTAACGGCTTCTTAATCAGTGTTACAGTGTTGGATATGGCAAGCTATTTTATGTTGATATATCGCAGGTAAACAATTTGTTCTTTTAGGAAAACAAATTTTCGTAGACAAATATTTCAATTTAAATGCAGTTTTCGTAGTCAAGTAGTATCTGACGGAAATATTATCGAAAAGTATTCAATATTTGAAACAGTTAGATTTTGTTACATATATTTTTACCTCCCGCTACCCTTGGTAAGGGAGATATAGGGATCGTGCACAAAAATCACGTATCGAGATTTTAGTAAATGACCACCTTTTAAGGTCCCTAGAATCCAATTTTAACATTTTCACGATGATGTCTGTGTGTGTATGTGTATGTATGTATGTATGTATGTGTGTGTGTATGTATGTATGTATGTGTATGTGTAGGGATTTTGTCTTCGCTCTAACTCAAATACTATCATTCAGAAAATTCTGAAACCTTGTATTTCTATCCTATTCTAATATGAAAAGAAGCCATTAGATTTTGGTTTAAATCGGATAACCGGAAATGGCACTTTACCTGAAGCTTATAATCGTTTTTCTTCAAAAAATATCATTAAATGCCATTTTTTCGCATTTTATGTCTTATGAAAATTAAAGATTGTTGAATTTTCTACAGGAATACATTAATACTTTTTCTATATATTTTGCAGATAAATTTAAAAATAATTTTTTCTATTAGTCCCGAAGCCTAAGATAAACACAATTCCTTTGTTACACAGTTCATATTTCAAATGAATGTAACTGACAGTAAATGTCACTGTCAAAAAACTAATCACTTCAAATTGATAATAGTGACATTTTAAAAAGAAAATAGTAAATAAATCAATAGTTTTATGCAATGGTACAGTTTGCAGCGTTAGTAAATACGTAAGTATGTATTTAAATTAATAAAAATGGATAGGAAAATGTGGCGAAGGAAGATTGTTGCGTAACTATTATTGTGGTCCGGATGGGGTTATTCGCTACCGAAAATCGGTCACTTTAATATGTTCTTATGTATGAATGCTATGATGATTGTGGACAAGGCGAAAGAAGAATGTTGTTAAAGAGTGAAGTGAGTCAGCTGAGCTCTTACTCTTATCCCTTTTCTTATTGTTACTATTGTTTCCGGGTATTTGCTAACCCCCTAAATGGGAATCGCGTGATTTTATGTACGTATGTATGTAAAAATTAAATAGCGGGAGGTTTTGTGTTGGCCACATCAGATTTTTTTTATTTGCAATTAAATTACTGACTAAATTTCCTTCTATCATATTTATGCTTTATAAAATTGAATTTATTCTCTTGGACTACATATTGTATGTGCAAGTACGGGAACACACATTGTTTCATAATGTACATAGATCGCTTTCTACATGTCTTATGCTTTGCCTTGTACATTTTCATAATGTACAAATGTTGTCCACGAAGTTGCAGCGAGTCTTATATTATATACTTTGCGCGCTCACAATTTAAGAAGTACGCTCTGGAGTAAAAATTGAATCGGAATAGACAGGCAGGTAGAGTCAGTGCACAAATACTTACCTAAAGTGGTGGTAGGATTATTTTTTTGAGAAAAGTTTGCTATGATCTGACGCATACTAGCGATTTTTGTTGAGCAACTATTTAGTTGCAAAAA
The DNA here is from genome assembly GCA_943142095.1 of Ophonus ardosiacus. Lineage (NCBI taxonomy): Eukaryota > Metazoa > Arthropoda > Insecta > Coleoptera > Carabidae > Ophonus > Ophonus ardosiacus. Next base: position 15,511,849 of record OW964834.1, read on the forward strand.
TGGATCTCATTATTGATTTATTTATTTATTTAAGTACACTACCCAACAGGCGTAGCCTAATAAGAGGGTAGGAAAATACATAGAAATATACAACAATTGAAGGAACAAACAATATAATTAATTAATCGAACAGTTAAAGAGTTAAATTGCAGTTATGAAGTTTATAACAAAATTCACTAAATACAGAAAAGAATATATCAACTTCATCCGAGTAAAGATTACTAAGTTTACACATACGTGTTATCGGTGAACACATACGAACATTAGTTCTAGCAGCAGGAATATAGAATGTATAGGACGATCGGGTACTAGTCCCTGGAGCAAAGAAATTCAAGAAATTTAGGCAAATAGGGTCATCAACGATATTATGAACTAACAAGACATATACCATAGTATTAAAACGTCTCCTGAAGAATAATGATTTAAGGCTCATTCACAGCACTGAAATTATACTTAGAAATTATAATTGTTAGAGTTTTCCTTTAAACAGTTCACTGAAAGAGAGGTAGACACAATATAAATTAGCGTGTGACATAATAGAAAATTTTATTTCTTGACAATATATAACAACAATAATATATTTTTTTTTTTATAATAACAAAAACAGATCAACACAAACTTGATTAGGTACTATTTAAAAGTACATATGTACTATTGACAATCAGTGCACATGCACTACATAACAATATTTAGATGCGCATGACTTTAGTATCTGCGCAACATTAACACTACCGCCGTCACAGCATCTAAGATTGCTTAATTTTTAATAGACTACATAATTTTTGAAAACGATCTCTAGCTAATGCTTTAGTAAACATGTCTGCTAGTTGATTTTCGCTTGAAACATATTGTATTGTTAAGTCACCATTTTCTACTTTTTCACGAATGAAATGGAACCGAATGTCTATATGTTTCGTGCGCTTGTGAAATTCTGGATTTTTCACAAGACGAATCGCACTTTGATTGTCAATGTACAGTATTGTCGGATTCGAACATGGACATTCTAAACTTTCTAGCAGGTTTCTAAGCCAAATGGCTTCTCTTGCAGCTGTAGCTGCAGCCACATACTCTGCCTCTGTAGTACTGCAAGTTACTAATTTTTGGCGTTGTGCGGACCAGGTTACTGGAGCGCCTGCTAAGCAAAAAACATATCCGGTCGTTGATCTACGTGTTTCAATATCGCCCGCGAAATCTGCATCTGAATAACCGATCAACTCAAAATTGCTACCGCCGCTTTTATACGTTATTCCATGATTGGCTGTTCCGATTAAGTAAGCGAAAATTCTTTTCACCGCTCGCCAGTGCTCACGACTATGATTATTCAAAAATTTACTTACTTGATTTACGGAAAAAGATATATCTGGTCGCGAAACTGACGCTAGAAAAACAAGAGAGCCTATTGCCTCGCGATAGGGTACATCGTTCGTCCTTTCATCATTCACGCCAAGCGGATACAGAATTACATTACGATCTGTTGGAGTACTCACAGCTTTCGCGTCACTCATACGAAATTTTTCTATTATTTTAGCAGTATAAGTACTCTGGTGAATAAACAATGTTTTGTGCTGTCTATCTCTTTTAATTTGCAAACCTACGAAAATGGTTGCGTCACCAAACGTTACTTTGAATTCGCGTTCAAGACAGTCTGCTAGGTATTTTAGTGTCACTACTGATTTAGCTGCAACGAGTCCGTCGTCAACAAATAGTGCTAGATACACTAATTCACCGTTATGTGTACCAGTAAATATACACCTATCAGCCTCACTGCTTTTAAAGTTAAATTTAAATAGAAAACTTGTAAACCTTTGATTCCAGCACCTAGGGGCCTGTTTGAGACCATAAAGTGACTTTTGAAGTTTGCATACAACATTTTCTGCACCAATTTTTCTTCTCTCTTGCTCGACGTTTAACCCTTCTGGAATTTCCATGAAGATGTTGTCCTCAAGGTTGCCATAGAGGAACGCTGTCTGCACGTCGAACTGAAGAAGCTCGAGGTCTCTCTCTGCAACTGCTGCTAGAAATAATCTAAGCGAGTCGTAACGGACTACTGGTGCAAATGTCTCGGAAAAATCGATTCCGTACTCCTGCATAAATCCTCGCGCGCAGAGTCTCGCCTTGAATCTCGCTGCTTCACTACCTGGTCTGGTTTTAACTTTAAAAACCCACTTAGAATCTATAGTTTTTAAATTAGGTATTTTAGGAACTACTGACCACGTTTGATTGTCTTCATGGGCTCGAAGTTCTTCGTCGATCGCCTTCTTCCATTTTTCGCTGTCTTTGCTTCTTAATGCTTCTTGGTATGAAATGGGAGTGACGTACTCTGCTACATCAGCTTCATATCGTGCTGGTCGCCGTAACTGCTGACGATCGCGCAGATTTTTCTTTTCGTCTGGAAAAATTTCTTGTTGCATAGACACTGGCTGTTCAGTATCTGTCTGTTGCATTCTAACTTCTTCTATTTCCTCCGCTGTATGCTGCGCTTCAGCTTCTTTTACTTTCTTATTGGCTTGCCTTTCGTTCTGTGATTTTTGTGTCGACAGAAAAACGATGTCGTCCTGCTCATCTTGGTTGACATTGACAAATTTGTCAAAAACTTCATGAAATGTCACATCTCGTGACACTTTCACCTTTTTCGTGCTTGGATTGAAGACTCTGTAGTTTGCTGAATCTCCGTGATATCCAACAAGGATTAATTTTTCGGCTCGTGCATCGAACTTCTTTGTAAATTGTTTCGGCACATGAACAAAAACATTCGACCCAAAAATTCGTAGATGCTCGACACTTGGTTTCTTACCGATCCATTTTTCATAGGGTGTTGCGTCGCCTCCCTCAGAGACAGTTCGATTAGTGATGTACACGGCTGCATTTACAGCCTCTGCCCACAGAAACAATGGTAGATTCTTCGAAAGAATCATAGTGCGAGCGCATTCGACGATTGTTCTGTTCTCGCGCTCTGCCTTGCCATTCTGTTCTGGTGTGTAAGGTGCTGAATGCTCCACTTTTATCCCACACGATGCTAAATACTCTGTCATTCTCCTGTTTGAGAATTCTTTGCCGTTATCAGATCTGAGAATTTTAATTGATCGTTGAAATTTATTTTCGACGCGATTTTTAAACTCTCTAAATTTGTCGTAAACATCGGCTTTATGTTTTATAAAGTAGATAAATCGATAACCCGTTGCATCATCTTTGAAGGTGAGAAAATAGTTCGCACCGCCAAGAGATTCTACAGACATAGGACCACATAGATCTGTATAAATAAGCTCACCTGGATTTGTTGATACTTTTTCAGTAATTTTCTTAAAAGGCAGACGATGTGATTTTCCTAACTGACAGGCATCACAGAAAAAGTCCTCGTCACTGTTTACTGACGCACCTGTCACCAAACCTTTTTGAAACAAGTACTTCATGCTGCGCTTATTAACATGGCCCAAACGCTCGTGCCAGACTTGTAAACTAGTTGTTGCTGTGTTGACTTCTTCACAGGAATCTGGCTTTAGTACACGAAAGAACATTCGGAAAACACCGTTTTCTTGTTTCGCGCCCGACGCGTATACTATTTTGTCTTTCTCGACTGTCACGTGTCCATTTTTGAATTTGACACTATAACCGTTTCTGTCACATACGCCCACTGAAAATAAGTTTTTCTTCATCTGTGGTACATAGAGAACGTGTTCGATTCGCGTTTTGATCCACTCATTATTGACGTATCTGAGTGCCAGCACTGTTCCTTCTCCTACGATTTCGCACCGTTCGTCGTCTCCGAGTGCTACCGTTTCGCGAGTTTTAAATGTGCGATACTCCGTGAGCCAATCTCGTCGGTAAATTATATGTCTAGATGCTCCACTGTCACAAAGCAACACATCATTTGTGTCCATATCCAGCAATGCTTTGATTTGTGCACTACTTGGCTTCTGCCACTTGGGTAACTCTACGATGAACGCGCAGTCACGTGGCTTATTTTCTTTTTGGATGTCTTTGCTCTTGCCACACTGACTAGCAAAATGTCCAAGTTCATGGCACCTGTAACACTTGATATCTTTTCGTGATTTACTTATCTTTTTCTCACACTTTTCTGTATGGCGTCTGAACGTTTTTCTTCCTTTCTGCCCGGTAGCAGCGAATGCACTAGTTCCTTCGTCATTTAACCCTAGTCGAATTTCCTCGCTGATGAGACGTTGTTTCAGGTTGTCTAGTGTTTGACGTTGTGGATCTACGCTGTCCCACGCCGTTTGCAGAGTACTGTATTTGGTTGATAAACTAGCCAAAATTTTTGCCATGATTGTTATATCGGATATTGTTTCTCCAAGATCTGTAAGTTGCGCAGCCATGTTCTGCACTTTTGCGATATGCTGAACAATAGAATCTCCCTGTGCCATCTTGTATTCATGAAACCTCTGGGTTAACAACAACTTGTTTGCCGCTGTTGTTTGCTGATGAATTGTACACAGTGTATCCCACATTTGTTTCGCTGTTGTAGACACGAGCAGTGGTTCTAGTCTTTCGTAGTCCATCGATGAGGAGATAATAAACATGGCTTTGGCATTGTCTTTCTGCCACTGTTTCACCTCGGCAACTTTGGATTCTTCTGGCTTCACTCTCGTGCCATCTACAACATCAAGTATCTCAGCTGATATTAACAAGGTCTTGATTTGGAACTTCCAGCCTTGAAAATTAGTTCCATCAAATTTCTTCACACTTCGTACTGATATTTCTTCAGCCATTTCGAAGCTGTCACTACTACGCACTCGATATCAAAAATTGCTTTTTCGTACCGAATTCTTAATTTATATTTGCTCTTTCAGATCTTTGGGTGAACTGGGCCCATAACCTGTTAGAGTTTTCCTTTAAACAGTTCACTGAAAGAGAGGTAGACACAATATAAATTAGCGTGTGACATAATAGAAAATTTTATTTCTTGACAATATATAACAACAACAATAATATATTTTTTTTTTATAATAACAAAAACAGATCAACACAAACTTGATTAGGTACTATTTAAAAGTACATATGTACTATTGACAATCAGTGCACATGCACTACATAACAATATTTAGATGCGCATGACTTTAGTATCTGCGCAACATTAACAATAATTATAATTAAAAAATATAATTAAAAATTATACTTAAAAATGACCGTCTTAAAGCATGTTAATTAGACGTTCACTTATAAATACAATTTATAATTAGTATGTTTTGACATCTACAATATTTTTGTTTCTTATTATAATCTGACATAATATTGTCAACGTCACGCATTGTATATTTATATTACATTGTTCATTTTGTAACTTTATCTCTTCTCTCGTCCTTTCTTTCGTCGAACATGAGTATAGAAGAATTTATTTCATGTGTTATGAAAAATTCTCATTTGTGGAATAGAAAAAATAAAAATTTTAAGGATTCCATTAAACGTGGAAACACATGGAATGAAATTACCTAATTTAATTACTTAAATGTATACTTAAATGTACCAACTTTAAAATATTTAAAAAATATACATTAATTTGTTTTTAAACAGGAACCGAAGCAGCTAATAAATTCACAAGTTTAAGGCAAAAGTATATTAGAGAAAAGAAAATTGAAAAAGAATTAACCCGAAGTGGATCAAGCGGTGGACCTAAGAAAAAATGGGAGCTTATGGACTTACTTCGCTTTTTAGATGATGTCATACTGCCCAGAAAGTAAGATCTTAGTATAACATTCGCTTTTGTAACATTGTACTATAATTGTAAGAATCATATTATTTACAGAACATCAGCCTCAGGACGTTTCGTTTCTCCTGATAATTCTAATTCACACACGTCACAACCATCTACATCTACACTTGTTAATTCTCCAAAAGATTATTCCGAAGTCCTAAATTTTGATCTTAGCAGCCAAAGTCAATATTCATTTACTAAATTAGAAAATCCTATCAATAATGAAATTCAAGCGGAAATTAATGTAGAACCAAATACTATCTTTGAATATGTAAATGAGGAACCGCAAACAGTAACAACACCTACTATAAAACCAGTTTTAAAAAGAAAAAGACATGATTCAAATCCAACTCCAAATATTAGTGATTTAATACAAACCATGAATACCCCGATCCAGTTTATACCTGAACAATCACAGCAGCAACAACAGCAAGTAAATATGTGGCCGGAAAATCCAAGAATTAGATCATACATACAATATGTGGGACAATTAATAGAAACAGTGCCTACAAATAAATTAGATGATCTAGAAATGGAAATTAATCAATGCATTTATAATTTTAAAAAGAACAACAAATAAGTAATAATTTTAAGAGATTTATTTTTGTAGCTAAAATAGTTGTGTAAAATATATATTTGTAATAATAATAATGATAATATTAATAGTAATAATGTTATATATAATTTTGCCAATGTACTGCACCAATATGACTATTTACATATTCTTTGTATATATCCCGATTATGTCCAGCAGAACGACTGGTATTTCTAGTTCCTATCCGTCTTCTTAATGGGCTACTTGCGTGGTACTGAAAATCCGATTTCTGTCACTATATACGTAATGATATATTGAAAACATATATAAAAATATAAATTTTATTTTAAAATAATTATTTGTTTTTTACTAAATTAAGAAAGAAAATTTTCTGTGACGTCTTTATATTGACCTGGGGGAGGGGGAGCATGTTTAAGGATGTTATCAATAGATGGCACAGCGTGCGAGAAAGTTTTAATTTGAATTTGACATTAGTTCATTTTTCTCTCTCTCTGGTCTCTCAAATACATTAATTACTGTATAAATAAACACATAGGTAATTACATGTAATTTAAAATATCGATACCAAAAAGATAAACTAAAATACTAACCTCCAAACTATTGTTGAAACGTCAAACAGGTGATCTATATTACCCGCCCAAACATACCATTATTATGGGACGGTATCAGGTTGTGACTTTACGACTATTCATTGGTGCGGCGTAATTCTACGTCATAAATGGCGGGAATTCAAATAATCAAATTTCATTATTTTTTTTCTGGCTAATTAATAAAAATTTTGTCAAAAGAAAAAATATGGGTAGCAAATTTTTACCTTCTCTTCAAAAATATTAAATAAAAAAAAGGTACGCAAGTAGCCCATTGTCTGGCATGTTGTAATGCTGATCTTGTAGGTTCATTTTTCCTCCAGTCACCTAGTATTAGATTTCCTGTCTCATCATAAGAATCTTCATATCTAGGAGGACAATATTTCCTATTATTTGATGTAACTTTTGATTCTTCTATCTTGATAAAATTATGTAAACAAACTGAAGCTTTTACTATGGAATCAACTGTATTTGGATAAGCATTAATGGTTCTATGAAATATTCTAAATCTAGAGACCATTATACCAAAAGCGTTTTCGATACATCTACGTGCACGAGATAATCTAAAATTAAATATAATTTTACTGCGCTCTAAGTTCGTTCCACCGTAAGGCCTTAACAAATTTGAGTGAAGAGGAAATGCTTCATCTCCAACGAAAAAAAAAGGAAATAAAATATTTGTTCCAGGCAAAGCTTCATCAGGTTGATTCAGGTTCATTTAGTTGATTATTAAATAATTTTTGACCAAAACTAGACTCTCTTAATACACCTCCATCACTCTGGGAGCCATATGCACCTATGTCAACATACGTAAATATACAATTTGCATCGCAAATTGCGAACAAAACAATACTGAATTTTTTTTTATAGTTGAAATATTGTGATCCAGAATTGTTCGGAGCCTGTATAGTGCAATGCTTTCCGTCAATTGCTCCTAGGCAATTACTCAAATTCCATTTGTCTTTAAAACCGGTAGCAATTATCTTCCAATCATCTTCTGATGGTAACACAATATATTTTGGAGCAAGAACATGCCAAATAGCTTCACATGTTTCTTTAATAATATTACATATAGTGGATTTACCAACCCTATATGCAAATGTCAATGAGGATATAGAATCACCAGTCGCTAAATGCCTAAAAAAAAATCGGTTTAGTATAACAATAAAAGGAACATACAAAAAGATATATTTACCTCAATGTAATTGCAAGCCGAGCACCTGGAGGAATAATACTTCTATACTTATCATTTTTCTTAATTTTATGTTCTATTAAATTTAATAAATAATCAAACTGCTTAAAGCTTAAACGCGTGTATTCAAAAAATTTTGCTTCGTCCGCCTGTCTCATTTCTTGAATAAGATTATTCCAATCTCCTTGGTTTGTTCTATTCCTGTTCAGAGGATGAATCCACCATCGACGTTTTTTAACTTTAGATTTATTTATAATAGCTTGATAGGCAAGTAAAGCAATGAATCGTCGTTTTAATATTATTCGTTTTAATATATTTAAATTATTTATGTTCATATTGATGAATGATGATATTAATGTCAAATTTGACGTGACGAAATTGTATTTGTAATTTTTTCTTCCATCTGATTGGCTCACTTATAATTATAATTATAATTATAAGTGAAATATATGAAGTTTGCATAAAATTCTTATTTTAAGTTATTTTAAATTAATTTCATTATTAATTTGAAGCTTTCGAAGGCTGACGTTTGAATGCATTGACATAAACTTATATTTATAAATATAATTATAATTACTAATTATAATTTCGCTTAATTTCAGTGCTGTGAATGAGCCTTTAAAATTAAAAATATTAAGTAAAACTTCATAAGAAAGTTGATTATCGGGATATGACCTCATTATCTTAAAATAAATGTATCTCAAAAACTTTTTTTGTACGCACTCAATTAGTTTACCGTGAATTTCATAATGGGGATCCCAAATTAGTGAGCAGTACTCAAGTTTGGACCTTACTAGAGAGAAATAAAGTGAGAAAATTGCCTGAATATTAAGAAACGTACACGTATTGCGAATAACAAATCCAAGCATTCTGTTAGCAGAGGATGTGATCGATTGTATGTGCGGTATGAAAGTCAATTTAGAGTCAAATATTGCACCAAGATCTCAGATTGTATCGCACCTATCTAGAACCTGATTATTTAACTTATAATTAAAAGATGTAGGAGTCTTTTTCCTTGTATATGTTATCACCTTACATTTATTGATATTAAGGTGGAGATGATTGATTTTGCACCACGTTTCTAAATTCTTTAGGTCGTCTTGAAGCAATGAACAATCTGATAGATTTGATACACTACGAAAAATCTTAAGATCATCAGCAAACATTAAAATTTCACTTTTAAATATACATGTAAGATCATTGATAAAAAGTAAAAAGGGGGCCAAGGTTAGATCCCTGGGGTATCCCAGAAGGAACACCAAAGAAAGAACTTTGTTTTCCTAAAAAGTGAACTAAAAATTTCCTATTATTTAAATAAGATGTAATCAAAGCAATTAGTGAATTGGATACTGCAAAAGATTTTAGTTTGTAAATTAAGATGTTATGATCTATCCTGTCCAATGCCTTATTAACTGTATCAACTTGAGCACTGGTGTCTAAGGCAGAAGAAATAAAATGAGTGAAGTAACAAAGGTTTGTCATAGTTGACCTTTTTGACATGAATCCATGTTGACGAAAGGATATTAGGTTTCTTATTTGACTGTATATTGAACTGTGTATTATCTTTTCAAATATTTTACTAAAGTTGGAAACAACCGCAATTGGTCTGTAATTCTGGATGCAGGTTTTATCACCAGACTTATGAACTAGAGTTACGCGCGCAATTTTCCAAATATCAGGAAAGGTATTGGTCTGAACTGCTAAATTTAATATATGAAATAGAGCGAGAGAAAATGGATAAGCATAGTCCTTAATTATTAAATTAGGTATTAAATCTGGTCCACAAGATAGATTAGGTTTAAGCTTACTTAACAAAGATTCAATTTCTTCAAGAGATATCGTATCAAGTAAGATAGGAATATTGGATGTAGGAACAATTTCAGGAAGAGGCTCATTCGATGGAGGAGAATAGACACTATGAAAGTATGTTGCAAAAACTTGTGCAATATCAGATGGATTATTGTACATTATATCATTAAAATTCATAGTAGATGGAAAAGTTGATTTATTAATTTCCGTGTTAATAAAACCCCAAAATTTATTGGGATCTGCAATAATTGAATTTTCACAATCACGTGTATAATTATTATAAGAAATTTTTACATCATTTTTAATTTGTGCTCGGAGGGTTTTATATTTTTCATAATAATGTGCAGTATGTGGGAATTTTTTGTGCATCTTTAAGAAATGAGCTTTCCTCTTAATAGATTTTATGATTTGTGACGTAAACCAGGGTGGATAGTTTAAAATTCGATGAGGTTTTAGAGGAACACATTCTTTGAATATTGTATAAAGATTCGAATAAAAATAATCACACGCCGTATTTACATCACCAAACATTTTTAAATCATCCCAATTAAATGAAGATATTAAGCTATATAATTTCGGGAAATCAGCCTTTTTAAAGTTAAATGATTCCGATGTAGCAATATGCAAGTAGTCAACAGAATTTTTTTGATTTTATGATTAAGAGCACAATGGTAACTTTTTAATTAGGTACGGCAACTACCTATACAAAATTACGACCAGCTTTTTCTCTATTTTCCAGGTGATGGAAAATGGAACTATTGCCTAGAAACTATTAACTCACTTCTGGGAGTAGTATTTGCTAGCATAGGAACACTGCTGCAGTGTTTGGAATACTGGATCTTTTTTAAATCTGTACATTTTTATATAAATACCTATATCACATCATCAACATAATTTTTAAAATTTAATAAATTTATTTTAAAAAAGCCGGAATTGTATAACAAAAATTTGGAAACATATTCTGACAAGAATTTAAAAAATAAAAGTTGGACGGAAATATTTCTTATACGTAGTACAAGTGCACTAACACATGCACTCTCACTCACTATATTATTATGTTATATTAACCAGTTACTATACTCGCCGTCAAATGAGTATGGACTGATGTTCAACTTTTTCCCTTCTCCGCACCCTGTCCCTTGCCCTGCGGTGTTGCCGCTTCTTCATAACGTAGCATTTTCATTGCCCCTGAATTGACAACAGTGTAAAAAACTCCATTCCATACTTATTTGACAACAAGTATAGTACAAAATTTAAAATGTAAAACTTACTGAGTCCGATCAACCAGCGCCATTGTTCAACATAGGTTAAAGCTTGAACGACTTGTATCACGTGATCATTTGCCACGTTTATAGATGAGGTGAAATCACGTGATATGTCCTCCAAGGCTTCTGCTGATGTATAAAGAATTTCTCGTTGCTTTCGTAAAATTGTCTTTATTTCTGCAAAAAAATACGATTCGGTTACTACACTCAATATAATTAGGGTCGGATTTATAATAGTGGAGGTTCCCCTTCGATTTCCATAATTTCTTTCTTTTTAATTCGAAGCCACTAGTTTTTAAAGGCTTTCTGGTAGCCCTTGTCGTCATAGTTCTAATTTTTAGATGGGCGAATTAGTAAATAGAAAGTTAACTCATAGGACAGAAAATATTTTCTGGGTTTCAGCGATGTATAATTTATTAAATTTTATTTGTCTCAAACAACAAAAATGTAACAATTGAAATTATTGAGAAAAACAATGGTGGTTAATGAAGCAAATAAAAACACAATTATTTATAGACCCCTATAAATTTAATATTTGTGTCAATTTTATTGTTTGAAACAGATAAATTATACATACCTACACACAAAAAGCAAAAAAAAAAACATTTTTATTTTTCAACAGTAATAAGACAAATGAGTATCGCACTCGAAAGAATAAAAAGTTTCTTAAAAAAGTGCAAACTAAAATCCAGTATTATCTCATAATGGAAGTTATTCGTAAAAACAAAGAACTGTAAATTTATATTTTGCCTTTATCTAATGATGTATTTTTCCGGATAAACAATAAACGACTAAAATGGGTCACGTTTAGTCTAATTTAACCGACTTCAAATATTTTATAGGTATAAGACACGATGTTTGGGATATTTGCATATGTACATTTTAAAATATATTTTTCCTACAACCGTGTTTAAAATACATACTTTACGCACTCTTAACAATGTGTAAAGTGTCAGTTTTCGAGCACTACTGCGTGAAAAGTAAATACGTTGCCAGACAACATGCACATTCGGTTAATTTGTTCGGTTACTTGTCAACTAACACTAACAATATTTGAAGATGCCTGTATACTCACACTAAGTGTTATGAGAAATACCACATTTCGGTTGTAGGAAAAATATTGTATGCAACTTGTGTGGAAATAGTATTTTTTATCTCGTGCTAATTAAAACATCGTACTCGACTAAAAAAGAACTACTTTACACACTTGTTACATAAATAACTATTTCATTGATTGGCATGAAACATAACTTACACTGCTGCTGTCAATAAAATAATTCACGTTTAGTAAATAAAAAACAACGTTCTTTATTTGCTTATTATAATGTAACAAGGTGAGCATGGTGAAATAAAAAGTAAATAAACTCTTCTAAATTATAGTTTCAATATCAACATTTTAACTCTATCATCTTTGCAAGTCAAAATTCTGTTTAGAAATAATAATCATTTTTCCTATAGCTCTGTTTAGTCTAGATGTCAACCGCGTAGACATTTATTGTTTTTGACAATTAATTATATAAGTTATTGCCTAGACTACGTTCAATCTTGTTATTTAGCTATGGAGGTTGGGATAAGCCCTGCACCCTTCAGATATACCCTGTTGAAGTGATAAGCGATTGTTTTTAAGGCAGTCGAGTTTAAAGTTTCAGACGGGACAGACATGTAGTCTGTGTTTAGTTTTTGGGCGTTTTCCGCCAGTACTCATAATTAGATTACAATGTAACTGTAACAGTATAGTTTTGTGTTAGTAGTTTAGTGCAATTAATAATGATTTAGTATTAGTATAATCAATAAATATAAGTTAGTAATTATGTAAATAATATGTAAATAAAAGAATAATTAGTATAAAAGATATTGTGTGTCATCCACCCAAGATTATGTTCATCATCAATCAGCAGTAGTTCTTCGGTGAAGTGTCCACCAGTTAGATAAAGTCACCGTTCGGCAAAGAGAAAAAGTGTCATCGTTGGGGTAAGAGAGAGAAAAAAGAGTAATTAGAAACTTAGGGGACCCGCCCTGTCACAATAAAATGTTTCATCAAGCACCAACTACCACCTCACTTTTATAAATTCACATTTATTTTTATGTAGCAAACTTCTGCAAACTGATGAGAACGACGATGAAAACGTTTAAAATAATTATAAAATTTATATTAATTCTAAACAATCAACAAAAAATCGTGTTCGATACGGCAAAAATGCTTCGCCTCGTCTATGAAACTCCGCCGAGGTTTTGGATCTGGTACTTTTTAAATTATTTTTCATAACCTAATATACATAACAAAATATGATTTGCAAATACTAAAAATAACTCTTTGATAAAAAATTCATTGACATAGACATAGAAAACAAAATAAAAATTGCTTAAAATTATGATGTGCAACATGAGTAAAAAGTGGTGTTATTATTTCACGAGGAAGAAAATTTAATTTCATGTTTTATAGAGCAGCTTTACAGCAGTGCACTCACCGGATGTATTTTACATCGTGTTGCCTAACCCATATTTCTCATTACAGAAAAATATTGGTTTAGCAGAGCACATGGTATCTTTATTAATATAACAAGGTTAAAATATCATTATTATTCCGCATAAAACGTTTCAAATTATCACTTTTTGTAAGTGGTCAAACATCCCCTATTATCCAGGATTAGGCTGTGCGCGTGTCTTACACAAGGAAATGACTTTTAAATCCGTGTAACCCGGAATCATAACGGACTTTTGACAAATTTAACTTGAAAATAAATTCACACATATGCGGTAGTACAGAAAATGTTATTATAACTGAATAAATAAACTTAGATATTAAAGATTGTACAAACTATAATTTTATATAGGTATAGGTAGTATTTTAATACTTTACAATTTTGAAGAATTATATGTATAACAAAACGTAAGCTTTAAAATTTAGGGATGTAGTAATTCGTACAAATCTCTAGAATTAAAGCTCTAAAATGAGTCAGAATTTTTGCTTAACCGGTTTGTAAGTTGTTTCGATTAAACGGTTAAATAAACTGATTAATAAAACCATTCAAGAAAAAAAATACTCCCATTTGTATAAATTAGTTTTTCTATGTCCGTTGGGGTCCCGTGGCCGCGTGCCAGAGTGTCTGGTCGCGAACCTGGGGAACTGGGTTCGATCCCAACCGATGCCAAATAATTCGAATTTTAAATGGCACAAAAGTGACCCCTGTGGTGCACTCTCCACGCCAGCAATGAGTGCCCGTGAGGTGACGCCTGGTAAGCGCCCGCACGGTACAAATATGTCATCATCATTACCGATATCTGCGATAAAGTAGATTGAGGCACACCCAGAAATGGGTAATTTGCCGTGATAATTTATTTATTTGTATTTTATGTCCGTTAAGTTTTCTTTATTCATATTGTTGTAAAATATACATAGATACTTTTAATCAAAGTATGAATCCAGTTTTTTTATACGTTAACCAGTATTTTAAATAACCCGGTATATAAAATATTTCAGGAAACAAAAAATCTTATTTATAAATTGTGTTTTCTACATCTTTCAAAAAAGTTATATTAGTGTAAAAAGCAGGTTATTAAGTACAGTGAACAAAAAAATTAAAGAGTGAAAAAAGTGCGTTTTCCCTTTTCTTTTTAGAAAAGGTTTAGAAAATCGATTTTGTTTCAATTTATCTGCTTAATAGTAAATAAAAATTTCAGTTTCGGTTTTTGAACAAAATTGGTTTTAAAAATTACGCTTTTCTTCTGCTTAACCATTAACTAACCGTTTTTTTCGGTTTCTTGTCATGCTTTTTTATTTGTAGTTAAAAAGAGTTATAATATTTTTTAAAAATGTGCTATCGCTTGCTATTTAGCAACGTTTTAAAAATAAAACAGTTTGAATTTATTTCGGGTAATAATTACCGATTTTTAAGTAAATAAAAGTATCAGTTTCAGTTTCAGATAAAAATCCGGTTTTTGGAAACGGTTTAAAAACAGTGATTGAAAGTACTAAAATCTACTGATGCCTTTTTAATAAAGCTGTTAAAATTATACAATTGGTTGAAAATATCAATTCATTTTTTTACGCCTATTAAAAAGTTTACTTTTTTTCATTAAATGGGTTTATAGTCTTTTTTAACGCAATAAAAGTGAAAAAAGTGCAGTTTTTTAACGAAAATTGGTGAAAAAATTAAACGCTATGGCACTTTGTTTACATATTTATTGTGGACGTAAAAAATTTGTTATGTAATTAAAATGAAAAGTGTCTTATTTCACCAATAATAGTATATTGTGTTATTAGGAGTAAAAGTGATTCTTTGTGTGGCGAGCATGTAAGTTTGCACGGCGAGTGGTAGCGAGTCGGACAATTACATGCGAATGACACATTATATTTTTTCTTCAAACATACGTATATAAACAAAATATTTACAACTTAACGTTACAATAATTATAAATATTTTACGTGAAGGACATTTGCTGATTTCAATTGCTCTGTTGCTATGGATACTTTCATATTTGCTCACTTATTGTTACAAGTGAAAATTTTCACGTTTTGACGTTTAAATAAAAACTATGCAATTTTATATTCTCCTTATGTGCAATTATTTCAGAATTTGAAGTATTTTCATGTACGGCCCTTGAAGTTGTTCAATTTAATGGAAGTTCAACAATATTGCTCAAGGATGTGGTATGTAGAGGAATCGCTGAAAAGCAATATGAACTTTTCTTATCACATTAATTTTAATTATTTTTACCGTCATTACCAATATGTAAGTCTGCTATTTTATATTATGTTATTTCGTTAAATATAAACTGTTTATATTTCAATTTGTAGGATTTTGGTTAACTTGGGGCGATTTGATAGGTTTCTATTTTACAAGTTACTTCTTATTCGCTCATTTTATGTAGGTGCAATGGATATTTATTTATTTCATTTCTACCTTGTGAATCAAGTCTCAAAAGATGTCATTTTTATGATGTTTGAAGAAAAAATTTCTATTTGTGAAATAAGATTATACTTTTTACTCATGTTACGTACATAACTATTTACTTTAAATAATCATTTTACCTTGTCTAACTAAAGCAGTGTCTCTATCCACCCTGACTGGGATATCCAAGTACGTCTGGCGAGCATCTCCAGCAGCTGACGTTAAATTATCCTCCCCTAGGTGTCGCAATCTAGATAGTTTCCTTTCGGAGAGCAACTGAAACATGAACACATGCACTTTGTGTTGTACAAGCGTATCACAACTTAATTTGTGTCTTAGTTATGTTTGACAAGGAACAAGAACAAGGAGACAATTAGTAAGATAGGTACATGAATGCGAGATGAAGAAGTTAGCTGTAAGTTTCGTAATGAAAATTAGAGAATAGTTTTGCTAGATCTGTTTAGAAAGTGGTTATAGAACTACACTATGAGATTATTAAGATTATATGCGCCTAACGACACTGTTTTTAAAATGTAATTTCAAACCAATCGTTAATTTAATTACCCCACAAGCATATTTAGAAAAATTGTTTTGTTATAAACTTGAAGGATATTTATAAAACGAATTATAAAAAATATGATTTGAAATATTGAAATATGGAGACCTACAAAAAATATGTGAAGTGTGTGATAATTAAAACTAATGACAATACTTTTACTGAATTTAATTAGATATTTAAAGTACGAATAATTAATTTTGAAATATTATAAATGTACAGGCCCGGATAGATGATTCAAAACGGCCCGAGTGATTTGAAGAAAATCGGCCCTATGAGGACTTATAATGGGGAAGTTTAGCATGGTAAAAATTCTACATAACATACTATTTTCTCACAAATATAACACAAATGACTGCTGAAATTGAAATTAAAAATTAAAATTATTGCTCCATTTATTTATAATTAATATTTTTTGGGTAAACTCTAAGTACGTCACAAGTCAGTTATGCGCAAACTCAGACAGAACGGTGAAAGCGAACCACTTGAACGTAGGTCGAACAACACCTCAGTCTCAAGTGACTGGTGACCGCAAACCGCAACTGCGTGCGTCAGTGTAAAAGCGACATACGTTGTACCAAGCCTCTACCGACGTCATCACAGCTTAAAATCGGCTTTTCTAGAAAATCTGGGCATTTTTGAAAAAAATAAAACATGTTACATCATTTTTCAAGTCATTTCCCATGGAATAAAAGAATAAAAAAAAATCGTTAAACTTCCCCATTTTAAAATTTTATGGTTGCAATCTAATGAGTTTTGAAGTATCGTTTTTAGAAAAGGACAACTAGCTCGGAGAAAAAGATAGTTGAGTAGAGTAATTACCATGACCTTATAGATTGAATTTAAATATTTCACGTACCTACTAATAATTATTCTTTGTTGCTCTTCAGAGAAAGAAAATCTTTTTTCTGCAATTTCCCATGTTCAAATAAAACTGTAGGGTCATTTCAGTGTATATCAATGTCAATATGCCAAATTCTGACATTTAAATAAATGCATGCAGCGTGCTGCTGCTGTCTAATTGGTCCATACACAAATGAATAGCGAAATGGAATCGTCCTTTAGAAAGTTAAACGTATACGAATGTAAACAAAGCGATGCAAACGTATACCACTGGAGAATAAGATTTTTAAAACGTATTCGTTTAGGTACTATACGTTTTGGAGAATTGAGGCCCAGGCAATAGGAAGTCAAAACCGTATTTGCTCGGAAATATCCTGAATAAAGTACTAAATTTGCGACCTGGAGGTGCTGCCGCTCGTTCCGCCAAATTGGAAGAATGGCGGCTAAAATCAGGATTTTGATATCCTCTTTCCAGTGTTATATAATTATTTTAAAATAATTTAATCAAAGATTTCCTGCACTTTTTCATTCATCTTTAAAGATAAAATCAAGCGGTTTAAAAATTCGAATTCGACATGAAATTCTCTTTCATATCATGTACTACACGATTTTTACAGATGAGCGGTTCGTAAGTTACTAACAACTGAAACTCACATGAAATTCTTCTAATATTTTAATCATCTGAATATCTTCTCATTTCTAATTTTTTCATCAACCACTTCCTTAATGTATTAACTATGTAATATTGTTTTTCCACGACCATTAAGTAATACCTTCATTATATATCTTTTTTAAATTAAACAATACAACATATTACTCACGGGCCGTGAGTTTTCACTTATTACTCACGGGCCGTGAGTAATGACACGGGAGGACCAATCAGAATCATCCATTACTCAAAATTGCAATATTATCCAGTATGCTTTGGCTCAGAACAATGTTCATATGTTATAATTGTTTTTCCAATGTTAAAATGTCAAAATTATGAATCTCTGTGAGATATGTAAATGAATTAAATTAAAAACATTAATTTCGATAGTGAGAATGAATAAATTTGTACGACGCCAGATATAGAATAAATGTAGAAAATTAGTCAAAACTGCGCCGCACATTTTTGAAACGAAAATCTTAAGGTTATGGAGTAAAAAAATTCACTCCTCTTGAAATTAAAAATAATAATGAAAGCGCATGGTATTACCAATATATATCTTGCAACAAAGATAAAAAATTATAAATTATAAACTTTTAAATATACAAACAATAACAATTAAGAATTTTTAATTATACCTATCCAGACAGATCAAGCCCGTCATAGAATACGCCAGCCTGGCCTGGTGGCAAAGAACAAAGACAAAGCACTGTCAAGATGCACTCAGCAAGGTACAAAGGCTAGCCTGCTTAGGGATTACAGGAGCTATGTCAACCACACCAACATCGGCAATGGAAACTCTGTTAAGCTTGCCCCCACTACACTTAGTTGTAAAATCAAGGGCAATGAGCGGAGCATATAGGATAAAAGTTTTCTCAAAAGAGGATAAATGCGGAAATGGACACTCTGAAATTTACACAGAGATGAACAAGCACTTTATTTTACAAATGGTGCCTGATAAAATCAATAAAATGTACACCATTGACAAAACTTACAGGATAATAATTCCTGAAAGGGATGCATGGGAACACTCTCAAAGTCCAGTGGAAAGAGACGACATAGTCATCTATACAGATGGCTCCAAAACAACCAATGGAACCGGAGCTGGAATACATGGGGCAAAGGGACTAAGACACAACCAATCGGTTGGACTTGGGACAAATGCAACAGTATTCCAAGCAGAAGTACACGCAATTTTAACCAGAGTGCAATTACTATTGGAGAAAAACTACCACAATAGAAGAATCTCCATAGTAACAGACAGCCAAGCCGTACTTAAGGCACTAAACTCGCGTGAGGTAGGCTCAGGACAAATTCTGGACTGCATCCACAGATTGAATGCCTTAGGAGCGACGAATAAATTAAGATTGATACTCGTATGGGTACCCGGGCATTCAGAAATTGAAGGAAACCAGGCAGCCGACCATATTGCAAAAGATGGGACAAATATACCTTTTATAGGACCAGAACCTGCTTGCGCAAACAGTTAAGCAAGAACTTAATACTTTGCTTTGTCAATGGCACAAACTGCATTGGACAGCCACATCAGGCCAAAGACATTCCAAGATCTTCCTGAATGAGCCATCCAATAAAAGAACAGACAACTTACTTGTAATGAGCAAGCAAGATGTCAGACTAATAACAGGACTGGTAACAGGACACTGTCAATTAAATAAACATTTGCATAGGTTGGGCCTCAAACAAGAACTAACATGCAGATGATGTGGAGAAGAGGATGAAACCCCTGAACACTTAATATGTCACTGCGAAGCATTTATGGCAAGCAGACATAGTCTTTTAGGAGCAAAGAAATTGCACACTGAGACACTAAAGGACATTAGTCTAAAGAAAATCTTGGAGTTTACAAAACATACAGGGCTCCTAGAATAGGAGGAAACACGGAGGGTACAATAGACCAGAAAGGTCGCAGTACAGGGGCAATAATGAACCACCTCCCGACAATAATAAATATCCAGACAGAAAAGTTCAAATTGCTATTGAATAGTCGTAGAAAAAGTATAGTATTCTACTCGCATGTAATGGCTATTACTCATTCGAATGATTTACAACACTCGCCTTCGGCTCGCGTTGCAAACTTCATTCTCCTGAGATAGCCCACATTACATGCTCATTGAATAATATACTATTAGTTTTAATCGTGTCGAAATTTTGAATGAAAAAATGAGAAATGAGCTGATTCTCAGATGTTTAAAATATTAGAATTTCATATGAGTTCAAGTTAGTAACTCGCAAACCGCTTATCGTTAAAAATAATTTAATACATGATATGAAAGAGAATTTCATGCTGAATTCAAATTTCTAAACCGCGATGTCCTAACTTTACACATGTCAGAGTGGGAGATGAAAAATAAAATATTACTTAAACGACGAATGCAAACTGTATTTTATTCAGGATTTGAAAATATATTAAACTGCCAATTTGCAAAACTCATGAATTTTTTCCACGCAAGTACGGCTTTGATTCTCTATTGCTTGCACACACCTTAATTCATTTTAATTATAATTAAAATGAATTAAGGTGTGTGGCGTGCTTTCTGCCTCAGTCTCTATTACATTTTTATCCTAATCTGATTTTTCATTTTCGTTTAATGTAGAGCTATGACAATCATAATTAATTTCTTCTTTGGCCACAGCAGATTAATGCCGCAATTCTGACCAAATTTGTAAGTCTTACAGATCTGTAAATCTGTAAAAAATTGACAATAACGCATCTATTTTTGTTGATAAATATAAAGTTATACATACCGAAGTAACACTGACCAACGGTCGACCAAAAAGTGACGTCGATTTTAGGTCGAATTTACGTCATATACGGCCGTCTAATTAGACGTCTATGCGACGTCACTGTGACGTTGATTTTTGGTCGAAAATAGGTCTATTTAGACGTCTATGCGACATCACTATGACGTTGTTTTTTGGTAAAAAATTAGTCTATTTAGGCGTCTAATCAGACGTCTATACGACGTCACTGTGACGTCTGTTTTTGGTCTGAAATAGGACTTTTTAGACGTCAGATTTGTGGGCCATGTGACGACTATATTTGGTCGTAATTAAGTCTATTTAAACCTTTTTCAGCCATCTAATTTGATGTCTTTATAAAGACATGCATTTCCTTTATTTTTATTTTATTTATAATATTATTAAAAATATAAACCAATATATTGTTTACTATAATTATTTTTAATAATATTAATAATATTTAATTTCACCTTTATGTTTAAAGAATGATCTTTTAAAAAATATTTGTTTGAATACAAATGGTCTGCTTAAAAATCATATTTTGATAAATTTGATATTATTTATTTTTATTATTAAATAATGAAATTTGACATTTCTTAAAACAGCGTTTTAGTTAAAACCGAGCTTGCACTATCAGCCTATATGCAACTCTTATAAGAGTTGCACCTTTCGTTGCGATTTTGTTCATTTTTTACAGATTTACAAATCTGTAAGACTTACAGATTTGTTCAGAATTGCGGCATTAACTTGGTATCTCTTACAGTCCCTAAGATTCTCATCGTATCGTTATCGTAATACTAATGTAAATCAAACTATACCTATTTTCATAGGCAATAAATAAAACAAAACACCATTATGTATATAATTAAAATTACTTATTCAGTGACGAAATATATGAACAATATCTAATTTACCTCACCTTATCTACATTGAAAACAACTTCAAGTCCTCCAGTATCCAGCATCTCACATACTATCCTATCCTCTTCCCCACACTGTCTCCTAGCTTGGTCAACTTGTCTTCGGAGCTCTTTCAGGCGTTCCTGGGCTCCCTTGGCGGCGTCTCTAGCAGCTTGGGCCTCCGCCCTCAGGGTCAGTACTTCAGTGGCGATGTCCGAACTTGAGGAACATATGTCGGTTAAAGCGTCCATGGCTACGTCTATGCCCGTATCGACAGTTAGGGATCGTTGGAGAGGTCTACCAAGAAGTGTTTCCACATCTAAAAGAAAGAGATTAGTAGTGTTTTTGCTTTATACTGCATTTGATAATAATAAAGGGAACTTTATAAATTAATAGTTATTTATATAGAGTGTTTAAAAATTAAGCAACAAAGCGTCATGAAAACACGATGTTTCGTTTTAGAGGTATTTGCATTTGCATGTTATAAGAACGTTATATACTGCATTGTTACAAAAAATTCTACTTTTAACAACACAGAAAAAAATAAAATTGAAATTTTGTCTAATTATAATCAGTGGCGGAATGTAGACTTTGTTAACTGTAGTGGCGCAGCATTAAGTGAGGCAGCGGGAGGCAGATCTTTGCGAGGCCCTTTGGTGAGGTAAGGTATACATAAAAAAATGCGCGAAATTTTTTTTTGTTCAAGGTCAAATGCCTTAAAATTAAAAGTTACATTTTTTTCAAAGGATGTGCAAAAGCATGTTTTCCTCCTTTCATGTACAGAAATAAGTTTTAAATACCAACTTTTTTCTACTCGGGTTGTTGCGTGAGGCCACCCCCTAAGACCGCCACTGAAGCGTAGGTAATTTTTTTGAAAGTTACCAACATTTTTTTCTGAGATGAAAAGCTATAATTTTTACTTTATTCTCACAGTATTTGGACATTAAAGTTAATGAATCTATTGTTTTGAATTATTTAATTAAAGTTTATCTGCAATAAACAACAGATGAAATTAATGTGAAATTAAGCATAAGTAAAAATTATTATTAATATTAATACTACATATTAAGTTATATACAATATAGACATGTCGATTCCTGGAATCTTTTTTAAATAAATGAAAAAGTTAATAGTATGCGAGTAGATGCTTTTTATTATTTATAAAAATAAATAATTATAATACTACAGATACGTTACGTATAATCACCATGTAAAACAGATCATTTCGAGTTAGTAATCTGATATATTTCTTTTAATTCAATCAAAAATAGGTAAGTAAAAAATAATCTTCAAATAAAATGATTTTTGAAATATTTCATTTACATTTATAATAATTTAAAAAAAGTTACAATGGCTCAGAGAATTTTCAGTGGCTCGAGCCACTGTAAAAAGGGCCTAGATCCGCCACTGATTATAATTAGATATTATTTTATTAGGCAATATGTCTAATAATTTTAGTATAATTTACAAATCTTAATTTAGCATTTTAACTAATCCGAAATAGATAATAAATATTTTGTAACAAATCGTTAATTTGAATATGCAAATGGTTATTTTATTTAATTTTACTATATTTCAGCTTCACTATTTTTGTCCTCAATTCGGTAATTTACCCAAGTAGCACAAATGACCTAAAATCGACGTCACTATGACGTCTGAAATTCCGTCACATAGAACGTCATTTTTAGACGTTGTTTCGACGTCATTTTAAGACGTTGTCTCGACGTCATTTTTAGACGTTGTTTCGACGTCATTTTAAGACGTTGTGTCCTAATTCATTAGATATATCTAATGAAATAGGTAAGGAAATAAAAAATTTAAATATCTATTTAGTTAATTTATTTATGTTTAGTTCAATACAAAAAGTAGTCATTTAATCTAATTTTGTATTTAATTTTACTAAAATTTGTGAAAATTGAACTAAATTTACTTAATTAATTTAATGAAACATATTAGTAGGCCGAAAATTAAAGAATTTGTTTAGCTAATTTAACTACAATTTGGAAGTTTTTTTTTTTCTGTGAATATGTAAAATATTCATAAATTTCTAAAGTTCATTTTGTAAAATGATAAATTACCTACCATGTTACAAACAAGCTTGACATTTGTGAAAATTGAACTAAATTTACTTTACTAATTTAATGAAACATATTAGTAGGCCGAAAATTAAAGAATTTGTTTAGCTAATTTAACTACAATTTAGAAGTTTTTTTTTTCTGTGAATATGTAAAATATTCATGAATTTCTAAAGTACATTTTGTAAAATGATAAATTACCTTCTATGTTACAAACAAGCTTGACATTGAATCGTTAATGATGCAGTTGCTGAGCGACATTGTTCCGATGTTATTGATGCACATTCGCCAATAATTTTCTTTCGCAATACATAAATTATTGGTACTTTAATATCTTTTTGTTTAATGGCACTTCATTCCAAAAAAAATCTGTTGTGACCAGCACAAGATCTCTCGCGATTTCCATATTATGCTAAATAAGTACATATACGTAGTGTATTTCACATTTCTGGTTCACACACAGAAATTCTAATTACATCTATTATTAATATATTTTTTTAATTCATTATATAAATAAGTTTCCTCCTACTCTTTTAAATGTTTGAGCTTGTTCAAATTCATTGACGAGATTGGAGGTATTTCTGATGCGTATATGTAATGTACAGTGTGTTAATTAAAAACCTGGCCATAGGCGTTTAACATGGAAAAACAGTTTTTCTTTGCGCAAAAGTCCTCAATTAATCTTAGACAAAAATCAAAAATGTTTCAAATAAATGTAGATAATTACATTCTATATCTAAATCAGTAAAGTTTTAATTTAGCACGTCTGGTAATTTGTAAAATCTATAAAATTACAAAGAAATTCATATCGTTTAAACTGTCAGAAATTTAAATTTATTGGTTACAAAATGTGAAAAACTTAATAATATAAATTATTAGTGTGTTAGATTTTAAAAATAATACCTGTGTAGTGATTTAGGTGCAGAATTGAATTATCTGCAACTTTTAATTGAAAACCGAATTTCTGACAGCTCACACGATACGCATTTCTTTGTAACTTTGTTTCAATTCCATGGATATCGCTACAAATGAGCAATATTTATACAATATCACATTAGATTTTACTAGTTACCAAACGTGCAAAATTAAAACTGTTTACTGATTTAGGAGTATTATATAATTGTCTACAAGATTTATTTGAAACATTTATGTCTAAAATTAATTGGGGACTTTTGCGCAAAGAAAAACTGTTTTCCCACGTTAAACGCCTATGACCAGATTTTTAATTAACACACTGTATGTATCTACCGTGAGTATTTTTTAACGTGAAACATTGAGTTTGTTATATCCATGGTTACGACTTCATATTTGATTGACAGCAATGTATTTGCCCGTTCCATTTAAAATGAAACATAGAGAACAAATCTGACAGAAGTATTATATTTAAATATTGTAAGAAATTTAGCGGAATCAGAAAACCACTCGAGAGTACTAAACATATTTCGGGCACAAGGTGCACACAGTATTTTTTTACATCTATATTAATTTTTAGAAAAGAGGTATAATTATTTAAACAATATTAACCTCTAATGACATCTTGTCAATATGACAGATAACCCTTGAATTTCCCTATAAGTTATGATTTGACATTTGATTGACAGCAATGTATTTGTCTGTCTCATTTAAAATGACACATTTGACAGAAGTATTATTTAAATATTGTAAGAAATTTAGCCGAATTAGAAAACCACTCGGGCACAAGGTGCACACTATATTTTTTCTACAACTAATTTTAAATTAGAATGCAGGTATAATTATTTAAACAAAATTAACCTCTATTAACGTCTTATCAAATGTCAAATTCGTTCCCTATGTTTCATTTTAAATGGAACGGGCAAATACATTGCTGTCAATCAAATGTCAAAGTAACCATGGATATAACAAACCCAATGTTTCACATTAAAAATCTGTTGTGGCCAGCACAAGACCTCTCGCCATTTCCATATTAGGCTATATAAGTATTGTATTGCACTTCGCTTTCGAGCCGTCGTTTTATAACAAAATCTTACAGAATATTACCCAAATTTTGTTTCTTACTATATTTAGCATGTCTTCTGCACACATATAATTCAAATTATATCTATTTTTCATTGTATGAGGAAGTTTCTAAATGTCAAATATTGTTCCAATTCATTAACCAGATTGGCGGTATTTCTGATAGATATATGCATTGTACCACAATTTTACCTATAATTTCAAATATTTAATTAATAAAACAATAAGAAAAGTTAAATATACTTCCCAGAAAAAGCTATCAGAATGTCACTAAAACTGTTGATATTTGACAATGACATGTGTCATGTTATAAACATTGGAATTTGTCTACTGGTTTCCTTAGTGCCTTGGCCTCTGCGATTACTTTACTCTATAAATTAAATTAGTCTTTATCTCTAAATCTATACAAGATATAATAAAATTTTTAAGTGTATTAGATGGAGAATTTTATGTTCTTCAATATTTAATAAAAAAAACTTCCAAAAAATTATATTTAAAAGATTTTTTCTAAGAAACTACTACTTCCGGTTGTTCAATTGTTACCAAAACCTTTTCAGCTCTTCCCAGGAATGTCAGATTGAGGAAACTGCAGTTAAATATTTTTTAAGTCTTATAGTTTTTGAGGAATCGTGACTACAACATCCAGACATACATACATACATACATACACACACACACACACACACACACACACATACACACATCCACACACACACACACACAGACATCATTTTAAAAATGTTATAATCGGATTGTAGGGACCTTAAATCGTGCTTATTCAATAAAATCTGGATATGCGAATTTTAGCATGAATCCAATACCTCTCTTAGCGAGAGGTAAAAATACTCACGGTATAATTTTAAATATTTAATTATTTCTAATAAAATAAGATATATTAAATATACTTATCAGAAAAAGCCTTCAGTAATCTATATAAATTTTTGACACTGATATTTTTCTGTTAATTAAACATTTTAATTTTTCAACTGGTTTCCATGGAGTTATTTTGGTTGTGAGATTTATTACAACGGATTATTTTATATATTTATAATTCTCTATCTCTAAATCTATAGAAGATATAATAAAAATGTTCAATGTATCGGATAGAGAGTATTATATTCTTTAATATTTGTAATAACATAAATTTCTAAAAAATAATGTTTTTTTTAAGAAAAAGTATATTTTTGTCCTTAAAAGTATTATATTTTAAAAAATTATCAGCTATAATATCCCGAGGACATTGATAATTACTTAATAATTTTATGACAGTTACCGAAAGCGCGTTGCTTGGTAACAGCCAGACGCCGAAGGCGGAGGTGGTGTTACCTAAAAGCAACGTGCTTGAGGAAGTGTGATAAAATTATAGGTATTTATCAATGATCGAGGGGTATTCGGTGAGAAAATTTTTTGCAGTTTTAATATTAAATTTGCCTAAAATTTGTATTTGACAGAATTTTTGTGTCTAACATAACCCAGTAGATGTCACTAGTAGCTATGAACGTGAACATGGCTATAAATATGTTCAGTGTGAAGTGTGTAATGGGAATGAGACCTCTTTAAGACCAAAGAAAAGAAGATGAGACATACAAAAGTCCATAAATATTCTCCACATTTAGTTTTTTATTTAATACAGTATTTTTTGATGTGTTTTCTTCTATAATTTTGTTGATTAAATCATCATTTTCATTGACAGCGTGAAAATGACATTTTTAAATTAAAACAATTAATCTTTAATTATATACCAAAAACTGTTTGTTACTTAGCAACTTAGTAACATAAGTGATAATTGTCTTAGGATAATTATCAGTGTAAGTTTGTTTTGATTGGTTACTTTCGCACACGTGATCAGAAATACAGGGATTCAATTGGATAATTTTTTAACCAAAAAATTTTCAGTGTAAGTTTTTTTTTGATTGGTTACTTTCGCACACGTGGTCAGCAATAAAAGGATTCAATTGGATAATTTTTTAACCAAAAAATTTTCAACTCTTCAATAATAAGACACTAAACAACTTGTAAGAAACTAAAATCAGAAGTTTGTAGAATGATGCATGTAAGTAAAACAGATCAAACGAAGGTTTATGTTTGTAGCACGTGTAAACTGTAAATAATGTAATTGTGTAATACGATTGGAGAAAAAAGAGCGAGGCTGAGTAGTGTAATTGGAGAAGGTGGAGAGAGTGATTGTGACACTTGCGGCAGTGGAGAGAGAGAAAGAGAACAAGAGGATGTGTTGTGTGTGCCGCTCCGTCGACAGCTAGCGAGCAAAATTTGAACTCCTTAGCGGTTCATCCCCCACCTATAAGAAGTTATCACTTCAAAAAGTCCGAGGGCAGGGCCTGATTAATAAATTTTGAGGCCTGAAGCGGAATTATTTATGAGGCCCTTACTGCACCAAGTTAGTTAGGTAGATAATACAACTGAAGTATGATTATTGATATAAATTTATTACAAAACGAAACAAATTACATACAGTAAATGCAAATTATATAATCATAATAATGATAATAATAATAATAATAATAATAATAATATTTTAATAATAAATAAAGAATAATAACAAGCGTATGAAGCGATATGACTTCTTTTCTTAATTTCTTTTTAGACATCTAGCATCTAGCTTCGTAGGTTTGAAGTTTCAAAAATTTGCAATAGATGTCTCTTTCTGAATGAAAAATCTAAGGCGGATGTAAAAAGAGGGAGCCGTTCCCGTTCTATATTCTTGAGACTGTTCCTATTTGGTCACAATGTTCTTAAGAAAATAAAAAGAAAAAAAATGGGGCATGGGGCTTCAAGCCGCCGGTTTGTGCGCCTTATGATTAATTCGGCACTGTTCAAGGGAGTGCGCTTTTTTAATTTATCAATATTTTATTGTTAAAACTAGAAATTTTTGTAAGAATACAGTAACGTCTTCAAAACACTTAAATGCAAAAATATCTAAAACAATGCGTGTATGAAAATTTTCTTACATGAAATTGTCTACTTATTTTTAGGTCCTTTATTTAAATTTTAAGTTTTGTTGTTTAATTTTGAAACATTTTGTATATCAAGTGTTTCAGGAGGAATAATAAACATATTAAAAAGTAATAGTATATAGACAATTTTCAGTAAAAAGTTCATATACTCGTAAATGTGTGTCCATTTCTCAGTGGCTACAAAGATACAGCCGTTTGAATGTTACCTCACAAAACTTATTAAGGAAAGGGAAATGACATATTAAATGCATATATTATTAGGTACTGAGTAACTTGCTACACTGATGCTACTGCATTTCTATCTGTAGTAGAAAAACCTAATTCGGAGTAGGTATGAATACAAAAACGTATATCTGATGTTCAATTTAAAAGTCAAGTTGTCAAAATTGATCGTAAAATGTAATTTTAAGGAAAAAAGATAATAAAGTAGAATACAGAATATTGCCACCGTTTTCTAAGTTATTTCTATTTCTAAAATAAGGTGACTTGAGCGAAAATCGACTGAGGAATGGATGAGGTTCCCGAGGGAAAAATAATCGGACAAGCAGTCTGTAGTGAAATTATTTAATTCAAGCCGACGTTTCGACTAAACCGTTAGTCTTCTTCAGGACAAGAAATTGTCTAATATAACGTTTTAGTCAAAACGTCGGCTTGAAATAAATAATTTCACTACAGACTGTTTGTCTTATTATTTTTCCCTCGGGAACCCTCATCGAAAATAAGGGTTCAAGAATAAAAGCTTTGATTTGTTTAGATAACATTTCTGACAATATCTAGTGTCAAACTGCCATTTAATTAAATACTTTCAAATTGATATACGTTTTTTACCTCCCGCTATCCTAGGTAAAGGAGGTATAGGGATCTTACTAAAAATCGCATATAGAGATTTTAGTGAATAAACACATTTTGATGTCCACAGTATCAGATTTTAACATTTTTACAATAATGTGTATGTGTGTGTTTGTGTGTGTGTGCGTGCGTGCGTGTGTGTGCGCGTGTGCGTGCGTGTGCGTGTGCGCGCGCGCGCGTATGTGAGTGTATGTGTGTGTGTGTGTGTGAGTTTGTGTGTGTGTGTGTCCTGTGTACACGATTACAAATACTACCAGTCGGAAAAAATTGAAATTTTGTATACCCATTCTATACTAATGTGGGAAGAGCTCAATCGTTTTTAGTGTATATCAGATAACCGGAAATATCATTTATACAAGCTTTTAACAGTTGTTCTTGTAAAAAATTCATTGAATATAATTTTTTAGCAACTTTCAGTAATAAAAATTGAATATAATGGTACAATCTTCAATTCAACGATAATAACATTTAGTAAATAACTTGAAATAACTTTAAATATTAAATTATAAAATAATTTATTTTTGTATATCATCTTGCCTATGCGTCAAACAAAAACAAAATATTTTATTAACAATTTTGACATATTTAAACAAATGTCACTGTCAGAAAGCAATTACATTAAAATTAATAATGAAACTAACGTTAGTAAAAATAATATATTTTCCATCATACATAAATACTGGATGCACAGAATGGTCCGATATAAATTTGATATGTTTGTAAACAACTGTGAATAAATACGTATTAATTAACAAAGTGTCAAATATTAGTTTACTGTTTACAACTACACATTGACGAAATGGATCATGCAAAGCAATAGATATATGCATAGGAACTTAATATAGTTTGCAGAATATGTAGGTATGCATTTAAATTAATAAAAATTAAAAAGCGGGACGTATTGTGTTGACCACATCAGATTTTTTGTTCATAGTCTATTCCGAGTTAGGACTTTTTTTGGAACACTATCTTTTTGTATGGAGCTAATGAAGTCAGTTTCCATTGTGTTCATAAGGTATTTAAAAATTTATCAATATTAGTCATAAGCACTTGAAAAATAATTTGAAGAACATAATATAACATTAAATTTGAAAGTCGTATGAACTTAGCTAATGATCATAAATAGCAAATACTGCTGCGGTTGCAGGACTGCAGATGACATATTATTTTAATAAGAATATAGATGGCAGTAATAGTATACGTCAACACGGAAATCAGAGCATAAAATGGCTGATAGATGGCAGATGTAAGATGTAGCCTCGTTGAGAATTCCACAACGCAAGTATTCATTCAATTTTTAGCTGAACTATTGAGTTTTTTTTACATTACATGGATTTAACATTTAAAATTAACAATGTGTTTAAAATTGAAAGGATCTCATTTATTTTAGAAATAATGTTCTTTGTACCTTTAGTATAAATCTTTGATATGTATGTAAATTTCAATTTAAAATGAAATGAATGAAACTACAAAGAACCCTTTTTTAAAAATAAGATATATCGCTCCGGAAATCGATGAAATCACGTCCACAATTCTCTTTTATAATACTCCAGCGTGTAGCAAAGTAAAAAGGTGCAAAAAATTACCAATTTATGCCTTCAATGTGGAACTTTTCTGCTACAACTGCCTTCTAAATTAAAGTGGTAGAAAAGAACAAGTGTATGAATTAAGTGACGACATACGTCCAACTTCTTTCTTTACTTCCAAGTCTTTTGTTTTGAGGAAAAATGGGAGAAATTTTATGAACAAATTAAAACGAATGTATAAAATTTTTACTGGTACGTGCAATAAAGTGTAAAATATTTATGTTTCAATGATAATTAAACTACAATTTTTATGAGTTCGGAGGCTCGTTCCTCAATTATACTCCTACTCCTAGTTGAACCTGCAAGAAGAACTATAAATATGCAATCCATGAATTGATTTACGCTCGGGAACAGTTAAGAGTTCTTACGTGACTGTGTTATAGCGTTACAACTTTACAAACACAACCAATGAAACTATTGTGACCAAGACAGTAAAAGAGTTATTCCTTATGCAATTACTACTGCTACAAATTGTATGAATAAGTGCCCAGATTATCGCGTCTTGCTTTGAGTCATTATTAGGTAATCGTAATTAAATATCTATTTCAAATACAAATACCAATTATTACTTAATACCAATGGTATACTTGAATTGACATCAAAGTATGCAATCACATATTCAAAACGTAATTCGAAAAATGTTTCATTGCATAGTAAACTAAAAATATGAATGAAAATAAAGACAATATACTTTGTAATGGGCCAGTGTGGACCTATATTTAATAGTTAGTGTGCGTGCCACAGGCGGCGTAAGTGAACAGGGAAGCAAGCAAAAAGAAAAGAGTAGTAGAGATTAAGGTGACAAAAAGACGGTGGCAAGTCGTGGAGAAGAAAAGTAGTGAAAAAATAAAGAATATCTGCAGTTAGCAGCAAAGAATATTAAGCAAAGAATTATTATAACAAAAGAAGTACTTGAAGTAGAAAAAGACTGGAAACAGTACCTAAGAAGCTGAAGTAGAGTGAGCGAACTAAAGTCGTGGAATCTGGGAGAAGAAAGGAGACTCAAGACTCAATACACAACCACACATTCCAAACCCCCTTATTTATTAAGATAAGCTGTAGCATAATATATTGGATTTCAAGTTTTTATATGTATATGTTCAGTTGACTTTTTATAATAATAAGAGTGTGATACAACTGTCTCGTTTACTTAACAAAATATCTGTTACTCGAATCTTACACCTCAAAAATAAAAAAAAATCATTACAACTTCAAAAAAAAAAAAAAAAAAAACTGTTGATACTAATTAGTACAATGTTGGAAAGTACAAAATATTTCATTTGCAATCGTATAACTCTTTAATGTCCATATAAAAATCATAACGTTCGCATCATAACTTGAAATCCAACAGTGATAAAAAATTTGAGCGCCGCCATTCGAAAGAGCACAAAGAAGTGCTATGAAGATGTGCAAACCAAAAGTAATTCATTCTTGGAAATTATTTGCAAAAATAAAAATCTGTTGTGGCCAGCACAAGACCTCTCGCCATTTCCATTTTAAGTTATATTGTATTGCACTTCGCTATCGAACCGTCGTTTTATAACAAAAAAATTACAGAACTTTACCCAAATATTGTTTTGTATTGTATTTAACATGTCTTCTGCACACATGCAATTCTAATTATATCTATTTTTCATTGTATGAGGAAGTTCCTAAATGTCAGAGATTCTTCCAATTCATTAACAAGATTCGCAGTATTTCGAATGGATATATGCATGTTACCAATAATTTTAAATATTTAATTAATAAAACAATAAGAAAGATTAAATATACTTTCCAGAAAAAGCTTTCAGAATGTAACTAAAACTTTTGATATTTGACTCTGACATCTGTCATTTACAAATTATGTTATAAACATTTCAATTTGTCCACTGGTTTCCTTAGTGTATTTTAGCCTACTCGACTTATTACATCCCGTTATTCTGCTCTAAATTTATAGAAGATATAATAAAATTTTTAAATGTATCAGATGTTATTTTATGTTCTTCAATATTAGTAATATCAAAAATTTTCAAAAAATAATATTTAGAAGAATTTTTTTTAGAAATTACTACTTCCGATTATCTAATTGTTACCAAAACCTTTTCAGCTCTTCCCATGAATGTCATAGTTAAACTGGTCTTATGTCTTATAGTTTTTGAGCAATCGTCCCTCCAACATCCACATATACATACATCCGCACACACACGCACACATACATACATCCACACACACACACACACACACACACACACACATACACACACACACATCATTGTAAAAATGTTAAAATCGGTTTATATGGACCTTAAATCGTGCTTATTCACTTAAATCTAGATATGTGATTTTTAACATGAATCTAATACCTCTCTTAGCGAGAAGTAAAAAACTGCAATAATATTTACACCGTTAGAATGGTTTCCAAATGGGGAAACTTTTGTCTAATTTAACAGACTTTATATCTCTTATAATTCTCAAGATCCCATTGCTAGACACGTTATTCAGGATAAAATATCGATTTCTTAAATTATATTGTGGTCGAGTCTGTTTTTTAGGGTATGTGAGTGTAAAATTTCTATTGAAACAGGTAAAAATCTACCCCATATTTCATATTTAAGATAAATCATGTTATAAATATCCTGATCCTGGAGAATAATGTGCATTATTCGTCAATTTTTATAACCTTTTGGTATCAAATGTTTTTTGACGTTTTCAATATATAATCCGGAATTCTTATGTTTATATAGTAAACAAACGAGGAGCGTCATTTTACCTCTGACAATTTCATGCGGCTTTAAGGCAGCATCTCGAACTGTTTGGTTACATTTGAATTTATCGCGAAAAAGATTTAACTTAGATTTGAAATACAGTAGAGCAGATGGGACGCAACAGGCGTATATTCCTGTGATTTGAATAAAAAACAAGAAAAGAGATCTATAAATATTTAAAGACATGATCTCGTGTGCAATGTTTTGAGAAATAATTCCATTTGGTTCTGTAACAATTGTACTGATAGTTCAACGGGGTAAAAATGCAAATAATAGGACTTAGATTTAATATTATCAAATTATGAAAAGGTATCGATCTTAGAATGTAATGATCCATTGACAAAAATTGATACGCAACACAATCCACCCTTAAACATTAGTATTAATTAAAAAAATTCTGTAAATATGGAAAAAAAATCCAGAAAAATATTTTTATATAAAAATACAGATTTTGAGCAAATTAATACTTTCTTTAAGAATGTCAATTGGAATGAACTCTTTTGCAATCAAAGCACAGAATACTGCGTTAATAAATTTTACGAAATCATTTGGTTTTCAGGTGATCTAATTAAATTAGTCAGAGAAAAAGACAAAGCTCATAGAAAGTATAAACGGTTTAAAATGCAGATTTATTAGTATATTACAATACGAGTGAAGAAACTAAGAATTTCGCTCACGCATGTGTCAGTTTTGAACACGAGGCGCCAGCCGAGTGAGCAAAGGCACGTAAGTGAGCGAGTTCGTTTCTTCACGAGTGTTATATAGCGTTTTGTTCAATCCTGCTATTGAAATGTTTCAAAAAATATTAAAATGTGTACTAATAGATTTATACAGAGAATTTATTTTAAAATGCAACATTATGGTTCATCACTTCCATGGTTACTCACTATTGTCAAAAAATGACAGCAATGTAATATTTGTCCATTTTAAAATGCAACATTATAAATAGTATTGCAGCACAGGAGATACTTCCAGAACACATCACAAATGGTGTCAATTCTTATTACGACCGACTAGAATATTGCCTCAGTGTGAATGAGGGTATTTTTTAACATTTATTATATGAAAGTTATAAATTTTTGTAAGCTAAAGTTTGTTAAGATGTGCAACAACATTCATGTTTTGATTTTTTGTTAATCGTATGTAGGCTAATTTATTGGAAATTAGTTTCGAGAATACAAAACTACAATTAGTGTTGCCAGAAGTCGAGACGAGACGAGACTTGGGGCCGGTCTTGTCTTGGTCTTGACTTGGTCTCGACTAGAGTGGTCTCGTCTTGGTCTTGTCGAGACGAGACTTGATGTCAGTCTCGTCTCGTCTCGAGTCTCGACAAGACTCTCGACTTTGCTTCCATTAACATTTTTTTTTATAATCCCATCTAATAGTACATAAAATTCTAAGAACAGCAGTACAATCGCGATTCAAAAATTCCAAATAATATTTCAGATATTTATTATTTTTTCTGTAAATATCATCAACTTGATACTTAAGCTCTTGAAATAATTAATATGAAAATACATACATACCGAGTGTTGTTTCTTATTAATAAACATCCCCTAGTACGCGTACCACAGGTTGAGAACTTCTGCTTTATATTAAAATTTTGACGAATAAAATTATAGTTAGTCATATATTTATATGTTATTTATTTGCCAAAAAAAATACACTTATTCCAAAAACGTATTTAGAATAATAATGCTATATTCAATAAAAACTGTAGGTAGTTACATAAACACAATTCTCGAACAAAAAAAAAAAAACACTTATTTGAAAAACAAATAAATTATAATAAACGTGCTTAAATTTATAAAATTAGTAAAAAAAAATTAGTAACTAAGAAACTTTAACAATAACAGTTGTACGGTTTAACGAATTATAAATAGATTAACTTTCCAAAATCAGTCAGCTTTACTATAATCATAGAAACAGCTGATATATTCAAAAAATTGTATTTGACAGATGTCAGTATCAAGTACAATATACATAATGATTGTTCGTGTTATAATTGTATTGGATATATAGATTTTTTTCCAAATAACGTTCGGTATGGAATTTGTAAAAAAATAGTATATGTTCGTGTTATAATTTTATTGAATATATAGAATCTTTTCTAGGGAACTTTTGATGTGGGATTGGTACAAAATACATCAAATTGACGGAAGGTCTTGTGCTAGCCACAACAGATTTTTTATGTACCTACTAAAACTTCTTTTACATGTTGTAGAAGGTAGAGTTAAAAATAAAATCAAGCCATGTAGTAAAAATGGATAGAATTTTTTGGAGATATCTAATAATTCTTCATATGGTATTTCTTTCTCAAGAGGTTCCTCTTTCCACTTATGAAACCATAATAGTGATTCCTCATAAAAATTGTCTATGTTATGTTTCATTTAATTCTTGTATCATCAGTTTAACAGTTTATACTTTTCTTTATTACATGGTTTTATATTTTTAGGATGCAAAATTGTTAGATTGACAAGGTATTGTATTCTGTAATATTTGGATTTGGGTTGGACAAACCTACCTACTTTTATTACTAGCAGATGTCTAAAAGTGGTTGTCTGGTAATATGCAGCATTTAAAGCACAGGCCGTTGTAAAATTTATTGTTCCATTATTGGATTTTTACAAGAAAAGAAATGTTGTGTTATTTTTTACCCATTTTTTAAAAATTATATTGTATTAGGGAATTGGAAAAACAGTTTGTTTTACACATTTGTGCATACAAAGTTTTAAGAAAATTGTTAAAGAAGGGCTTGTACATTACGACTTTTATATTTCTATTTTCTTTAAGGCTTTAAGTAAACGTTGATTATTGTTTTCAATTTTTTTCATATGAATGAATTTATACAATGTATTT
The DNA here is from genome assembly GCA_943142095.1 of Ophonus ardosiacus. Taxonomy (NCBI): domain Eukaryota; kingdom Metazoa; phylum Arthropoda; class Insecta; order Coleoptera; family Carabidae; genus Ophonus; species Ophonus ardosiacus. The sequence goes on from OW964834.1 coordinate 15,548,650, forward strand.
TAATTATCTCAGGGGGCGCGAGCGCCCCTCCCTGACCCCCCTGTATACGCCTATGGGCACCGGGCGAGTGTACTTGCATTTTGCATGTGTTCTTACGCGAAATACTTAATACCAGTTTCTTAGAATATCTGATACCAATTTTCCCAAATTGTTATACCTGTAAACTACACATTTTAACAATGTCCCTTACAATTAATATATTCTTATTTCTACATGCGATATGTATTCATGTTTCAATGGAAGAATTATTTAGGTGAATAAGAAGTACATCCGTTGAAAATGTAGAATATGGTTATTTTAAAACGGGAATTTCCCTAAGATCGTAAAATCTTTGTGTGCATTTTCGTAAAATTCTAAGAATCAAAATAGATTCTTTAAAAATAAAAGAAAAATAATGTATATTTGAAGGGAACGTTACTTTTGTTATAATATATTAATTTAATAAATAAAACTGAAGTACATTGCTAACTTGCAGAATGCACCACATGCAGATGTAAATTTTGTGTGCTATTTGAATTGGAAATATTTTTAAAGATGTAGTCAGTATTTCATATACCCAGTTGTACCAATATATTAATTGAGAATTAAATAAAAATTTAATTAAAATCAACATGTGTAGTATAAAATAAAGGTTGATCTTAATTTAATAAAAAATATTGGTGCATTAAAATAACATAAGAATTCTAAATTGATACTTCTTTCATTTCATCCCACTTACATTGTAATTTAAATTCAATTAAAACTTATATTTGGATTATTTAGATGAATAAGGAATACATCATATTTACATAAATTAATGTTTCTGGGACACAATTATGAAAGTAGAAAATTACAAAATTTGAAAAATTAATCTCTCTTATTTATTCGAATTTTCAATCAGTATTTACAGCAATACTCTCAGTTTTTGAAGCACTTTTAGAATAGGTATATGTTTAAAAAATAACTTTGATCTGAAGTCGAGAGTCTTGTCGAGACTCAAGACTTTCTCGACAAGACTTGATGCTAGTCTCGTCTCGTCTCGACTTTTCTAGTCGAGACCAAATGATGGTCTCGTCTCGACAAGACCAAGACGAGACGAGACCAAGACCAAGACTGGTCTTGGTCTTGTGGCAACACTAACTACAATTTTGTATGTTGCATTTTAAAATGGACAAATATTATACTGCTGTCATTTTTTGACAATATAGTGAGTAACCATGCAACATATGACGAATCACTTCCATGGTTACTCACTATTGTCAAAAAATGACAGCAATGTAGTATTTGTCCATTTTAAAATGCAACATACAAAATTTGTAGTTTTGTATTATCAAAACTAATTTCCAATAAATTAGCCTACATACGATTAACAAATAATTAAAACATGAATGTTGTACATCTTAACAAACTTTAGCTTACAAAAATTCATAACTTTCATGTAATAAATGTTAAAAAATACTCCTAATCACTCTGAGGCAATATTCTAGTCGGTCGTAATTAGAATTGACACCATTTGTGATGTGTTTTGGAGGTATCCCATGTGCTGCAATACTATTTATAATGTTGCATTTTAAAATGGACAAATATTACATTGTTGTCATTTTTTGACAATAGTGGGTAACCATGGAAATGATGAACCATAATGTTGCATTTTAAAATAAATTCTCTGTATAAATAAATATAGACGGCGGGTTACGTTGTTAAAGTTTGTTTGTTTGTTTTTTGTGTTTACAAAAATTTGCAATAATTTGTCAACAAAACTGGTTCTTGAGTGTCACGTGTAGAAATTGTGTGAAATTTTCAAAATATGGCAGATAAGGACATTTTTATTCTACCTGACGACATTTTAAATGAAGCAAATGCTGCTAATTTTCATTTATTACCTGAGAAATCGAATGGAAGGTACTTAAAAGAAGAAGAAAATTTCGCCATTGGATGACATCCGAAAATGTATCTATATGTCACCGAGAAAATAGTGGTAGGGTATTTTCATGGCTTAATAGGTAGGTACGCGCCCCCATCCTTGTGGTCTACATACCCAATGTTAAGATCAACCTTATTTATTTAGAAATTGCAAAAAAAAATTATTAACAGTGAAGCTGAAGAAGACGCCACTAGCAGCAAGAAAATTCACGTAGAGGCAACAGAACGCACTGTGGAAGCCACTGAAATAAATCAAATGTCACTTGCTGGCATGTATAGTTTAAGCAATCCCATATTTACAGTAAATTTTCATGTAAATAAATAAAAGATGAATTCTATTGGCATGTATTTATTATATTAGAATTGTGCAACCACTTTTATTTAAGATATATTCAAAAAAGTAATTTAAAAGCAGAATGTAAATTTACCTCATTCAAACACCATATTTTGATAAAAATAAAATTCGACATATGTTCCCTACAACTTTTCTCATCTATCTACATGTTCTTCTTCATCTCTCTATCATTCCAGCACTAAAATTAGGCGGGTTTTTTAAAATTTTCAAATTAAATATAACTATTTCTTTACAAGAATATTAGAATTATATTTCATATTTACCTATAATGATTAGTACAGGGTACAGGATGTATTAGTGGAAGTGAAAATAATTTCAATAATTTTGTACGAGTATTTTCATAAACATGTATAAAACTAACCTCTTTGTTAAACTAAGTTTTCATTGAAATTTAATGCATGAATCAATCAATTCGGTAATGATAGGTGAGTGGGCGAAAGTTCACTTTCACTCACTACTTTCGCCCACCTGTTGTCATAGGAATGAGTTGAGTGGACAAAACAGAAGGTTTCGAGCTCCGTATCCAAGTAAGAAACAACAAGTTTCAATAGTAGGATTGAACAAAATGTATTTGCACTACTGAGGAAAAGAGTGAAAACAATTAATACTTGCTATAATAATTATGTTAGTAATGTTGAAGAACAAATATCCACTAATAGTAAAAAATTTTGAACTTACGTCACGTTACTTAAAAAAAGCAACATTCCACAGCAAATGCAGTGTAATAATCTGAGGTCGAGCAATAGTACTGAAACGTGTAACTTTTTTTCAGATTATTTTAAATCTGTTTACACTGATGGTTCCTTAACTATTAATGCAGTGGGTTCATTGCAGAATCAGTCTGATTTCAGTAATTGTACTTCATCTATGAGCAAAAAGTTCTAGATACATATCTGAAATTAGATGTTAATAAAGGATCTGGTCCAGATGATATACCAAGTATCTTTATAAAGCAGCGTGCCACTTCCCTGTGCATTCCCCTTGCAATTATTTTTAACAAGTCGCTCGAGGAGGGACATTTTCCACAAATCTGGAAAAAAGCATATGTAGTCCCTATATTCAAAACAGGCAACAAAAATAATGTTGAAAATTATCGGCCTATATCGAAATTATATATAATGGAAAAAGTGTTTCAATCCATTATATATAAACATTTTTTTCCAATATTAAAAATTTATTAATTCCTCAACAACATGGATTTTTTTTTCTGGCAGATCAGTGGAAACTAACGAATATACGGACTACATATTGCAGGCCATGGACAAAAGGATACAAGTTGACGCTATTTTCATCGATTTCAGCAAAGCCTTTGATAAAATTGATCATAACTTCTTGATAAAGAAACTTGCTGAAATTGGTGAGAATGGTAACTTGTTAAAAAGGTTCATGTCTTATCTGACCGACAGATCGCAGTATGTGGTTGTTAATGGTTATTATTCTGATGATGCTTACGTAACATCTGGCGTGCCGCAGGGGTCCCATTTAGGGCCATTATTCCTTAACATCTACTTCAATGACATTGTTCAATATTTTTCGCACTCTAATTTTGTTATGTACGCAGATGATCTTAAACTATACAGAACTGTAACATCGGAATATGATTGCCATTTATTACAAGACATATGCATATGTAACAAATGTGTGTGTGTGTGTGTGTGTGTGTGTGTGTGTGTATGTGTATAGATGTTGGAGCCACGGTTTCTCAAATACTATAAGACTTAAAAAATATTTAACTGCAATAATACTACCTTTTTAGTTTAAGTTTTTTTTTTTATTATTAAAACCCAACGTTTCGGCATCATAAATGGGTGCCTTCTTTAGGGGAAATTGACATAAAAATTTACCCTGAAAAAGGCACCAGTTTATGGAGCCGAAACGTTGGGTTTTAATAATAAAAATACAGAACTTACTAAAAAGGTAGTATTATTCCAATTATTAATACGAGTTCTGAAAGATATTTTAATATTTAACTGCAGTTTCCTTAATTTAATATTCCTGGGAAGAGCTGATTAGATTTTTGTAACAATTGGAAAATCGGAAATAGTAGTTTCTTAGAAAATTTCTTCTAAATATAATTTTAAATTTTTTTTGTTATTACAAATATTGAAAAAAATAAAATTCTCCATGTAATAACTTGAAATTTTATTATATCTTGTATAGATTTAGAGATAAAGACAATATGATATATAGAATAATCGGATGTAATAAATCGCAGAGGCACTAAGGAAACCAGTTGACAAATTCAAATGTTTATAACATAGATTCTAAATGACAGATGTCGCTGTTAAAAAGCTTTTTCTGGGAAGTACTTTTAATCTTCTGTGAAGTCGAAACGACGGCGTTGAAATAAATTGTATTTAACTGACTGCATGTCCGATTAATTTTCTACATCCCATATAAGAATCTTGTTTTGTACAAAATTTAGCACTCTAGTAAAATTTCGATACGGATCACTATTTTCAAGAAAAAGACTAAAAACTAAGATTCATCATTTCGCAACTTATTACAAAAATAGCTATTATTAAACTAATTTTGTATCAATTATGTCAAAAGTGACATTTCATAATGTCAAAAGGTTAGAGCTGTTTTTTGGCGATACACTGGTTCAAAACCGGTTTGAATCGAAACGTCATCAATTTTGAACCAGTTGCATAAATGACGTCATAAGTTCGTACTACGTTAAAATGAATGTTTTGAACCACGGACATCCCGAGCCTAGTCATTTTAAGTTTCTGACCTCAAAAATTAAAATGAAATGCAGTAATAGTAATATCAGAGTAAGTATGTTTTATTTTTATTTTATTTGTATTTAACGGCAAATGATTTTCCATTTTAACATTTACTAGTTTATTCGGTTTATTATTATTCATTTTGGTACTTAAATAATATTAACCTAATAACAGATTATTTTGAACCGGCTGACAAAACGGTTTGAACACGGTTTAAACGCTAACGTCAGTGACGCCACCGTTTCAACGCTAAAATATAATGGTTTGAACCAGGTTAAACCGTTTTTGAACCAGTGTATTGCCAAAAAACAGCTTAGGTAAAATTTAGCTTTGAAAAACAGAATTAGATAAAAAAAGCTTTTTTCTACTCCTACTCTGAAACAAATGCTTTCAAAATATTTTTCAATGTTGAAAGTAGGCGTTTGTAGCAAAGTGTGCTGCAAAATGCTATAACTGTGCGGCAAAATTTTGTCACACACTTTCACTGTTAGGTATAAATCAAAGGACAATAATTATTACTTATTTACTTTAATATGATTAGAAAATATCTGATGTGGACAACACATGACTTCCTTGTACGCCTGTTACACTATACATATTTTGTTAATAATTAAAATATGTATTATTACAGACCCAATCATTGAATTGCACGTATTGGACATAATTTGACATTGACATTAAATTCTTTATTTTTTTGTTATTTTTTGTCCTAATTCATAGCAAACTTAATTACAGAAACCAAAAAGTACATAATTTTTAAATTTACATATCTCGCTTATACAAAGAGCTAATTTAATCATACTTGATATTTTCGACGGAGAATTCAATTTTCTAAAAGCATTTATTGTTAAATTTAAAATAACACCATTTTTTTTTTTAAACTGATAACAGCTTTAAGTAAAGTATCACTTCCGGTTAGACTATTTTAACCAAAATCTATTATGTTATTTCCATTAATATAAAAGTATAAAATACCAAATTTGATAAGTTTTAGTTTATATTTTAAAATAGTTTTTCATTAAAATCTATTATAGGCTTCAAGTAAAGTACCACTTCCGGTTAGACCATTTTAACTAAAATCATATATTATTCCCATTGATATAAGAGTCTTATATACTAAATTTGAAAAGTTTTGGATTATATTTTAATATAGTTTTTCATTAAAATCTATTATAGGCTTCAAGTAAAGTACCACTTCCGGTTAGACCATTTTAACTAAAATCTAATATATTATTCCCATTGATATAAGAGTCTTATATACCAAATTTGAAAAGTTTTGGATTATATTTTAATATAGTTTTTCATTAAAATCTATTATAGGCTTCAAGTAAAGTACCACTTCCGAAAGTTATGTAATGACCAAAAAGGGAGGTGCACAATTCAGTTATGCGAGATACGTACATACGTACGTACAGACGTCACGCCGAAATTAGTCAAAATGGATTCAGGGATGCTCAAAATGGATATTTCCGTTGAAATCTGGAAACCGAAATTTTTCGCGATTACAATACTTCCTTTACTTCGTACAAGGAAGTAAAAACATTAATGATAATTTACAGTAATATTACAAGTATTAGAATTTACAACATTAATGGAAAGTGGCATAGTTTGCTTGAATATATTTTCATTAGACGATACTAATTCAACATTTTTAGTGCTATTGTTGTCTTCAGAAACTTGAAGTTGGTTTCCAACTTTATTCTCAGAAGTACTACATTCTCCAAGTATTTTATTTGCTGTGTTAAGTTTATTTTGAATGGAATTCTCTATATAATTCTCGGCTACAGATGTCGACTTCCATCCGCCGTGCCTTTTCAAAGTGGTGATATCAGCACCAGAATCTACTAACAATGTTGCCGAAGTTCGCCGGAAACTGTGGCCAGTATATAGAGACGGATTTGACAGTTTCAAAAAAATTGCATTTTTACTTCCTTGTACGAAGTAAAGGAAGTATTGTAATCGCGAAAAAATTCGGTTTCCAGATTTCAACGGAAATATCCATTTTGACCATCCCTGAATCCATTTTGACTAATTTCGTCGTGACGTCTGTACGTACGTACGTATCTCGCATAACTGAAAAACGGGAAACCGTAGAAAGTTAAAATTTTGTATTTAGGACTGTTATAACATCTAGTTGTGCACCTCCCTTTTTGGTCATTGCATAACTTTCAGAAGTGGTACTTTACTTGAAGCCCATAATAGATTTTAATGGAAAACTATATTAAAATATAATCCAAAACTTTTCAAATTTGGTATATAAGACTTTTATATCAATGGGAATAACATAATAGATTTTAATAAAAATGGTCTTCCCGGAAGTGGTACTTTACTTGAAACCTATAATAGATTTTAATGAAAACTATATTAAAATATAAACCAAAACTTTTCAAATTTGGTATATAAGACTTTTATATCAATGGGAATAACATAATAGATTTTAGTAAAAATGGTCTTCCCGAAAGTGGTACTTTACTTAAAGCCTATAGTAGATTTTAATGAAAAACTACATTAAAATATAATCCAAAACTTTTAAAATTTGGTATATAATACTTCTATATCAATGGGAATAACATAATAGATTTTAGTTAAAATGGTATACCAGGAAGTGGAACTTTACTTGAAACCTATAATAGATTTTAATGAAAACTATATTAAAATATAATCCAAAACTTTTCAAATTTTGTATATAATACTTTTATATCAATGGAAATAAGATAATAGACTTTGGTTAACATAGTCTAACCGGAAGTGATACTTTACTTGAAGCTATTATCAGTTTTTCTTGAAAAAAATGGTGTTATTTTGAATTTATCAATAAATGCTTCAAATAAAAGTTTTAGAGAATTGAATTTTGCGTCGAAAACTTCAAGTATGATTAAATTAGTTCTTTGAATAAGGGAGATATGTAAATTTAAACAATATGTACTTTTTGGTTTCTGTAATTAAGTTTGCTATGAATTAGGACAAGAAATAACAAAAAAATAAAGAATTTAATGTCAATGTCAAATGATGTCAAATACGTGCAATTTTATGATTGGGTCTGTTATTACACATATTTTAATTATTAAGTAACAGGCGACAGGCGTACAAGGAAGTCATGTGGTGTCCACATCAGATATTTTTCTGGAATTTTTTCAATCATATTTATGCCAACCGGTTGATTTGTGCATTTTCCTTTGTTATAATATAAAAAATCTACTCAAATTGGTATTCGTAGGTCTAAGTGCAACATATTTTCTGTACAACTGAAGGTATAGCCCGCCAGGTCCAGATGTAACTATGAATGTTCTACTAATTTTTGTTTTAGAATCAGGTATTTTGATAATCAAAATAGAGTCCTTGACCTCAATGTCGTTCATATTCATATTTTTAATTTCCTCTCGACGACATCCGCCTGCTACTCCGATTATTAAAACTACCTAATAAAATGTAAAATAATTTAAATTATTTAGCCGAAAAAAAGCAAACAATTCAATACCTTCATTAACAGATATGTATCATCTGGAGCTTGCTCTAAAAACTTGTTAATTTCATATCTGATTTTTGGTTTATATGCATCTGCCTTTCTTTTTAAAAATGCTATTAGTTTCGACATTTTCGAAATATCTATATTATTCTTCACAATAATAGTTGATTTTATCATTGAATATTCACTCCATCAAAGTCGATGATTTCATTACTTCAGATTTTTTAGAAAAATATACTAATAAATCAATCTCAGTAATAATTGAAACCTTTTCTTCTTTACACCAGTTATCAAATTTTGTATAGGCTATTAAATATCTTTCTCTTGATTTTTCCGGTAACAAATCCACCGTTACCTTATTTGCCCTTTCTTCTATACTGGTATTAGGAAAGGTACTCGAAAACACCCTCTCTTCAATAGTTTCATTCATTATGCTCTCGGTCTCGACTATACTACTTTTAAAATAGTTCAACGCTAGACGCTTTTCAGGAATTTTACAATAATATAATTCAAAGTATAGATAATGGGAAATATCCGATTGGTATATTTTGTGACTTCAGTAAAGACTTTGACTGTGTGGAACACTCTCGCTTATTGGAAAAGTTGGAGTACTTAGGTGTTAGGGGGGTTGCCTTAAACTGGTTATCATCTATTTTAGCCAATAGGCATCAATATGTTTCGCTTAATTATTTAGACAGTTCTTCAAACAAACATAGAGCTCACTCTTCTTTAGTGCGTACTAACACAGGACTTCCTCAAGGAACAGTACTATCGCCTATATTATTCACAATTTATATTAATGATCTTTGTTCGGTACTCTCTAATAACTGCCTTCCAGTGCTCTATGCTGACGACACCACATTAATTATTTCAAATCCAGTTAACAATAATTTAATTAATGAATGCAATGAAAACATTCAGTCTCTTATTGCATGGTGTAATGAAAACAAATTATTTCTTAATGACAATAAAACTAAGATATTAAAATTTATATTACACCAGCGTCATCATAATGAACAACCTGTAAATATTCAGTTCGGTAGTAATACAAAAACTAATAATTATTCTGCTAAACTTCTAGGAATAACAGTTACAGAAAATTTAAACTGGAAAGAGCATTGTCAGGGAATAATAACTTCTTTAAGTTCCCTTTGCTATCAAATACGCCATTTGAAAGAATATTTGAATAATAATCAAATTAGAATGTTTTATTTTGCATGTATAGAATCACGCCTCAGGTATGATATTTGCTTCTGGGGTTCTTCCTGTGCAGCAGAAGGAGTGTTCTTGGCACAAAAAAGAATTATGAGATGTCTAGCTGGAGTAAGCTACAGAACATCTTGTAAAGACATTTTTAAAAAATTTAATATCCTCACTGTTCCAAGTATCTTTCTACTTGAAATCTGTTTGTTTATTTACAAAAATAAATCTTCTTTTGATAGGATCTGTAATCGGCATGATTATAACACTAGGGATGTCAACAAATTTTATATCCCAGGCTCAAGAGTGAATGTTGCTAAATATTCCCCTGACAGATTCGGTCTTGAAATATTTAATAAATTACCTGATTCTATTAAAAATCAAACGAATGAGATAAAATTTAAAAAAGAGTTAAAACTTTTCTTACTGCAACACAATTTTTACGATGTAAATGATTATTTGAACATGTAATATAATTTCTTATGTATAATTTCTTTTATTGTGGATGCATTGTATTATTTCTTTTTATTGTAAACTGACAATTTCTATACACATTGTATTGTGTCTACAGAAATAAAATATATTATTATTATTATTATTATTATTATTATTATACCTATAGAAAATTCAATAACCCTTAAATTTCATGACATAAAATGTGAAAAAATGGCATTTAATGGTATTTTTTGAGTAAAGTGCCATTTTCAGTTATCCGATTTACACCAAAATCTATTGGTTTCTTTCCATATTAGAATAGCGTCGACATACAAGGTTTCAGAAATTTTTGAATACTAGTATTTGAGTTAGAGCTAGGACAAAATCCTTACACATATACGATCATCGTGAAAATGTTAAAATTAGATTCTAGGGATCATAAAATGTGGTCATTTACTAAAATCTCGATATGCGATTTTCAGCACGATCCCTATACCTCCCATACCAAGGGTAGCGGGAGGAAAAAAGTATCTAAAATATTTATAAAGATATGATTTGTTATCAACAACAAGTAATACTAGAAGAAAAAATATGATGTGGCCAACACAAAACTTCCCGCTATTTAATTTTTATTAATTTAAATACATACCTACGTATTTACTAACGCTGCAAACTGTTCCATTGCAGAAAACTAGTACTTTATTTACCATTTTCTTTTTAAAATGTCACTATTATTTTAGTTTTTTGACAGTGACATTTACTGTCAGTTACATTCATTTGAAATATGAACTGTGTAACAAAAGAATTGTGTTTATTTTAGGCTTCGGGACTAATAAAAAAAATTTGATGTGGCCAACACAAAACCTCCCGCTATTTAATTTTTATTAATTTAAATACATACCTACGTATTTACTAACGCTGCAAACTGTTCCATTGCATAAAACTATTGCTTTATTTACTATTTTCTTTTTAAAATGTCACTATTATTAATTTGAAGTGAGTAGTTTTTTTAACAGTGACATTTACTGTCAGTTACATTCATTTGAAATATGAACTGTGTAAAAAGGAATGGGGTCCTATACCATAGTCATATTTTAACTATCTTAAATAAGACGAAAATATATATAAATTAATGAGTATTAGTGAAAAAAATTTCTTTAAATATTGACTAGGTCACAAACTATAAGCGATTGAAGCTGATTACTAATGGGGTATGACGCGTTACGTACTAAGAATTTGATTGGTCGCCTGATTTTAAAAAGGAGATTCCCTCGTCTACAGCGGTCATCTTGAGTCACCTTTAAAAGAATATGAAATGTCATGTTATTCTGTACCCTGACAAAACATTTAACAATTTTGTGTTTGATGAATTTGTTTAATTATAACATCTAGTAATATTAACAATAATAATATATTTATAATTAAATCAATTTGTAATATTAATTAAATAAATAATAATATTAATTAAATTAATATTGAAACTTCAAAACAGCCAACACTAGCGCCATCCATCGTTATACTTTGTTATATATTGTCAAACTGTTTCAATGTTCTATAATATTAGGAAAAAAATGCTTATTATTTACGTTATTTATACTTAATAATTTCTTCGTGAATATAACGTATAAGTTTTTATATACAAACATTTCAGCTATGCAAACATGAAAAAAATTGTTCCCTCTATAACTGACAGTTTGTCCCATTGTTTGTCGATCACTTGTTAGTACCTGCTACGTCACGCACAAATTCTTAAACTTTAAAATTCATATCTCGCTTATTACGTAAAATTTTTAAGTCGCGTTTGCACTAAAATTCTTATTTTATCCTGTTTTTACAAAAAAAAAAAAATAAAAGAAAAATGATATAGGACCCCATTGTGTTTTCATTAGGCTTCGGGACTAGTAAAAAAAAGTATTTTTAAATTTATCTGTAAAATATATAGAAAAAGTATTAATGTATTCCTGTAGAAAATTCAATAATCTTTAATTGTCATAACGACAAAATGCGAAAAAATGGCATTTAATGATATTTTTTGAAGAAAAACCATTATGAGCTTCAGGTAAAGTGCCATTTCCGGTTATTCGATTTACACCAAAATCTAATGGCTTCTTTTCATAGTAGAATACGGTATAAATACAAGGTTTCATAATTTTCTGAGTGATGGTATTTGAGTTAGAGCCAACGAGCTATAAGTAAATACACAGTGGTGCATCGCATGCTAAACGCCGTACTATACCCGTACACAGTTGAATGCTAAGGTCGGCGGCCATTACTATAACCGAGCGCTCAGCTCAGACACTATACGTTGCGCTACGCAGTAAAGTTTTTCTCAGCGCTCATTGCACTATTTATTAAAAATGCCCGCAAAGTGTGTTGTTACTCAGTGTGGAAACAAACAAATTAGAAATAGTTGCAAGTCGTTTCACAGGTAAATTTTATATTCAAAAATTTTTACTCAAAGTTTTAATCGGTGACGGATTTACGATTTCACCGCCTGAAGTTTGATAATAGTTTGTCGCCTAAATCCAATAACGATTATAATAAATTTATTTTTATGTAATTACTGGTATTTATTATTACAATAAAATTTTCTTTATTGAAATAAAAATTTCTGTTCTAATTAAAATAAATACAATACAAGAACAATTATTATAGGTAATCAATTTTTTGTGTGAATAGTAGGACTGTTTCTACAGATATTCAAGGAACTAACGTTCGGCAATTTTTGACCAAAACAATCATATTTAAAGGTCAATAAAAACATTATTTTCTATTTCATATAGTGATTATTTTCACAAATTTATTTATTTTATTTAAAGAATATATTTTGGTTATTGCATTTTATATGTTATATTTTTTATATACGTTATTATTGTCATAATAAAATATATAATTTAATTTTCACTATTCACCTACTTACCTTGCTACTTTTTCAATATATTGTACTAATCAGTTACATTTTTCATATTAATTGGTATTTATTATCGTAAAATATTATTATTATTTTATATTTATATTAATTATCAATAGTTTCACAGCATCCATATTATATATCTGTCAAACTAAATAGGTATTAATATATTTATTTATTTCGAAATATGAAATATGTCAGAATAAAACTTTTCGCCGCAAATTGTATTATTTACATATATAATTCCAATATATAAGTTAAATTATTTCGTTAAAAATAATTCAGAAATATTACTGGTAGGCTGCAACCTGCCTGGCAGGTTATAGTAGACATGGCGTCCAATTGTGTACGGCCAGCAGCGCTCATCCGCCACTCTATATTTACTTATAGCACGTTGGTTAGAGCGAAGACAAAATCCCTACACATACACACATACATACACACACACACACATACAGACATACATACACACACACATACATACATACACACACACATACACACATACAAACATCATCGTGAAAATGTTAAAATTGAATTCTAGGGACCTTAAAACGTGGTCATTTACTAAAATCTTGATATGTGATTTTTTAGCACGATCCCTATACCTCCCTTACCAAGGGTAGCGGGAGGTAAAAATTATTTTTAAATTTATCTGTAAAATGTATAGAAAAAGTATTAATATATTCCTGTAGAAAATTCAATAATCTTTTATTTTCATAAGACATAAAATGCGAAAAAATGGCATTTAATGGTATTTTTTGAAGAAAAACCATTATGAGCTTCAGGTAAAGTGCTATTTTCGGTTATCCGATTTACACGAAAATCTTAGATAGGATATAAATACAAAGTTTCAGAATTTTCTGAATGATAGTATTTGAGTTAGAGCGAAGACAAAATCCATACACACACACACACACACACACACACATATACACACACATACATATATATATATATATATACACACACACACACACACACATACACACATACAGACATCATCGTAAAAATGGTAAAATTGGATTCTAGGGACCTTAAAACGTGATCATTTGCTAAAATCTCGATATGTGATTTTAGCACGATCCCTATACCTCCCTTACCAAGGGTAGCGGGAGGTAAAAATAATTTTGAACCGTGATGTAATTGGTCAGTTTGAAGGGGCTCCAGTTCTTATAGAAAGCAAAAATTATTGCAAGATTTACTTTCTTTGGGGTTAGTTCTACCATCAGTTAAGCGTTTTATACTAATTTACATAGCACCCTGTATAACAAGAATAATAAAATAATAAGAAAATTTATATGTTTACTGAATAAATATTTTAATACATACTTTCTATTTAGTAAACCGATTATTAGTTCGTCAACAAAATGGTTTCGAGTATTACAAGTTTTTTTGTACACATTTCACTAAGAAGAAAATTTTCAGTCCTTGTTAATCTTAACCAGGTTATTGCCCTTCTAGCATCTTTCAATATTGTTGTGATCAAGTTTCAGCGTTCTTGTAATGAAGTTTAATCAGTGTTATAACAATTTGTGATAACAGGATCCTACAGAAACCGAAGAGTATTATGCAAAATACTTTTAGTTTTATGACATAAATTATTCCTGTGTGAATTATTGCACCTTCTAAAAATATTACCTTTTATAAAAACAAGAATCTTTTTGAATAAAATTTTTGGGTGATCTAGAAGGTTGGCCGACACATTAACGAGGTGGACTACCCGTAGTTATGTCTCTGTTCTAAAATCAAATCAAATTTTCAATTTTATTACCTTCTAAATCAGCTATGGCAGCATCTACTGCTTGGTCTATCGCTGTTGTTGCTACGAATCGAACCTGGAGATGTGTATTTCGAACGAATGTCGTTAGGTCATCCAAAATTGCCTTGGAAACTTCTGGAGATTTTTGCACAGACTGTGCAAGATGTTCATTGCTCAAGAACATACCTACGATACAAACTCTGTAACAAAAATTACAGATCTGTTAATCACCCCAATTCTGTGAGGAAGTTGTTAAGTCTTAGCAACGTTGCTAAAAATTATAACCAATAGAAACACATGTAAAGGCTGTCATTTTCATGTTTTATTCAGTGTTCGCAATTATTATTGGTTATTTGCTATAGTCTTAACAACTTTCTTACAGAATGAGCCTGTTTCACATTTTTCAAAAACTATTCTAAATGAAAGTCTATGCAATGATTTTCTTAATAATAATTTTTATTTTAATAATTTCTTGTTATTTGTGGAAATAATTAAATAATAGTTATTTACATATAGAGGGTCGAAAGAAAAAGTTTACGCCTGCGGTCGAAATTTGAAGCCCGACGCGTAGCGGAGGGCTTTTAATCGTCCAAGGGTGTAAACTTCTTTCGGCCCGAGGTATGTACAACGTTATACGCACAACTGCAATGAAATGAAATGTTTTTAAATTATTTTTTAAATACATTTAAAGCTTGTTGCTATATAAAAATATTACGTGGCCAGGTGGCCATGTCACAAAACAAAAAGTGATGCGTTGCATTGCTAACTATTTGGTTATATGAATATTTTTTTAAATGTCAAACTTGGAGCTTTGAGACAATTTTTGAAGTTCCTTAAGCAATTCTAATAAAATCTAGTGAAAATTTAGCGGAACTGTTACCTTTTCTTTTTAAAAAATAAGATATTTTCAATTGTATTTTTGACGTTTTGTTTACCAGTAAGCATGCTTTTGCTGTATTTTGCCGCCCGCATATGCTACTTTACCGCCCGCAGGGTGTAATCTTTCAGTTTCTGCCATGGTAACTACGATGTAAACAATCAATTTTAAGGCAGATGTGCGTAAAAAGATTGGCTGCTCCTGAAAAACTACCCCCTACTCCTGTGACGTAGAAGTACATACATTTCCATTACCTACGTTCTACGTTTATTCATATTATTTATATAAATAAACGTAGGCATATAGTTTGTCACGTGTTAATAAAAAATCTTTTAATTTAACATTTGACGCTGACATTGCTCATTGTAAATGAATAATAATTACACTCAAAATAAGTCGGACAATTTACCGAAGGTCGATAGCTGGATGGTGGCTGAATTTATATCAGAGAACAATTGTTTTACTGCTACCGAAATAAGGGGTGTTAAAGATTTGAAATAAAATAAAATATAAAAACTGAATGCACTATATAAATTGATAATATATTTTACTTTAAGGTTCTGGTCATGATTCTTACATTGAATCTGCTATAGGATATGTAGATCTATATCGAGAAAAAATAACTGTATAGTAGATGGAAAGTTTGCCCTGAACATAAAGTAAAGCAACAAAAATATACTGTTATTCGGGCGATTGTGTATATTTCAAACCGACCTGTAATTGGGATTTTAGAATCCTATTGGTCTTGGTTAAATAAATAAAAAAAGATATTTTCTGTCTTACATAAAACAATGTAAGCTTTCATAAATGAATACACTTGAGACATCGTCTGTTGTTACTTCTAAGACAAATAATGAGATTACTAATTTATTCCGTGCTCATGAACATAGAGTAGCTGTCATTTAAAATACCTCATGTTTTAAATTAATTTCTTCACTAGAATAATTCTTCATTACTGTTATGGGAATTATTAAACTAATTTCATTTCCCAGCTTTTTTAAACCCCTTAACAGGATTAAAACCCCACTTACGTCTATGCCCTAGTGCTAATGTAAGGTGATCATTTATCTTTAAGTAAAATATAGGATATAGGACATATTCGTCGCCGTTAACGTAGAAGTGATTAAAACTAAAATGGAGTCTTAAGGTAAAGTTATAACTAAAGAAAAAACCCCTTAACCTTAACAATAAATTTAAAAACTATATACGTATTTCGAGAACTAAGTTCTCATCATCAGTAGAAACTACAAAGTGAAAACAGAGAAGTTAAGATTACTCAGCATGTAAACCATGCCAGAGGTCAAAACAGCTCAGAGCTGTGTAGAAGTGATTAAGTCCAAAATGTAAAATGTTGAGAAATAGTTATTTACAATACAAATGCGGAAACAAGAACTTCCGTGCATGAGCCTTTGTTTGAAGTACGAGCGAGCAACGCGAGCGAGTATTTCATTTAGGCGAATGCACGGAAGGTATTTCTGCATAAGTATTGTACAAGATTTTTTGTAACGAACGAATTAATTATAAAACTGTTCTACCTTCGATAGATGTTACGCAGAACATGTCGTCGCATCAAATAGAGCCATCAATTTCACTAACTAATTGTCAGATACAAAATATAAATATAATAATTATTGCAATACCAAGGAGCATTCTTAAAACTGTATATAATCGATTCAAATACAATTTCTTAAATTTAAGATCTTATTTTATTTTGATAGTACGTATGTGTAGTAGTTTGGTTATAAATTTAGGAACATATCACTACCTAAAATAAATAAAAGTATGAATACATATTAAATTATCTTTAAATATATTCTTATACCTCTTAATAATAATAAGGTTGTTTTTATTGTATATTAATACCTACTTAATACATTATCTTCATTATCTTTAATATTGTGTCCAACATACAGTATGGCCGCCATGTTCATCAGTCTCGATTCTCGTGACATTAGTTTCTAATAGATGGCATTAGTATTATTAAAATGTCAAAATTACCAATGATTCTAATTTTATTTAAATATTTTTTATTCTTTCAAGTAATTTTCCTAAATTATTATGTTCTTATATTAAATTTGTTGTAATGTACAAAAAAATTAAAAATAAAATAGCACTTTTAAGCTACTCGATTAAAGTAGTTTCCATTGAAACACTAGTGCGGGAAGTAAAACAACAGCGCGGGAATATGGCCTTTCGGATTGTGAGTTGGCTGCGGGAAACATTAGTTTCTAGGCAGTGAGTACGAAAAGTAATTTAATAGTTAGGACAGCTGTGTAAAATTCAGTAATCTGTGTATTTCACTTTTGTTAATTATATTGCTAGATACAGGGGTTGAAGTAAAAATGCGCTATAATTATTTTTTTTCCTTTTGTGATTTTCAAAAGTTTGAAAATTAATGGAATTAGTTATTTTAGTTTGCAAGTAAATGTGGCCTTAATTGAATAAGATAATAAAAAATATGTCATTAATCTAAATTTTTATTGAAAAACTCGTGGAAAATAAACAAAGATGCCTGTCTACACTATAGTACATAATTACACTTTTGAGGTTATGCCGATTATGTGTTTGCAACAAAATCATTAAGTCCAATATCAGCTTTACTTAATTTATGAAATGCATCACTAGTCCACATAGTTACTTTTGCATGGCCTACAAAGACAGATAAAACATTAAAAGTGACTTAGTGAATAATACCCTCATCCATAACCTTCCTTCTATATGATTTTAGACTTAGTGATTATGGACTTAAATGCGTAAAAAAACGACAATTTTGGACTTAGTGACTTCTGCCTTAACGGAAATAGAAGTAGTGGTAGGGGTAAGAACTGGTGCTAGGTAAAATTAATTATTAATTTGTAACGCCAGAACATTTTCAAACAGTAATAAAAAAAACTCATTTTAAAGAATACAAAAATGTACATTTTTGGTACAAAAAAGTAAAAGGTAAAAGTATACATAGTATAGAATTAAGACACTTTTTACTCTAGTTGCACATACAAAAGTCTTCAATAAACGCGTAAAAAAGTGCCATAGAGTTTCATTCTGTTATCCGTTTGCTTTTAAAAAGTGCATATTTGTTTTAACGCTTTATTGTGTAAAATATATGATCCTATTTTAATAATAATTAAGTGCACTTTTCAGTGGCGCACCCAGGGATTTGGATAGGGGGGTGCACTATAAAAAAAGGCAAAAATTGTATTTTTTTATAATTGCTACATATATTAAATACGCCAGTTACAGAAGACAATCTATTCTAGCACGAGTTAGAAATTTGGTCACGAGTGGGCGATCGACCGAGTGCTTGAATAGCTTTCTTGTACTATTTTCTCTATTTCGGCTTTCATTTACATTGTTTATTATAAAAATAGTTGACAATTTTCATTATGGGATTTCGTAGTAATGCGTTGAATACAATTTTGGCTGAACAACCAAACATCGAACTTAACTGAACATTCGGCCTAATATTCAACATTCAAGTTTGAACATGCCTAATTGCGCTGCTATACAGTGTCCCACACTCTATCTTCAGTGTAGCGAAGATAGCCAATGTTATTCTTACGGGCGTTTTCTGTACCATGTTGCCAATTTTTCAATGTAATGTAATATTGAAACATTCATAAATTTTCATTGCTATACCAAAATTAGTTAACACTATACAATTTAAATTTTATGAGGGTCTCATATTTACCCAAGGGCTTATTGTATTCACCCGAAATTTGTCTGCAATTCTAAATAGTTTTATATATAGGGCCGCGAAAAAATGCATTGGAACCGGGGTGTAAAAAACATGCTGAAGCTATTTGTACCTGTAATAAGTTTTTCAATATTTTAAAACCGCCCGGCATACTAATCTTGATCAAATGCTTTAGAGATTAGAATATTGAAATATTTTAAATTCAAATTGGAGATTATAAAGAAAAAATAAAGACATAAACTATGTAAAATATATGCAGTATTTCTTTTTATACCCTATTTATATTTTGTATGGGGTCCCGTGGCCGTGTGCCTGAGTATCTGGTCGCGAACCTGGGGGAACCGGGTTCGATCCCGACCGACGCCAAATATTTCCAATTTTAAATGGCCCCTGTGGTGCCCTCTCCACACCAGCTATGAGTGCCCGTGAGGTGACGCCCCACACGGTAAAATATATCGTCATCATTACCGATGTCTACATGTGTTGTAGATAGTGGCACACCCAGTAATGGGTAATATGCTGTGATGATATATTTATTTATTTATATTTTGTGTTTGTATTATTTTATATTTTTTGTAAATTATTGAACAGGCCAGTTTATTATTTAATTTTTTTCTTTTCGCCCACCTGTTTAGATACACTGAAAGTACACCAGTCATAAATACATTCAATGAAGTAATGAAGTACCTAGAATATTTCATCTCTTTTTGGGCATCTATTGTGTTCTTTCTATCTTATAGACTTACCGCAGGTAAATAAGGCAACATGGTACTCCATAAGACCCTATACTGAACATAGAGTGTGGGACACTGTATAGACTCGACGTCGTACGTCGTACATAATTAGAACTCAGCATACTTGATTTAAAAAAAAATACCTGGACTTTTAAATGTTGCACTATTATTGGACCATCCGTTATAATCATTTTTAAATAAATAAAACTACCTATATGACAATATATTTTTGTTTTGAATGAATTATTAATTCCAGAAAGAAACAAGAAAATCCTGCATTTCCGGTACGTATAACTGAATAATTCGCTTATAACTGAATAAACAAAAAGTGGCCGAATTTGCCGAATACCAAATAATGACCGAATATCCGGCGCGTATCTAATATTTTTGGTAGAATAGTTAGGTTGGTGACAAATAGGGATTTATGGTCGTTTGCACCGGTCTGTATAGGTAAATATTAAGTACACCTTAAAAATAAAAATATGTTGCCCCAATTATTAAGGGCCCCTTAGATTGCAAACAGCTAAGAGGTAGGTCATCTATCACTTAAGCCTGCCTTACGCTAAGTCGTACTTATACGCATGCATCGAAGAAATTTTACTTGCCATTTCTATGTATTTCAACGAAATATTATACAGCTTTTTATAGTGAGGTTCGATTTACAAAATGGATTTTGAATTTAATAAAATAGAAGACAACGATGATTTGGATGCATTAGAATAATAGAAAATGGAATTCCTCGAAATGTATATAACAGTGCTAATTATTTTCAATATTTTTACGAATTAAGGTTTTTTTTAAAACGTTCCAGTTTGGCACAAAATACTGTATTAGATTTACTAGCAAGTATTGAACATGAGATGGAATTTGTGAAGTGATACCGGTGCAAACAGGCATTTGATTCTTGATCAACGATTTGAAACTGAACCCGAATTAGGAGTGGGATCACGTAAAAGTGAAAACGATATTGGTATTATCGAGAATTGTAGACGACATTCGTTTCCTTGGCGATCACATAAAATTAGCCACTCACTACGTTTTCATCTTTGGTTATTTCTGTAAACTGACTACGTTTTGTGAAAACGATATCGTTTATAGACTAATGTTTTTGTATTACATAGTAATTTTGACAGATAATTTATATGAATTTCACTACAATTTTTAATCTAATATCAAAACGTATTATTCTCGCCATTCGTTTTTATTTCATTCATAATAGAAATACCACAAAAATTGAAGAAGTACACAAGTTAAATTATCAATTAGTTCCAGATGCCATCTACCAGCTAATTTTGTTCCTTTTGATATTCCAGAAGAAAAATTTATGAAGTGAAAAAACTATTTCTAAATATAAATTAAAAAGAGACCATTTAAGATTGCAAATATTTTAAAGTAATCTAGTTTTTATTATCTAACTTTTGTATTTCAAGTAAATAAAGTATGGGCCACATTTAAATAACGGCGCACAACCTAAAAACTACATAATATTAATCACAAAACACAAGCTAGAATCGTTATTTTTGATGATTCGCAGAATGCAATATCTATTATTAAAATATTAATAAAATTTCCTTCCTTGGATTTATTCTTGTAATCAATCAAAATTTGCTTTGTTGTAATCAACACTTTTACAGTTATTGGAATATCAACAATGCTAGAAAATATTTCTTTTAGGTAGTATTTTCACTAAATTAAGTATATACTAAATTTTAATAGTAAACTAGGGAAATGTTAGTAGAAATAAGAAAATATCTAATCACCAAGATTTCAATTTTCTATCATAGTTTTCAAAAGAGTGAAAGTATACAGTATGTCCCATTTAGAAGTGCCATCATTGGAATCTCGAGAACTATAAGAGATACGATGTCGGTTAAATGGAACTTTTTGTGCGCCTTTGGGAGGCCATCTCAGATGTGCTTTTGTTTTTCCAAAAATTCTCATAGGGCACTAGATAATGACGAAAAACTGATTATTGTTGATATTTTCTTTTTCAAATAACTTCTAAACTATTGGTAATTGAGAAAAACGTTTTAAATATAAAAGATAGATATTTTTATTAACTAACAAGTGGCGTACGAAACAAAATTTTATATCCGTAAATTTTCGAGATATAATACAAACTTATATTTTTTAAATAGAACCCATATCTGATTTTAGTCTCAAAAAATTAACTATTTTTTTCTCTTTTCAATGTTGTAAGGGTTATTATGTTTTATATTTGTTTTGCCTTGAAAATTATTATTTTTTCCTTATTTTGTATTAAATTTACAATTATTTTGAAAATATTGGTAGATTTCTATTTAGAAATACTCTTTGTATTTAAATAATTTATTTCGTTAGAAAAATTTGCTCAAAACTCGTACCAAATTAATTTTTATAATATTTTGTATCAGGTCGCCCTTGGCACATTATAGTGTAATTTGTAATTATGAGTCTACAATAAAAATATTAAGTAATAAAGGCATAAAATAAATTATATCGATCAAATACAATATAATTAATAAAAATAATATTTTTTTTGAGAAATAATAAGAAAATTCACAAAAATAAAGAAAAAAATTAAATTTTAGGAGCAAAACAAATATAAAACATAATAACTCTTACATCATTGAAAAGAGAAAAAATAATTATTTTTTTGAGACTAAAATAAGATATGGGTTCTATTTAAAAAAATATAAGTTTGTGTTATATCTCGAATATTTACGGATATAAAAATTTATTTCGTACGCTACTGGTTAGTTTATAAAAATATCTATCTTTTATATTTGAAACGTTTTTTTAATTACTAATAGTTTAGAAATTATTTGAAAAATAAAAAACCAACAATATTCAGTTTTTCGTCATTATCTAGTGCCCTATGAGAATTTTTGGAAAAACAAATGCACATCTGAGATTGCCTCCCAAACGCGCACAAAAAGTTCCATTTAACCGTCATCGTATCTCTTATAGTTCTCGAGATCCCAATGGTGGCACTTCTAAATGGGACACACTGTATAGTAAATCATAAGCATTTGGTTCTTCGCAACATGCTTATTAATTTTTTTTTTTCTTAGATTCATTCTTGTAATCACTACATTCTTTTCCTAAATGCAAGTAAATAAGAAAAGGATATACCTATACCCAAATGTATGACATAAAAAGAGACATAAGACACGACCATTGTTTTTACATGCTTTGAGAGTGTCGACTAGAACTCACATTTGCTGCAGTCTAAAACGATATCGTTTTCGGTTTTCACTATTTACGTGATTACATTTTCATTTGTCGACAGTCGCAATATCAATTTCACAGTTACGTGATTCCACTCCTGAACCGAAAACTCGAATTAACCTGAATTTTTGATAAACTTGAATCTGAACCGCACCTATATTTTTCAAGGTCAATAAATCTGAATCAAATTTAAACCATTTTAATCTGTTAAATACAATTTGATGTAGGTAACTGATTCTGTTACAAATATTTTTTTTTGTAAATTCGGAAACGTAAAGGTCGTTAGTATGAACAACCGAGTAAGGGTGATTAGCGAGCATCCGACTAGCATTTTTTTTTTGACAATCGTTTATGGATTATTTTAGTGAAAAATACTTCAAATAAAAGTTGCATGCAATTAGTTTTTCTATAACTTTTATTTAAAGTATTTTTCTCTAAAATAATCCATAAATGATTGACAGAGATAAAGCAATGTTAGTCGGATGCACGCAAATCACCATTAATTGGTTGTTCATGCTAATGGCCAAAGTGTTTATTTCATGTGAACATTTCTATACTTTTTATATCCATTACTACTTTTTTGTGCTGGCCGAAACTCGAACCCGAACCCAAAACCGATGAACAGTTATAATTATAGTGACTGGATATACATAGTGTGGCCAACCGCCGCCATATTTAGGCAAAATGCGCGGGAAATTTTAATTCATATGATGTGATAACTAAACAAAATTCGATAAACAATTAATGAAAGAGCATATTAAATGGAAACAAAATATTTATTTTACCGCCACGCAACCAGGCATCTAAAATATATACCTTAATATTAGACATTTTTAGTAATTTTGACAGTTAACCTAAAAACTATGTGATGTTAAAAAATATGTATATATTACTTTGTTATAAATATACAAATACACGTGTAATTTAATTATTTTCACTATCTAAAATATAAATATAATATAATTACCTTCAATTCACATATAATTCACGTAACAAATCTGAAAATGTCATTTTGTCGGCATAATATCCGGCATATTTAGGCAAATTCGCGCCGACCAATCAAAATTGATCCCCCTATTGGCTACACTATGTATATACAGTCACTATAGTTATAATGGACTACTTGCGTTGTACTGAAAATCCAATTTCTATCACTTAATACGCAATGTTATATTGAAAACATGTATAAAAATATAAATTTTATTTTAAAAAAATATTTGCTTTTTAGAAAAGAAAGAAAATTTTCTGTGACGTCATTATATTGAACTGAAGAAGGGAACCATGTTTAAGAATGTAACTTATAGATGGTATTGCGTGCGAGAAAGTTTTAATTTGAATTTGACATTTTTCTCTCTCTGGGCCATCGACCTTTAAACTAATAGACGTAGCGTACGAGTAAAACGCTTGTCCCGCCATAACGGTGCAGACACAGTATCTCTATCCTTCAACAGTACGGAAGTTAAGAGGCAAGAAAACGAGGCAAAATAAAAAATTTGATTTTCCCCTAACTTGTTATACTTGGTGCATAATCGCTAAGAGTATAGATTTAATTTTTTTGTGCATAATTAGTTTTATTATATATTTTTAATATAATATATCATATACATATTATATTATAGGGGAGAAGTAATAATTAATAAGAACTTACATATGAAATGACAAAGCTGAACCGCGTACTTACTGCTGACTGCACGAAATACACCGTTTCCCTATTATTTTGTCGCATACACACCTCATAACACATATACGTATGTATTGACAGAAATAATGGTAAATGTTCTCCAAAAAAGTAAATAATAGACAGTCACGAAACGCCAAATGTAGATTTTGACAGCTAGTTAGTGCTAGAGAGCGATGTATAGAGGTTTACATATGACTGAAAAAGATGTACAATGAGTACGAATGCATGCGCATAATACTTTAACTGAGAACTTCCGTACTGTTGAAGGATAGAATATATATTTCTATCCTTTTATGTTGGAATATTATTCTAACAATAAAAGACTAGGAGACACTTGGTCCATTAGTTTAAAGGTCGATGCTCTGGGCTCTCAAATATATTAATTACTTCACAAATAAGCACATAGGTAGTTACATGTAATTTAAAATATCCATACGAAAAAGACAAACAAAAATACTAACCTCCAAACTATTGTTGAAACGTCAAACAGGAGATCTACAAACAACCGCTATGGCTTTACGACCAATCATTGGTGCGGCGTAATTCTACTTCATACGTGGCGGTAATTCAAATAATGAAATTTCATTATTTTTTTTCTGGCTAATTAATAAATATTTTGTCAAAAGAAAAAATATGGGTAGTATGTTTTTACCTGCTCTTCAAAAATATGAAATAAAAAAGGTACGCGAGTAGCCCATTAAAGCTTGGATTTATATGCAAGAAAAATAGGAAGAATATGCGCATATACAGAGTGTTAATATATATACCCGAAAATTGTAGTTAGAATTCATTAAAACAAACAACTTTTATTAGTTACAATTTTTGATTTGGAGGCCCGGTTCGAAGTTATTAGAGTTCTTTTGTTTTTCGAAAAATCGTCATAACTCCCTTATCTTAAGGCTTACAGAAAATTTTTTTTCTTCCCAAATTATCTTTCGGCATGGAAAACTTTTGGCATTTACAATTATTTTTTTATTTTTTCAAATGACAAAATGGCGATCGATCAAAAATTTCAAAACATGATTTTTTGATAACCACTCCACCGATTTTCGAAATTAAAACATTTATAAAATCCTTAAACTACCTACTATAACTTTTGTCCTAAACATTTTTTTCATTCTATCCCAAAAATTCATTTAATTGACTTGTAAGTACAGTGTGTCGGAGTAGGCTATGAACGAAAAAACGTATATCAATTTCAAAGTATTTAATTAAATGTCAATTTGACACGAAGTATTGTCAAAAATGTTATTTAAAGAAATATTCTTGTATCCTTTTTTTGAAATAGAAATAAATTAGAAAACGGTGAATGGCAATTATATATATCCTCCTTTATTATCTTTTCTCCTTAAAATTACATATCACGATCAATTGTGACAACTTGATTTTTGAATTGAATAATGATCAGACATACGTTTCTGTGTTCATAGCCTACTCCGAATTAGGTTTTTTTCTGAACACACTGTACTTGCGCATCAAGCAAATGAATAAATACTTTTTCTGGATAGATTATACAAAATGTTTATGACAAATATTGTAGTAGATAGTTTAAGGATTTTATAAATGTTTTACTGTTGAAAATCGATGGAGTGGTTTTCAAAAAATCATGTATTGAAATTTTTGATCGATCGCCATTTTGTCATTTGAAAAAATAAAAAATAATTGTAAATGTCAAATGTTTTAGAGAGCCCAAATGTAAATTTGAGAGAATTTTTTTTCAATAGTCTTTAAAATATGTAGAATTTTATTAGAAAATATGCAGCAAGGTGTCCAACATAAGCAAAAATATATGTAAAATATGAACAAAAGAATGCTTTATACAAATATATTTGCTTATAAATACAATTATATTTAATTCATATAAGTATTTAAACTTACAATCTCTTGCTAGGAAATACATTTTCGTTTACACTGATAGGTAATTATATGTTTTTTTAATTTTAAATACTACAACTTACCGACCTCCCCAAGATTTATAGAAACACTATCGCAATCTGAAGCAAATTCTGGTTAGGAGCAAATTCACGTGCACGTGAATACTTTAGAAATCCTTATTTTATAACTGTTACTGAAAATGTAATTGAAATTGAAAAATTTTCCGCCCTCTCCCGTTGTAGAACATGAACTATATAATCAGCAGTAATATTTAATGTAAGACTGACCGTTACTTTCTTCGTAAGTAGTAAAAGGATTAGGGAATTGCAACCATAAATAACATATTCATGGTAATTCTAGGCGGATTAGGACTAGTACGGTTGAAATCAATATTAAAAAAATATTCATATCCAACATATGCAAATTTAAATGAATTTGATAAAAATAATGACACAAAATTAAAAAAAAAAAATATGAACAAATATACACATGGCAATAAAATAAGCAGAAAGTATAAGAAACAGGTAAAATATGCAAAAATATGCATTTTGCATAAAATCCGAGCTTTAGTTATAATTTATCGAAACTGAACCAACATTTCTTTTTTAAACTTGAACCAGACCTGAACCATAGATACATATCAGTTCATACGTCCCTGTTCATTATTATTTACATCTACCTTATCTTGTATGACATATGCAAGGACAGAATTATCTAAATATATTAACAAAGACTAGGGCTACGCTTACACAGTTACACATATGTATAACAAAAAAATACTTTGTCTTTACTTTTATTTTGAAAAGGCTAATTTTTGCGCTGTGCGAACACTTTCGCCTAATTATTTTTCTTTACCTATAAGGCTAGTTTATGAAAGATTTAATTTATAAATTTAGTTTTATGAATTTAGATATATAATTTAGATTTAGTGTACTGCATCATAATGAATTTAAATTTATAAATTCAATGAAATAAATGATATTCTCGAATGATTTGGTTTTCATGTCATACTATACAGTATACCAGTGGTTCCCAACCTTTTTTGCCAGCGACCTAAAATTTAAAAACGAATTTCCTCGCGACCCATCGTATAGAAAGAAAAAATTAACACAAAACTTCAATTAAACTCAATATTAATGTTTTAGTTTTAATACAATTTATTTAATTTTTTATTAATTTATGATACATACAAAAAAAACTACATATAAAACAAACCAAGACAAAACTCAATAAATGATTCTACGTAACGTTAAAAAAATTACAATACAAACAAAACATAACATACACATAAAAATCTTAGTTTTAAAATTCAAACAATTTTGTAATTTGTATATGTTAACGAGATATAATGCAGATAATATGCAATTTTTTATAATCACAATGGCTGGTAGCACAAGCCCTGTTCTAACTAAAACGCTGTTTTAAGAAATGTCAAATTCAAATTTCAATGTTTAATTTCACCGTTATGTGTAGAGAACGATTTTTTAAAAAATATTTGATTGAATACAAACTATGTGCTGCTTCAAAATCATATTTTAATATATTTGATGTTATTTATTTTTGTTATTAAATAATGAAATTTGACATTTCTTAAAACAGTGTTTTAGTTAAAACAAGGCTTGTGCTACCAGCCAATATGTTTGTTTGATATTTTAACATCTAAAAATCAAATTACTCGTGACCCACCAAAAATAACTTGCGACACAACTTTGGGTCGCGAGTCCCAAGGGGGAACCACTGCCTTATACCGTGCAACTGTAAATCAAAAATCAATTAAATAATTAATTTATATTCCATTTGCATTATAAATTACATTTATTATGTAAATTACCTATTTTTTGACGTAATATTTATACTGTCAACAACTGTTACATCTTTTGTTTATTCAGTTACTTGTTGCTATTAATTTGACAGAAAACTGTATTCTGATTGTTGTGATTAAAAATTTTAAAATTAAATTTCAAATACAAAATTTTGTAAATTTAAATTACAAATCTAATTGCATCATGAACCAGTAAATGCATTTATAAACATTTTATATTTATTAGTGACATCTATTTATATATTATAAAAACCAAACTTGCTTTACTATCAACAAGAAGTTAAGTGAAGAAGGGCAAATAACAAATCTAATTTTTCTTATACATGTAAGAATGTAAGCGTAGTCTAAGTTAAAACACGGGGTAAAATTGTTCTACTTACGGCATGAAAAGTAGAAGTATATGTAACAAGAGTAGCAGGAAAATAAGTTTGGCTCTTCCTGCATTTCTTCCCTGAGCAGGAACCGGCAGATCGTGCGTGTCTGAAGATTTGTAGAAACATGTAAATTTGCAGGAAATATGGGCCAAAACTGCAGGAGGAAGAGCTAAGCCCAACAGGAGACCAAGAACAAGAAGTGCAGCTAGACCACCAGACACTCGAAGAGCCTAGAAAAAAGTAGTCTAATACTAGATAATAGAAATACACTCATTCATTGCTTGACACATGTTGAGCCTTAAATAGGCTTTAGAAAAAGTTAATTATAAAAAATCTTGTGTTATATATTGT
This sequence comes from Ophonus ardosiacus, assembly GCA_943142095.1. NCBI lineage: Eukaryota > Metazoa > Arthropoda > Insecta > Coleoptera > Carabidae > Ophonus > Ophonus ardosiacus. The sequence goes on from OW964834.1 coordinate 15,578,028, forward strand.
GAAATATTTATTTATATATTAATTTATAATTTATAATGCCGTCACAGGTAGCGTAGCGATAACGTAATCGATTCACGATCCTAGGTTTTCGGGTTCGAATCCCCGTTAAGGCATGGATGTTGTGTGCGTGCTTTTATATTTTCATCCTCATCACCGGCGCATAAAAAGTGTAACGGTATATGTAAATATATGAATGAAAATTTGTCTCATCCCCATATATCACCGCTTATATACAACATGTATCAAAAAGCGTGTAAAAAATAAATAAATAATCGTAATTTATAATCATTAAAACAATAACTAATTTTGGACGTTATTAATCTACGCTTTGTTTATTCTACTCGTAAAGTAAAAATAGTTGTTTTCATTACGTAAAAAAATGTGAAAAAGTGATTACGTCATATTTTCTCTCTTTTACACAAAAATGTGATTTTTGCAATTTTTTATTTTTGCAAATAACTTCCACTTGGGAATACTACTGGATTTTAGTTTACACCTGTTTAGCTTTCAGAGTTAGAGCACTATTTTATTCTCTTTTGAATGGTGATGTTTATTTTTTTTTTAATCAATGTTACATTTGTAACATTTTCAACTATGTTTAACTTATGTGGGTTCATTTGTTTTAAACAACAAAACATTTTAAAAAATATATTAAAATACAGGTTAAAAACAATGGTTGTGACAATTGTTTTTAACCTATAAAACTTCTACCTTCTCACGTACATACTAAATATTGAACTATATTAATTTATTTAGCAATAGTAAATGAATACAAAATAAATAAATATATCATCACGGCATATTACCCATTTCTGGGTGTGCCAGTCTGCTTTATCACAGATAATGATGATGATATATTAATACCGTGCGGGCGCTTACCAGGCGTCATCTCACGGGTACTCATTGCTGGCGTGGGATAGTGTATCACAGGGGTCACTTTTGTACTATTTAAAATACGAAATATTTGGCGTCGGTCGGGATCGAATATATATGAATATAAAATCATTATAAATCGCGGAGCCTTTGAAAGTGCGTGAGCTGCACCGTTCTCATTTACCTCAAATCAGCTCTGGCTCTGGATGGATAACAACAGTTCTATTATAGGCTGGATCTTTTTCGGGTTTCTGGGCAATGGTCTTCTAGGTATAACACCTAACGTTTCGCCAAACAAAAACCATGGCCCAAAAACCCGAAAAGATCCAGCCTATAATAAATGCCGGCCATGATAGCCCTAGTAATTACTGAACAGTTCTATTGTTTCTCTTATTTAAATATGTATATCGCTTTTGTTTGTAGCTTTGGTAATAAGTATATCGTGTATCAAAATTTCGGTGTTCTTATAAGCCCATAAAAGCACTGTTAACACGTTGTTAAGAAGATCTATGAGATCAAAAAAAATTCACAACAGACAATACACAAACAAAATATGAAATTTCAATTTCAGCGGAAAGCGCTATCAACATAACTGACAAAAAAACACCAACTCATATTTTTGATGTCGCATATTAAAAAAAAAAAACATCGTAAAGTTACCAGGCCTTATGTAAAACTCGCCTCGCTTCTCGCTTTCCAAACTTAGATTCGTACGTTAACAGATTGCCTTATGATACTTGTTTCTGAATGTACTAATACAGCACCCAAAATAGTTCGGTAATAGCTCATTCGAGTCCTATACTTAATAGACTAGTACAATTTATTATTTAAGGTTGGTGGCTATTAATGTTAAAAATTATCAAATGCCAAGTCTTGCTAAATGGCACAAAAGTGACCCCTGTGGTGCACTCTCCACGCCAGCTATGAGCTATATATATATATACAGGGTGTAAGAACATGATATGTCACAAACACGTGGACGTGTTTTAGTAACAAAAACAAGAAAAAAAGTCCTTTAAACTTTTGTCTTACCTTGATTCGTTTTCAAGTTACAGGGTGTTAGAATTTTTCGATAAAAGCGGATTGTGTTCTCGCGCGCTACAATGCATTTGAATCCGGTAGGCCATGAAAACAAAATCCAAGTTATTAGACAAGTGTCAGTTTGCTTATTGTGTTAAAAGTTATTTTCGAATAATGGCACCTGTTACATTTACTAATGAAGAGTATGCAGATATACATTTAATGTATGGTGCGGCTTGGGGTAATACTGTTGAAGCAAGACGAATGTACGCAGAAAACTTTCCCGAGAGGAGACTTCCTGATAGAAGAATATTTCAGGCTGTTGGCATGCGTTTAAGGGAAAGAGGAATTCGCAAGGGGCCTGTTGAGAGGCCGCAATAATAGATGTTATAAAATAAAGCCTTTTTTTATCGAAAAATTTTAACACCCTGTAACTTGAAAACGAATCAAGGTAGGGCAAAAGTTTAAATGACATTTTTTTCTTGTTTTTGTTACTAAAACACGTCCACGTATTTGTGACATATCATGCTGTTACACCCTGTATATATATAAGTCTTGCTAAATAAACGAACCAAAGAGACTGATAAGAATTTTATTTTTATATTATTTTGAAATTAAAAGTAAGAATAAGAAGAAGAGCAGAAATAGAGTAGTACAGTAGTATAAAAATAGAAAATGTCGTAGATAGTTGGTGTTATAAAAATAAGATTAGAGTTGTGTTTAATGAATTTTCAAACTTCAAATTAGTTTAGTACCACTAACTGACACGAAATTCCATAAATTTTGAAACTACTATTTTTATTTTAAAAGGGCACAAAACTCGCAAAATAAAAAAAGTATAAAGAATTAATTTCTTAATTATTGTCGATTATTTTGTGAATAGGAAGTTCAAATTATGACATTTGTTCTTTACTATACTAATTTTGCTAAAATGAAATGTTTTATGATGATTTGAATGATTTAACGACGCATGGCATACAAGTAAATAGACATTTATGGTAATGAGGGAACGCATTTAGGTACGTGTATAATAATTGTGTCGACATAATTTCATTACAAAGTGTACATCTCGCGCCATGGAGGAGCACTAAATCCAAATTTCAGTTCAATTAGTACAAACTGTTACAACATGCTATGGAATAGATCAGACAATGTTCTATCATAACACAATATATCAGCCTTCACTAACAGAATTTAGTCCCTAGTATTTCTTTAATTAGTTGATTTATGAAAATCTTTCATACGAATATCAGAGACAATTTTTATACATTCATACTTATCTGTTCTGTTGGGCTGGTTTATGATGAATTTAATTTACGAATTTACAATTTAGATTTTAAAATATAAACTCACTTAAAACGCAAACGATGGTTTATGAACGATTTACAAATTTAGAAATTTGAAATTTAGGTTTGGAATATAACTATACTTTATGTTTCCAAATGTAAATTTCAAATTCGCGACCAATCATAAGAGAAAACTATTAAACATGGCGGCTTCATCCGTCAGCTGTCTTTTCTGTTTGTGAGTTGTTGACATTTTGAAGATGGATTCAAAGGAACAAATTGATAGGTATATGTATATATATATATATATATATATATATATATATATATATATATATATATGTTGCTATCGCTGAATGTGAAACTAAACAATAAACAAAATGGAACACAGATCTTGAAAAACTCTGGTTTTAATTATTAAATAATTGTATTACAAAAACACTACAAATTTACAATCATGAAAACATATATGACAAAAAACAAGTGACTATTCGAAAACTGATATCTTTCTGACGTATATCGGGTATCTACGATATTTCTTTCTAACAGTATGACATTTGACAATTACTTTTTGACAATATGGCATTTGACATTTTAAAATGATACCGGTTTCCATACATCCTCCCCACCTTGAGTTGCGCAATTTTTCTTTTGTAGAGCTACTCAAACTTTTTCTAAATTAATTTCTAAATCGTTGAGTGGACTGGATTCTTTTTCGTCTAGCGATGTAACTTCTTGTTCTTCTATTTTCAGATTATTCAACGATTTATGATAATTCTTTGTTTCTTCGTCTGTTCCAACTTCTAACGGTATTAGTCGTTGTACTGGTCGAATCAGATCTCCGTTTGCCGTATGTAATTTGACAACTCGTACATTACCGTCTTTGCCTGGCAAAATTTCTTTAATTTGTGCCAATGGCCAATCTAAACGCTTTTGAATATCATTTCCTACCAATACGATGTCTCCAACTGACACAGTAGGATAATTTTTAGTGTATTTATTATGTCTCATCAATTGTCCTAAATATTCAATGCGAAAACGTTTCCTCAATTCTTCTCTTAGTCGTTGTTGGTAACGTAGTCTTTTGGCAAATTTGTTCTTGTTAATTAAATCCAAATCAGGGACACGATCATCTTTGATGTCTCGCAGAAACATTGAAGGTGATATTGTGACCACTTCGTTGGTTTCATCTGTCATATAAGTTAGTGGTCTCGAATTTATTATTGATTCACAATCACATAAGACTGTGTATAACTCTTCGTAATTTAAGGAAGCTTTCCGTAATGTTCTTCTTAAAAGATCTTTTAAAATTCTTACCAATCTCTCCCACCATCCTCCCCACCATGGTGCTAAGGGTGGGTTGAAAATCCATTCGATGGTTTGTGAAGAGCAGTACTCACTAATTTTCTTCCAGTCGATACTTCGGAACAAGTTAAATGTTCCAACAAAATTCTTTCCATTGTCGGTATAAATGACAGATGGTCTACCTCTTCGAGCGATAAATCTGCGTAACATTCCTAAAAACTCTTCAGTTGATAATGACGTGGCTAATTCCAAATGTACAGCACGGTAGACTGCACATGTAAATAGACATACATATGCCTTATTTCCAGTGGATAAAAAGAGAGGGCCGGCGTAGTCAATACCTATAATCTCAAAAACAGCAGCGTCCCTCACTCTATTTTCTGGGAGATTTGCTGGGGGCACTTTCATTTCTTTTGCAACAAATCTTCTACATGTAATACATTTGTTAACTACTGAGCGTATAGCTCGTCGACTTTGAAGAATCCAAAATTTTTCTCGAAGTTTATGCATTACGATGCTCACATTAGCATGATTTAATTTTAAGTGTTCATATTCTATCATTTTCTTCGTGAGTAGATGTTTTCCATCTAAAATGATTGGGCATCTAAAACCCAAATCATCTTGACGATTTATAATTACTGTCTTCGTTCGTAGAAGTCCATCACCATTCATGACCACATTTAGTGCTTTTAGACGAATATCATTTTCTCCTTTGAAAGTCTCCTTTTGACATAATCTGCATAAAATTAATTCGGCTTCGCTAAATTCTTTTGCAGTTAAACATTCATTCTTTAGTACAGAAGATCGCTTGCAATTCTTGATAAATCTGTTCATCCAGGCCACCATACGCACATTTTTAATGTAATCTGAAAATCTTTGTAAGTACCATGGAACTTCTTTTTCGCAGTTCTCATTTGCGTTACCCATGGTTACATCAGCGATTACATTTGTTTGTATCTTACATTTCAAAGGTGTTTTGCGTAATTCAGCATTTACTGAATCTTCATTAATTGATTCTTCAACCTGCGGCCACATGTCTGGGGAAGATTTAAGCCAGACAGGACCCTCCCACCACTTTGATTCTAGAAGTCGTCTTACACTGCAACCTCTCGTTGGTAAATCTGCAGGATTAAGGTTGCCAGGTACATATCTCCAAGATAGTGGATTAGTAATTTTTCTTATTTCTTGTACTCGATTCCAAACAAATACTGCCCACTGTTTCTCTTGGCGTATCCATGCTAAAGTAGTGGTTGAATCGGTCCAAAAATACTTTTCGTTGTTATCTACCTTAACAGATTTCTCAAAAAACAACATTAATCTAGCTCCAATTGTTGCAGCAAGAAGTTCTAAACGAGGAATGGTCCTCTTACTTTTCGGGGCTATTCTTGATTTAGCTTCTATTAAATTTACCTTTACTCCATTTTCAGACTCAAATCGTGCGAATATAACTGCTGCGTAAGCATCTTTGCTTGCATCAACAAAACAATGGAGTGTCATTTTCTTATTATTAGTGCAAAACATATGGCGAGGAATTTTCAGCATTCTTAATAAATGTAAATCTTGTTGCCACTCTATAAATTCTTTCTTACTTTCTGGATCAACTTCTGAATCCCAATCCAAATCTTGTGTCCAAAACTTTTGGAGGATTAGTTTAGGCTTCAATAAAATAGGACAGACAAAACCCAGCGGATCGTAGACCTTTTGTACGGACGACAGAACATTTCTTTTCGTAATTTTGTCAGCGTCTATAGGTGTAGCGAACTTGTTCAAGGATAATGTGTCGTCCGCGGTGTCCCAGACTAGACCCAGAACTGATGTTGGTGTGGTTTGATTCGACATTGATGTGTAATTCCATCCTCTTAACTCGAAATTTGCTTCTAACATAACTGAAGTAGCTTCTTTCTGAAAAAAATTTACGTCATTAATAGTTTCTACACTTGTTATGCAGTCATCAACGTAGAAAGATTTTAACAAAAGTTCATAAACATATCTCTTCTTCGCTGAATCGGTGTAGTTTAGTGCTCGCATTAAATGAAATTCAATGGTTGCACTCAGTAGAAAAGGGCTACTTGAAACACCAAAGACAACTCGACGATGCCGATAAGTCACCATTTCTTTCTTGTCATTCCACCAGAGAAATCTCAAAACATCTCTGTCTGATGGTGCAACGCTTATCTGCAAAAATGCCTTTGTGATATCTGCTGTAACTCCAAATCTTTTTTCTCGGAACCGATGAAACATTCTTGGAATAAGTTCTATTAGATTTGGTCCAGTTTCTAGGCATTGATTCAATGAAGGGGATTCTTTACTTTTGACTGATGCGTCGAAGACTGGTCTTATTCTTGTAGTACTTCCTTCTTTTATCACATGTCTATGAGGAAGATAAAAGCCTCTATTTTCAATTTCACTTGCTGGGACCTTTTCAATTATGCCCAACTGCATCCAGTTCTCAAATACTGCATTATAATCATCTTGTAAATTTTCATTTTGTAACTTTTTAGTAACATTCATTAATCTTTTCACAGCTATAAGTTTATTATCTTGTAGAGCTGGATGATTTTCTTTCCATGGTAATAATATCTCATATCGACCTTCGTTGTTAATTATAGTTGTGTCATTAAAATTTGATTTTACTCTATCATTATGTTCAGCTTTAGATGCTGTTTCTATAGGATCCTTGATCCCTATTGTGTCAAGACTCCACAAATCAACAATACTGGCATCTTTTGTAAACATACTCATTACCATCATGGCAGCGTCTGTATTGGAATTATCGAGCAAATCTTTTCCCAGAAGTGTCCATCCTAACTTGGTCTCTATAGCCGTCAAACCATTCTCTAATTGAACAACTTTTCCAGTGAACAATTTTCCAGCAACATCTGAACCGATGAGAAGAGTTATAACATCAGAACATTCCTCGGAATCTGATAGTTCAATATTCTTCTTTTTCAAAATATCAGTTGAAGACTCGTACTTCGAATTTGGAATATTTTGACAAATAGTTTCCTCTTTGAAGGCCAGGTAATCACATTTATATTTACCATTCATGTGACTAATATGTATTCTGCAAGCTTCATGATTACGAGGCTTGGATTTAGCTCCTCCAAACAACAGGTGTACCATGGTTTGTTCACCGATAATACTATATCCAAGTTCCCTTGCAGTTTTGTCTAAAACATAAGATCTATGAGAACCTGTGTCTATTACTGCTTTCACAATTTTATTTCCGTTAGGACCATGCATAATAACTTTTAAGGTGGGCAAAAAGACTTTTGATTTTGAAAATGCATTGGCAAGACTAGTTTCATTGAAAACAGTTTGACTCGTGTCGATGTTATGTTGTTTGTTTTTATCATTTCTAGCAAAGTTTCTACACATTAATAAGCAATGTCCCTTTTTACACCAAGGACATTTTTCTGAATTACATTTCTTGTAACTATGGCCGATTTTTAAACATTTAAAACAACCACGTTTATTCTTTACAATTTCAACCCGTCCATCCAAAGTCATACTTCTAGCTGTTTCGCAATGACGGCTGTCATGGCGTTGATCGCAGAACAGGCACTGTTGTGTACTTGTTTCCTTCATAACCAGTAATCCTGCTGCAGTAGCTGTTTCTTGATATTGACCTTGGGATTCAGTTCTCTTTTTCCTGTTTTTGAAAGGTAGTTCGTCCTGCATCTCAAAACAATTCTTGGCTATTTGGATACGCTCTTCTCCTTCCACTTCTCTTCCTAAAAACACCATTAAATTTGTTAATCTGACTTTAGCAGTTATAGTTTCTGCTGCGTTATCTTGTGTAGTTAATTGTGACGTCATTGTCCTTTGCCATGCGCGTAAAATTTCTTCTGGTAAAGAAGATTCCACTAAAGGAAATAACATTGCAGCACACATGTCAGTTGTTACTTCTAAAGACTCTAACGCTCTCAAATGTGTTTCTAACTTGTCATAAACATTCAAAAGATTGGATTGTTTATTTTTATTTAGAACTAATTTAAGAAGTTCTCGTACATAGTATTCTATTAATAAATCGTTTTTTCCAAATCGCGACTCTAAACTCTGAACAGCCTTGGTATAATTTTTAGCGGTCGGGGAATAACTATTAACTACTTCATATGCACGAGAATTTTTAATCATGGACTGTAATAAATAATGGAACTTATCTTCTTCGGAGAGTGTGCTGTCATGAATTTTCTTGAACGAATTCCAAAATGGAAGCCAATCCTTTATTTCTCCTCCAAACTTCTTCAGTTCTATTTTCGGGAGTTGAATACTACTCATTGCTTCCGAAACTGTTTCAGACTGGGTTGGGAGATTTTTTTGAATAGGTTTTCTACTCAACTGGTCTAACTTAAATTTTGCTTCATAAAATTTCCGTTCATACTCATCAGCTGCTTCAATTTCTTTGCTGATATCTTCATCACTGCTCTTGCTCTCGATCATTAGCGATTGTAAATTATTACTCAGTTCTCGTAGTACAATTATTTTCTCTTCTATCAACGCGAAACAGACTTGTAAATTACATAAGTCAGGTGCTGCCTTGTCTCTTTCTTTCTGAAACGCACTAAAAGCTTTTGTTAATGAACTACGGTTTACGCGTTGAAGAGTTTTCGTTTTATCCATCTTCTAACTAATGATTAGGATCACTTTCCTCTTTTACACGATCAGCAACGAAAATACTCAAGGTCCTGTCACGGTCGCCAAAATGTTGCTATCGCTGAATGTGAAACTAAACAATAAACAAAATGGAACACAGATCTTGAAAAACTCTGGTTTTAATTATTAAATAATTGTATTACAAAAACACTACAAATTTACAATCATGAAAACATATATGACAAAAAACAAGTGACTATTCGAAAACTGATATCTTTCTGACGTATATCGGGTATCTACGATATTTCTTTCTAACAGTATGACATTTGACAATTACTTTTTGACAATATGGCATTTGACATTTTAAAATGATACCGGTTTCCATACAATATATATATGGGGTCTCGTAGCCGAGTGCCTGAGTGTCTGGTCGCGAACCTGGGGGAACCGGGTTCGATCCCGACACGCCAAATATTTCCAATTTTAAATGGCACAAAAGTGACCCCTGTGGTGCACTCTCCACACCAGCTATGAGTGCCCGTGAGGTGACGCCTGGTAAGCGCCCACACGGTAAAATATATCGTCATCATTACCGATGTCTACATGTGTTGTAGATACTGGCACACCCAGAAATGGGTAATATATATATATATTTATTTATTTATTTTTTTGTTAATAAGCAGTATTCGCGAACATCGTAATTTGTACGACAAAGCAAATGGATTGTGCAAAAATAGAAACTTTTAAGGAATTTCAATGCATTGGGGGATAGCAAGGAATTAAATACATGCACACTTATACGAGTATATTTGAAGAATTTTTCATGATCTTGTTATTTCATTTCACTTTCAGAAACAAACTATTATACTGCCCGTTGACAAATAAAAGTGTTCATAGGCCTAACCATGGCCTAGACAGACCGTACGTTTTTTAAGTTTGTGTTTATTTCTTTATTGTACAAATCAACAATAGTAAAAAACATTTCCGATATTATTAAAAAATCGTCTTGTTTAGTAGCGTCTAATAAATGCGTAGCTATGAAAATAAAATTGTAACCTAAAATTTGAACTGATAATTGGTGAAATGTCATATGCAGTCACAAGTCACATGAAGATCCTGAATTTCAAAATAAACCAGAGAGAAAATTGTAAATTTTAAATCAATATGTTTAAATGTAAATTTATAAATTAAATTTATCATAAACCAACCCTTGCCCTCAGAGAGACTTTGATGAAAGTTTCGAAACTTCAGTTTTGAAAGAATAAATCCTGTTTGGTTGAGATTTCTAGTAATTGTTAACAATTTGTATATATCGTCTGTCGTCTGATTCTTGAGATTTATTACAGGGATACAGAGTTAGTGAAATTAGACAAAATATAAATATAAATAATGCATTGATTTTATTTTTGCACTAATTTTGGCACTTTATGATGGCATAGTTTTAATTTTTATCTGGACGGGGATGTTAAAGTAGAAAGTTAAATAATTAAAGCGGCCATCCAGACACTGCCTGCAGAGAAGTTCCAAGAGATTCGTCATGAAACTACGCGCATACTGAAGAAGGCTACGTCAATTAAACCGAACTTATCAAAAAAAGAATTATCATGTTTAAAAGAAATAAAGAACAACAAGGATATTGTTGTTTTACCAGCAGACAAGGGAAAAGCTACAGTTATCATGGACAAAGAAGATTACATTAATAAGGCGAACGCTTTGTTAGATGATCCAGCGTATGTTAAAGTCAAGAGTAATCCGCTAGGTTCATCAAAATGCCAGACAACGAAACTACTGAAATCTTCTTCGTTACCACCAGAAGATTTGAAAAAACTTGTTCCCCAGGATCCTGTAATTTCAAGATTTTACGGTCTGCCTAAAATTCATAAGAAAGATGTCCCGTTAAGACCTATTGTTAATTCTATTGGTTCTACAACTTAAGAATTTGCAAGATATTTGGACGGTTTATTGAAACCTTTAATTGGTCATTCACCTTCTTACGTGAAAGATTCTAAACATTTTGTGGAATTAACTGGTGACATGATTTTGATAGATAATGATTTACTTGTCAGTTTTGACGTTGTGTCATTATTTACGAAAGTACCGATTCAAGAAACTTTAAAATTATTAGAAGAACATTTTCCTGCTGACATTATTAAGCTATTCAAACATTGTTTGACATCCTGCTTTTTCCTATTCAATGGTAATTACTACAAACAAGTGGATGGTGTTGCCATGGGATCTCCAATTTCTCCTTTCATTGCAAATTTCTATATGGAAAATTTTGAAGAAAAAGCTCTAAATACAGCTAGAAAGGTACCAACTGTCTGGCTCCGTTATGTTGATGATGTTTTTGCAATTTGGCCTCATGGAAGAGATGAACGGAACGAATTTTTAAATCATATAAATATGCAACACAAGAATATCCAATTCTCCACTGAAATTGAAGAAAATAATCGTCCACCTTTTTTGGATGTTCTTTTAGAAAAACAAGATGATGGTAAGCTCATTCACTCAGTATATAGAAAACCAACGCATACTAATCAATATCTTCATGAGACCTCTAACCACCATCCTGCACAAAAAGCTTGTACCATAAAAACATTGTATCAGAGAGCAACTACTTTATGTCATCCCAGTAAATTTCAAGAAGAAATTAATTTTTTGGATGATGTGTTCCTAAAAGATGGTAACAGTAAAGCTCAAATTAAAAGAGCCTTAAAGACGAAGAATAATCAACTACAAGTAATTACAGATAGAAAATTATATGCCACCTTACCATTAGTTGCCAATGTTACTGACAAAATTGCCAGGATTTTAAAGAAATATGACATAAAAACATCTTTTAAATCAAGTATAAAAATCCGAGATCTTCTTGGTAACGTGAAAGATAAAGTTCCTCTACAATGTTCAGGCATATACAAGATTGCTTGCCATTGTGGAAAAATGTACATTGGACAAACTGGCAGAACAGTAGCTACTAGAATAAAGGAACACAAGCGCCATATAAGACTTAATCAGCCTGATAAATCAGCGGTAGCTGAACAAGCCATAAAGGAACTACACGGAGTTGATTTTGAAAATACAAAAATTTTAGCTAAGGAAAACCACTGGATTAGAAGATTGATAAGAGAAGCTATTGAAATCCAGAAGTCACCTAATAATATCAATCTTAACATAGGCTATGAACTAAATAAATCATGGTACCCTGTTATTTGTTCGTAATTTTTCTTATTCATTTGTATGTTTAATGTTTTACCATTTATCAATGTATCTATGATTTTATATACTTGTAGTCTTGACTACATATTTATTTATGTTATTATTATAAAAACCTGAAGAAGACAGCACCTTGTTGTCGAAACGTTGTTGTTTTTAATACATTTATACAGAACTATACCCAAATATTGTTTAATTCAAAAAAAAATCCTTTCCAAAGTGCTTAAAGAACATTAAATTTTGTGAAACCTACCGAGTGTTTAATTTTTTCTTATTCATCATATTTCACCGAGAATCTACAGCATGTTCAACTCATTTTTCTATAATTTATCTATGTTTATTTGTTGCATTTTTGCTGTTTGCAACAATTTATGTGTTAAAACCAATGGTCGTGACAATGAATAAAATAAAATAAGTTAAATTAAGTATATCATCACGCCAGATTATCCATTGCTGGGTGTGCCAATCTGTTTTTTTTTACCTTTTACCTGATACATTATTTATTTTCATTATTTCGAACAATTGGAATTGTTCAGAAAAAGAGTAAAATTAAAGTAAATTTAAATATAAACAAATGATACGTCCGGAAACCGTTAAAATACGTAATATCCTCAAATGAGGAATTCACAAATATCATGGCAAACTGATACTACATAACATCATAATTTTCAAAAATTAATAACTACGTTATTTTTATAATAAAAATCTGATGTGACCAAAACAGTACCTCCCGCTATATAATTTATAATAATTTAAATACATACCTACATATTTACTAATCCTGCAAACTATATTAAGTTTCTTTGCAAATAACTATTGCCTTATTTACTATTTTCTTTTTAAAATGTCACCATTATTAATTTGAAATGATTGGTTTTTTGACAGTGACATTTATCTGTCAGTTTACATACATTTGAGATATGAACTGTGTAACAAAGGAATTGTGTTTATATTTCATGCACAGGCTTTTGGACTTGTAAATTAGATTAGGTATTTTATAAATTTATATATAAAATATACAGAAAATGTATGAATGCATATTTAAATTTAAATGAATTTTTCGAAGATACACCAAAATCTAATAGTTTCTTTCCATATTAGAAGAAGGTCGAAGCACAAGGTTTAAAATTTTTTCGATTGATAATATTAGAATTAGAGAGTTAAGAAGATCCAAATACACACACACACACACACACACACACACACACATACATACATACATATTTCTCCGACGATAACTCCGAAACTACAATTCTAAAAATTATTATTCTTTCGTATTCCTTTTCTTTACAACCATATGAAGAGCTGTTTAATTGCTCAACCGGAAGTACCCTTATTTGAAGTTCTTAACAGTTTTTCTTGAAAAAAAAAACGCAGTTAAATAACATTTTTCGACATTTTATGTGGTTATCAATATGAAAGAATATTTTATTCTCTATACGATTTGATTATACATTTTCCTTCATAAATATTCAATACACATAGAGTTATAGAGAGATTAACTTTCAAAAATCAGTCAGTTTTGCTAAAATTATGGAAACAGCACACATATTTAAAAAATTCTAATTGACAGATGTCAGTGTCAAATGCAAAACCAAAGTGGAAAGTATAGGATCAAAAAGTGGTATAATTCATAATGTTCCTCGCAAGTGACATGCAGTTGCAGCCTTGCCACAGGATTGAAACTTTCAATGCCGAGAGTACGTGGAATACCAAAGAGAAGGTGGAAGGATTGTATCGTAGAAGACTTGAGAGAGGAAGTACTGTGTGAAGAAGATGCGTTGGACAGGAATGAGTAGAAGAGAAGAGTAAGAAACAACGACCCCTAATAAAATAGGGAAAATCTGAAGAAGAAGGAAGTGTCAAGTGCAGTTTACATAATGTACGTTCGTGTTATAATTTTATTGCATTTTTAGAATCTTTTCAAAGGAACTTGCGGTATGCAATTTGTAAAAAATAGAGTGTTCGTGTTACAATTTTACAAGATAGATAAAATCTTCTTCAAGGAACTTTTGGTATGAGATTTGTACAAAATACACTTCGCACAAAAATTGTAGCATATTTTTTTTTTTTTGGCAAACGAGTTGTTTTTTGAAGTAATGGCGAATACTTTATTATCATATAAAAAAACACTTTATTTATGAAAAAAATTACACATATTTTTTATTTACACTTGGTTACTATTGTTACTAAGCAATAAATTACAAGAAACGAGATATAATAATTAATAAATGCAACAGTAAAGTAACAAAATAAACTTAAGTTTAGAGTCAATATTTGGTATTACCCCCTCTTGCCGCAATTACCGCTTGACAGCGATGGTTCATACTTAAAATTAGGTTGCTGTTGCTGACAAGTTCTTGGTCAGTGTTGTCCCATATTTCCTGAAGAACAACTCCTAACTCATTTAGAGTGGCTGGGGGATTTCTGCGTGCTCTAAATTGCCTACCCATGATATCCCATAGGTGGTATATGGGATTAAGATCGGGACTACACGCTGGCCAATTTAAAGTTGCAATATTTTGGTCCCCAAGATAATTTCGAACAGCTGCAGCAGCATGCGGTCTGGCGTTATCATGCATAAGCACGAAGTCATCACCAACGATTGCGGCTGCAGGTACTACATTATCTTCTAAAATGTTGGTTATGTACCGTTCAGCATATGAAGTTCCGTTTTGCAGGACAATAAGATCTGTACGGCCGTCCAAAGAAATTCCCCCCCAAACCATTATAGAGCCACCACCAAAACTATCGGTTTTAGCGAAATTGCACTGAACAAATCTTTCACCATTGCGTCTGTACACTCTTTCACGTCTATCATTTCCCCTCATTAAAAATCTCGATTCATCTGTAAAGAGAATCCTTCGCCAATCAGCTTGCTGCCAGTTTACATGTTCGCGCGCGAATGCTAAACGAGCTCTACGGTGCGCTGCAGTCAACCGAGGCCCTCTTGCTGGTCGTCTGCAAAACAGTTGAAACTCCTTCAGTCTGTTCCTGGTAGTTTGCACTGAGATTGCTACATTATGGGTTTCAAAAAGCTGATTTCTTAAAGACCTGGCTGTGACAAATCGCTGTCTTAAGGCATCTAATCTTAGAAATCTATCCTGTCTGGCACTTGTTACTCTTTTACGACCTTGTCCTGCACGTCTTCGGTGTTCTCCCGTTTCTCGAAATCTTCGCAATGCTCTAGACACTGAAGATTGAGCGACCCCAAGCCTTTCAGCAATATACTGTTGAGATCGTCCTTCTTCACGAAATGCTACAATTACTGAAACTTCCTTTTCTGATAAATAACAATTCTGATTATTGTAGCCAGCCATATTTAAAATAATTTACATAAAAATGGAAAAAAAACCTAGAAATTACAGGTATTTCCGCACTAATTAGCAAAATATGTCAAAGACGATGATTTTGTTTCAACAAAGTCTACTGTTTGTATAGCAACTAAAACAACTGAAAACACAGCATCCTCCTCAGAAATTATGGTTTTGTAAGATGCCGTCATTTGCATTAAAGAAATACCCAACTGCACCTTCTTTTTTCTTAAAAAAAATATATGCGACAATTTTTTTGCGAAGTGTATATCGAATTGATGGAAATTATAAATTTATATTAGTATTAGTTAACATCGAAATAAAACATTTCTTTAACGTATTAGTTTATTTAACATTGAAATATAAAATGAACGGTGTGATGTTGTTAAATTAGATAAAAGGAACCATAACAATCAGCTTATAGTTTTCCGAAAACGTGACTCCTTTCTCGTTCCTGACGACCACTTTTAAAACATCGTGCAGGTTTAGAAGAGCTGTGTCCTCTCTACGGATGTGTAGAATTAAAATCTGCTTTAAACGTTTCTGCATCATAGTTGATCTTAAATAAGTTTTTAGACGCGCTGAAGGTATTTGATTTCATACAAATTTTACCATAATAACATGTCTACGACACCCAAAATAAATTTGAAAGTTCTTTCAAAAAACAAACATAATCTGTTCCCTCTTTGACGGTTTTTATTACAAGTATAAAATTATGAGTTTTTAATAAAATTGACGAATTTTTGCAGAAATTTCTTAAGACATGAATTTTGATATCCGAATTGCATTTTTCTTGTATGTAATTAATAACATTTTTTTAAAGGTGAAAATTATGTAAAGCTGGCTATCAGGGAAATGAATAAACTTGAATATTGAATTACAATTTGAATCAAAGTTAAAGCTGCCAAAATTACAATTATCGAACATTTTGTTTCATATAAAGACACAAAACTTGAGAGGGGGGGGGGGGGCAAAGTGTTGTCTTTGCCCCCCCCCTCCACCAAAATTTACGAGGAGGCAATTTGATTAAAATATGGCTATAGTAAGATTGCCAGAATGGAAAAATGCATACGTATTAATTTTTTCACATGGAATTAGAGTGCCATGAAAGAAATACATGATTTTTTACCTCCCGTTACCCTTGGTAAGGGAGGTATAGGGATCGTGCTAAAAATTGCAAATCGAAAATTTAGTAAATGACCACGTTTTAAGGTCTCTAGAATTCAGTATTAACATTTGCACGATGATGTCTGTATGTGTGGATGTCGGTATGTGTGTATGTGTGTGCGTGTGTATGTGTGTGTGTGTATGTGTGTGTGTATGTGTGTGAGTGTGAGTGTATGTCTATGTGTGTGTGTGTATGTGTGTATGTGTGCATGTGTGTGTATGTCTGTATGTGTATGTGTGTGTGTATGTGTGTGTATGTGTGTGTGTGTGTGTGTGAATGTATTTTTGTATGTATGAATTTTGTCTTCGCTCTAACTCAAATACTATGCTTCAGAAAATTATGAAACCTCGTATTTCTGTCCTATTCTAATAAGAAAAGAAACCATTATATTTTGGTGTAAAACGGATAAACGGAAATAGCACTTTACTTGAAGCTTATAATGGTTTTTCTTAAAAGAAAACCATTAAATGCCAATTTTTCGCATTTTATGTCATTATGAAAATTAAAGATTATTGAATTTCCAACAGATATACATTAGTACTTTTACTAAATATTTTACTGATAAATTAAAAAAAAAAATTTAAATCCCGTAGCCTAAGATAAACACAATTCTTTTGTTACACAGTTCGTATTTCAAATGAATGTAACTGACAGGTAAACGTCACTGTCAAAAAGTAATAACTTCAAATTAATAATAGTGACATTTTAAAAAGAAAATAGTAGATAAAGCAATAGTTCTATGCAATGGAACATAATATAGTTTACAGCATTAATAAATACGTAGGTATGTATTTAAATTAATAAAAATTAAATAGCGGGAGGTTTTGTGTTGGCCCCGTCAGATTTTTTTTGCGTTGACATTTATAATCAATTAATAGTTATTTATGTACCAAGAGTCGTAGGTGCAGTTTTTTGGGCGAGAATGCCTGCGGGCCTTGGCGTTGCAAGCATTCGAGACCAAAAATTGCACTGTACGAACCTTAGATATCAATTTAAAAGAAATAAAATTAAGTATTTTTAATTTTTTATGCATAGCTGTCATACCCACAGTTTATTACAGGTTAAATCACAACAACGGTATATGGAAACATATAACATTTTCAAAAATTGGTGCTATGAGAAGAAATCAGATGTGATTAAAGACAAAGTGCTGCTGGCGTATTTCTTAAATAGATCTACAAAATTAAAATCTCCAAGCAGTTTATGGAGCAAATACTCAATGTTAAAAAGTACAATTTTTATCAATGATAATGAAGATATTTCCAAATATCCAAAACTAAAAGGTTTTTAATGCGTAAAAATGATAGCTATAAACCCAAAAAGAGTAGTATGTATATTTAGTCAAGACGATATGAACAAATTCCTTATTGAAGCGCCTGATATTAACATTTGTTAATGAAGATACAGTTACAGATTATTTCATTTAACTCAGTTATTAAGGTATATTGAAGTTATTTATCAGTTATAGGTCGTTATGATAATGAGAATTTCTGGGGCCTGTAGAAAAGACGAATTATGTAAGATGACAACTGATAATGTTGAGGATAAAAATTCTGTAATAATAGTAGCAATATCAGGTACTAAAAATGGAGAAATTTTGTTGATTTTATTAGAAAATATATAAGTTGCAGGCCAAGAAATAGTGAAAATCGGAGATTTTTCCTAAAATATTGTTCAGGAAAATGTGTGAATCAATCAGTAGGTAAAAACACATATGCAAAAATTCCTGCTCTAATAGCAGAATTTTTAAAAATGAAAAATCCTGTAACTTATTCTGGGGATTTGTTTAGAAGAACGTCAGCAACTGTTTTGGCTGATACGGGAATTGACGTGCTTGGTTTAAAGAGGCACGGTGGATGGAAATCCACGACAGTGGCAGAAAGTTATGTTGCAGATTCAATGACAAATAAATTAGAAATGGCCTATAGAATTTTATATAATCAGAATAGGTATGAAGAATCTGCATCCACATCTTCAACTTCAGTCATGCAATTCAATAATGAAGACAAAATAAAAGATGGCTGCGTAATTGTTTCTAGCACAATCAAGAACACATACAAATTGAACATGTTGATATTACCGAAAATATAAACTTAGATTTAAAAAATCTGTTGGCCAGCACAAGACCTTCCGTCAGTTCGATGTATTTTGTTCAAATCCCATACCAAAAGGACCTTGGAACAGTTTCTATATAATATCATGTAAAATCAAACGCGAACACATACTATTTTTTACAAATTACATACCAAAACTTCATTTGAAAAAGTTCTATAAATCCAATAAAATTATACCGTAAACATACACTAAGTAAAATACACTTGACACTTCCTTTTTTCTGCTTCAGCTTTCCTCTATTTCATTATGAGTCACTGTTTCCTCTTCTCTTCCACTCATTCCTGTCCAAAGCATCTTTTTCACACAGTCCTTCCTTTCTCACATGTCTTCTGCGATACAATCCTTCCATTTTCTCTTTGCCCTTTCACTGCATGTCACTTGCGAGGAACACTATGACATACCAATTTTTGATCCTATACTTTCCATATTTGGTTTTGCACTTGCAACAGACATCTGTCAATTAGAATTTTTTGAATGTATCAGCTGTTTCCATGATAAATAGCAAAGCTGGCTAATTTTTGAAAATTAATTTCTTTATAAAGCTTTAGCTCTACATCTATTGAATATGAAGGAAAATGTATAATCAAACCGTATAGAGAAGAGTATTTTCTTTAATATACAGTGTGTCCCATTTAGAAGTGCCACCATTGGGATCTCAAGAACTATAAGAGATACGATGTCGGTTAAATGGAACTTTTTGTGCACGTTTGGGAGGCCATCTCAGATGTGCTTTTGTTTTTCCAAAAATTCTCATAGGGCACTAGATGATGACGAAAAACTGATTATTGTTGATTTTTTATTTTTCAAATAACTTCTAAACTATTGGTAATTGAGAAAAACGTTTCAAATATAAAAGATAAATATTTTTATTAACTAACCAGTGGCGTACGACACAAATTTTTATATCCGTAAATTTTCGAGATATAATACAAACTTATATATTTTTAAATGGAACCCATATCTGATTTTAGTCTCAAAAAATTAACTATTTTTTTCTCTTTTCAATGTTGTAAGGGTTATTATGTTTTATATTTGTTTTGCCTTCAAAATTATTATTTTTTCCTTATTTTGTATTAAATTTACAATTATTTTGAAAATATTGGTAGATTTCTATTTAGAAATACTCTTTGTCTTTAAATAATTTATTTCGTTAGAAAAATTTGCTCAAAACTCGTATCAAATTAATTTTTATAATATTTTGTATCAGGTCGCGTTTGGCTCATTATAGTGTAATTTGTAATTATGAGTCTAGAATAAAAATATTAAGTAATAAAGGCATAAAATAAATTATATCGATCAAATACAATATAATTAACAAAAATAATATTTTTTTTTTTAGAAATAATAAGAAAATTCACAAAAATAAAGAAAAAAATTAAATTTTAGGAGCAAAACAAATATAAAACATAATAACCCTTAGCTCATTAAAAAGAGAAAAAAATAATTCTTTTTTTGAGACTAAAATAAGATATGGGTTCCATTTAAAATAATATAAGTTTGTGTTATATCTCGAATATTTACGGATATAAAAATTTATTTCGTACGCCACTGGTTAGTTAATAAAAATATCTATCTTTTATATTTGAAACGTTTTTCTCAATTACTAATAGTTTAGAAATTATTTGAAAAAGAAAAAACCAACAATATTCAGTTTTTCGTCATTATCTAGTGCCCTATGAGAATTTTTGGAAAAACAAAAGCACATCTGAGATGGCCTCCCAAACGCGCACAAAAGTTCCATTTAACCGACATCGTATCTCTTATAGTTCTCGAGATCCCAATGGTGGCACCTCTAAATGGGACACACTGTATATAATAACAAAATGTCAAAAAATAATATTTAACTGTGGTTTTTTAAGAAAAACTGTTAAAAACTCAAAACAAGGGTACTTCCGGTGGATCAATTATAACCAAAATCTAATCAACTCATCATATGGATGTACAGAAGAGGAAATCGAAAGAATGATAATTTTTAGAATTGTAGTATTGGAGTTATCGTAGGAGAAAAATTTGTCACACACGGACACACACACACCCACACGGACACACACACACACACACACACACACGGACACACACACACGGACACACACACACACACACACACACACACACACACGGACACACAGAGACTTACATACATACATCATCTTAAAAATAGTACATTCTTAAAACGTGCTTATTCATGAAATTTTTAACCAAAGACAATACCTTCCTTACCTAAAGATGACGAAAAGTAAAAACATTTAACATATCCGGAACATACAATAAATTCTATTCTATTACATCTTTAATTTTCATTTCATTCTATTCCTACTTTCCTAAATGTTCGAGATTCTTCCACTTCAATGACGAGATTGGCGGTATTTCTGAAGAGTATATGATGAAATATATGTATAGCAAGCGCGTGTTTAGTTGATATTGATACCGTACATACTTTGGCTTATAATTGAATCCCCTTTCTTTTTATACCAATTTTAGATGTTGACGGAGGCTTTCTCTCGTTTTAACAATAGCTCAATAGCATATTATAATTGTCGTTATCAATCATTATTATTAAAAATAATACATTGTACTGAGAAAAGTAGAATTACTTATATTTTTATTTAAAAAAAAATGGATATTTCCATAAATAAAACGGGGTCCGTTGACTCATTCGACCCCCCCCCCCCCCCCCCCTGTACACGCCCTGCAATAGCATATTATAATTGCATCTCGACTTGCCCAAGTACGAATTTTAGGTTTTCCGCATTCAAGGACAGTGTGAATTTAACGTGCAGCAGCTATATCTATAATTTCAAATAATTTAATTAATGATAAAATAAAAAATATTAAATGTACTTCCCAGAAAAAGCCATCAGTAATGTTTCTGGATTTTTGACACTGACATTTATGTCAATTACAAACATTTTAATTTTTCAACTGGTTGCCATGGGCTCTTTGATTCATTATTATATTTATAATTCTCTATCTCTAAATCTATAGAAGATATAATAAAAATGTTCAATACATTGGACAGAGAATTTTATATTCTTTAATATTTGTAATAACATAAATTTTCAAAAAATAATAATATTTTTTTAAGAAACTAGTACTTCCGGTTGTCCAGTTGTTTCAAAATCTAATCAGCTCTCCAGTATTGTCAGACTAAGAAAATCGCAGTTAAACATGTCTCAACTCTTATAGTATTTGAGAAATCGTGTGAAAATGAAAATGACCGTTGATGAAACGCATACGTCACTTGGCGAAGGATGAAGAGGGAAAAATTAGCTGAGATTTGAACATTTTTAATTTCAATATTTTCATTATTAAAGACAGATTTCAGAAAAAATACAAAATACAGTTCCATCTATTATTTTACATTGCTCTATCGATTAAAGTAAAAAATGTAAAATCGTGCATGACTTCATTATTCAGTTCTAAAGAATAGCATAAAATAATAAATGCTGCCGGTGCTGCAGATTTAATATTATTAGTCCCTAAATTCATAGAATTGTATGATAAAGCACTGCATGTCATATAATAAAACATATTTATCAAAATAATAAAATTCCCATACGGAAATAATGACTACATTTCGTCTCTAGAGGTAAAATGGTGTACTTCTACTTCTGTTTAAATTTTGATACCACTGAAATGACACTCTCTGACATACGTAGAAATCTAGGGTGACCAGATCTTAGATCACGAAAAGAGGACACAGCAGACAAAAAAGGATGATTTTTAGTAGAAAAGGATGACAAAATAATAATAGCAAAAAACAAACATATATTTTATTAAACACTTGAAAAGAAATAAAAAATAACATTTATTTGAACTTAACAATTTAGTTGGTCGACAGCGCGAGTACCGAGACTCAACGAACAAATTCGATTCTTATTAGACGGCAATGCGTGCGACGAATTCAGCACGTGCGAGTGCGGAAAAAAGTTGTGTTCTAGTACTGTGAGGTAAAAACGATTTTTTTCATTATGTCGGGAAAAAGCCGGACGTAAATAAAAGCCGGCCGGATATTCATATTTTTGTTAAAAAGCCGGACAAGTCCGGCTTTATCCGGACGTCTGGTCTCCCTAAGAAATCTGATTTTTACTCTCTTTTAAGGTATGAATCAAATAATAAAATTTTATGTTATTACAATTTTGTGTATGTTTAGTAATGTTACTTGGAGGATAGTTAAAATAAATAAAATATTGAATAAATACTACATAAGTTTATATTTAATATATAAAAAAAACATATACATCTAATTGTAAGATAATATGAAAAGTTTACATAGGTATAAAACATAAGAAAAGTATGTATATTCAGAAATCAAAGAAGGATGTATACATGGCCTCCTAAAATATTACCTTATCCCCAAAATAATTTGTATTTATGAAAAATTAACATCCACTGTACTGTACTGTTATCATGAATACGTATTTTAACCAATACCTTCAACTTTACAGATACATCAATTTATGAAATTTTCGTGAGGTTATGTTACTTCTTTGACACTTATTATTTAAAACAAAGAGAATAGTTATTTATTATACGAGTGTGGATTATAACATGTTAGTCAAGAAAGAAAAAGTTATAATTATGTCATATAATTATGTAACTCGAGAAAAAGTGTTTTGTTTTACACAACAACGGGCCAATTCTGTGACTCAGTGCTTAATTTTTAACAACTGGTTAAAAAATTAACCAATCAAATCAAGTATGATGATGTATATCAAACACTTGGATTTTTAGTTGTGAAATCAATATCTATTGGATAACATTTTTAACCAGTCTTTAAAAATTAACCAAGGTACAGAAAAGGCCTGTATGGCAGGAATAGTCAATAATGTTAATTGTGAAATATTTTTGGTAGGTCGCCATGCAGTTTTTTGACAGATGACAATTATTCGTAATTCCTAAAAGATTTTTTAACATGTTTGCAGACTAGAGTCTTAAGATGCCTTTACTTAAAAAAAATATATTTTTAATTGTTGAATATCTCTCTATTCATGTTTATTGTTAATTAAATTTATTGTGGTTTTATATTTTATCTCTTATCAAAACACCCTACTCCCCTCTTTAATTATAGAAATTGAAGCACTCGCCTGCGGATCAATCTTTAAAAATTTCCTTTTCACAAAATAAGTCATCACTTTTTGCTCTTGTTAGGTATATCATCATATCCGAAGCATTAATCCCGCTGGGGTGCAGGGTCTGCTATTTTAATTGCTTTCCTCCAGTGGGTTCTATTCTGTGCATCTTCAGGATTGACATTTGCCAGAATCATATCGTCCTTAATTATGTCCATCCAGCGTTTTTTTGGGCGACCACGAGGACGTTGACCATTCAACTCAAGTTGCATGGCCATCTTGGCTACTGAGTCGTCTTTGCTGCGCATCACGTGCCCATACCATCGAAGACGCGCTTCACGCATTTTGTCTGTGATTGGTGCCACGCCCATAATTTTCCTTATGGAAATATTTGTCATATGATCATAACGAGTAAACCCCAGAGCCCAACGAAGCATCTTCATTTCCATACCATGAAGTATTCGCTCATGCTGTATTGTAGATGGCCAACATTCTGCTCCATACAGGGCTACGGGGCGCACCACCGTTCTATAAATTTTTGTTTTTAAATGAACTGGCATTTTACGATCACACAGGATCCCAGTCATCTGACGCCATTTCATCCAGGCAGCGGTGACTCTTGCTTTGGCGTCGGCTGCAGTCTCACCGTCAGAACGAATGGCAGAACCTAAATATTTGAACTGGGTGGTCTTAGTTAATTCTTCACCGTCAACAACAATGCTGCCATTTTTTTGAGGACCACATTCCAAATATTCACTCTTAGTAATATTGAGACGCATACCATATTCAAGCAGACGTGTTTTCCATTGCTGTACCTGGGTTTTCAAATCTTGACGTGTTACGTCGCATAGAAAAACATCATCCGCATAGAGAAGTGTCCACGGGTGTGGTCTTTGTAAATCCGCAGTTACAGCATCCATACATAATATAAATAAAAGGGGGGACAAAGCCGACCCTTGATGAACACCCACACGTATCGGAAATGGTGGTGACACTCCTACAGGACATCGCACTACGCTTGTGGCGTCTTCATACAACAACTTGATCCAGCGTACATAAACTTCTGGGACACTGTGAGATCGCAATGCGTACCAAATGAGGGCGTGGGACACTCGGTCAAATGCCTTCTCCAGATCGAGGAACGCCAGGTGAGCGGGTAAGTTCCTCTCTCTATGTTTTTCAACAATCAACCGGGCGGCGTGAATGGCAGCCGTCGTACTGCAACCCTTAACGAAACCACATTGGTTTGGTGTTACCTTTATTATAATACGTAGACGATTATCTAGAATGCGCTCAAATATTTTTGCGACGTGACATAATAATCTAATTGGACGGTAGTTAGCACATTCAGTTACGTCACCCTTGCCCTTCCAAATTGGTACGGTAACGCTTGTTCTCCAGGTTCGAGGTACAACGCCATCAGTAGTGATTTTGTTAAAGAGAGTGGTAAGTATTCCAATCCCACACTCTCCCAATAATTTCCAAGCTTCAGCAGGAATATCATCTGGGCCAGTGGCCTTTCCACACCTCGTTTTCCGAATGGCTTCTTTGACTTCAGCCTCGGTGATCGGTTCAACTGGTCCATAAATTGGATTCGCCGTTGGAATTAAGGATTGAGGGTACTCTTCAGTGCACAGCTTAGTAAAATACTCATTCCAGCGTTTTAATATAGCAGGAGGATCCCTTAATAATTGATGATTAATGTCCTTAATATTTGCGACTGGACCAATGTCTTGCGTCATACGATTGCGTACTTTTGCTAAACGATAGATCATGTTCTCACCTTCAGAAGTATCCAGATGCTCATATAGTTTTGCATAATGCTTATTCTTCGCAATGGCCACCTCCCGTTTTGCTGTTAACTTAAGCTCATTGTACCGCTGGCGATCTTCGTCCAATCCAGACTGCAACCAAGCCTTATATGCTGTCTTCTTGTTCTTGACAGCTGTCTGCACTGCTTCACACCACCACCAAACTTGCTTATTTATGTAACGACGACCAGGCTTAGTCGTCCCCAATATTCTGACAGCGACATCTCTAAATTGATTTGTTAAAACATTCCATTGATCTTCTACTGGCTGATCAGAATCAATATCAAGGGTATTAAGGGCATCTATTAAATGGTCTTTATTTGTATCTAACTTCCACCATTTGATCTTCACTGGACCTATGACGCGTGGACGCTGATAATGTCGAATATTTAGACGAAAATCAAGAATTAGAGGTCTGTGTTGTGGGGCGATAGATTCTGACGGAATAACTTTTACATCAATTATAAACTTGAAGTCACGTCGACGAAGTAGCCAGTAATCTATCTGTGTAGATCGCCCACCACTGATGTAAGTTGTTAGATGGGTCGGCCTCTTTTTGAAAAAAGTGTTCGCGATCACGAGATCATGGGCTTCAGCACACTGAAGTATCCGGTTCCCATCGTTGTTACGTAAACCAAATCCTTGACCACCATGAAATTGAACGTAACCGTCTCTTGCTGCACCGACATGGCCATTTAAATCGCCACCAAAAAGAAGATGTTCCTCTTGGTCAAATGACTGCAAATGCGCATCAATTGAATCCCAGAACTCGTTTTTCTCATCATCGGAACAACCTGTTTGGGGAGCATAACAGGAGATGACTCGCAGAAGGGATGATTCTAGCATTATTTTAATATTTATTATTCGATCAGATATGCGGTTTACTTCGACAACTTTGTCCCGATACTTTTCACTGACGGCCACTGCAACACCATTTTGATTATTCTTAACACCTTTATAGTAAAGTTTGTAACCCTCTCCTATTTCTTTGGCCTTGGCTCCAGTCCACTTAGTCTCTTGCACGCAGGCAATATCTACACGTCTACTTTTCAGCATGTCAGCCAGCTCACGACTTCTACCAGTTAATGTACCAATATTAATTGTCGCCAACCGAAGAGAATGGACTTGATTTCTTAATCTCTGATGATTACGACGAATGTCTTTTGTAAATGGCATTCTGTCACCCATTTAATTTTTGAAAAGCATAAAACTGATACGACTAAGTTCTATTTCTCCAGTCGGTTTGTCGCTTCACCTGTCACTGGAGTCCCCAGTTAATGTTGGGGAAATATATTAAATATATATTACCATATCGGCGTTCTGAATCTTAGAATAGTAAAATACTGTAAATTATGTATATAGATATTGTAAAAAATAAGATATTTTATAGTAAAAATCACAGTAAATCTGACAGCTGTCATTCATACGCCTACTTGTTAGGTATATAAGTAACAATTATTAATTTCTGAAATAATCGGAAAAAACTATAAGCCTATTAAAAAATATTGGATTAATTATTTTTAATAATTAAGTAAATCTCCTGATAAACGAGGAAACGAGGGCAACTGACTTTGTATTCCAGGAATATTTTTAAAATCGGCCACTGAGCATGCTACTATACAACCTTTCTTAATATCCTTTGCATCTCTCAAATTTAACCACTTCACATTGCTTAATATATTTTTACATGGATCAGTTTGCTTTTCATCAAAAATATCATTAGATCCAACAATGGCTATTCCTAACACTGAAGTTCCTTTTCTCTGGATGAGAACTTTCCAAAAGTACCTTGGAACTGGTGCAAGTTTAGTTTCGCCGTCGAGATAATAATTTTTATTGTTCAATTTCATTACTCCATATGTGCCGGTGTATACTTCCAGGTCAGTTTGGCTTATGTTTGATAAATTCCTAACTTTTCCTTCAATTGTTTTCCAATTTCCTTGGTTAAACGATATCCACTGAGGGGCAATATTAGTGTAAAAATTGGTTGCCCTCTGTTGGGCTTCATAAGGAAAATCACAGAATGGAGTAAGATGACCCTTATTTAAAACAGAATTCTTGTGCTCACTTGCGTAATACTTATCTTTATTGGCACCTTGATTTCGTGGCATATACCATTTGGCTAAATTAATCGGAAAGTACTTGCTTTTCAAGTTTGGTCTTGTAGTTTGCTAAAATTTATGAATATATTACTTTTTTTTATAAATATATATAGGATGTTATGTAAGTAAGTGTACAACGCTTAACCCATGGCAGAACTGCCCCCATAGACAGTAAATCTGGCAATAATTTTTGTTTAACATGCTTTCTACATAACTGGACGCTTTTAAAACTGATCTATTACGTCATAGTTCAAAATTTTGTAAAAATGTAAAAATCAATATCTTCTCTGGAAAAAATATCGATTGTCAAAACTGACGTTAAACGTTTTTTTTTGCTAATGTTGAATATGCGTTATGTATGCATATATGTTTTCTAAATATTTCAACAATAAAAATTATTTTGAATTACTTTATACTCATATATTTTATTTATTTGTTAGTCTAATTACTTATATTCAGTGCTCATAAAAACATATAGTTTTTCATAATGAAAATCTGAAATATGCCGCGACGCCAATGATCTTATGTCATTTGTGACTGGTGTGATAATTTTCCAGAGAACACATTGATTTTTACTTTTTTATAAAATATTGAACTGTGACGTGATTGGTCAGTATTAAAGGCCTCCACTTCTTCTAGAAAGCATGTTAAACAAAAAAAATCTCAGATTTTCTATCTATGGGGTCAGTACTACAATGGGTTAAGCGTTGTACACTAATTAAAAAGAGGGCCATAGGCGTTTAATATGGGAACTCAGTTTTTCCTTGCGCAAAACCCCATTTAATTTTAGACAAAAACCTTTAAAATAATTATATACATGTACATAATTAAATTCTACACTTAAATCACTAATCAGATTTTATTTTATTTATTTAGTAAACTGTAAAATTCAATTTTCAGTTTTATTATAAATACTGCTCATTTGAGAGACAGCCATGGAATTTACGCAAAATTACAAAGAAATGTATATCGTTTGAAGTGTCAGAATTTCGATTTTGCAGGTTACAAAGCAAAAATAAATAAAATCTGTGCAGTGGTTTCGATATAAATTATAAAAACAAAATATTTTTAGGAACTTAAGTGTAGAATATAATTATCTGTAATGTTTATTTGAAAATAAAATTTTTGACAGTTCAAACTATATGCATTTCTTTGAAATTCTGTTCAAATTCCATGATTATCACTACAAATGAGCAATATTTGTAATATTTCAAATTGGATATTATAGGTTACTAAACATGCACAATAAAATCTGATTAGTGATTTAGGTGTAGAATTTAATTCTCATCTATTTGAAATATTTTTGTCTTAAATTAAATGGGAAGTTTTGTGCAAGGAAAAACTGATTTTCCATGTTAGATGCCTGTGGCCTGCTTTTTATTTAATTCGTAATAATAGTATATTATGTTATTAGGAGTAAAAGTGATTCTTTGTGTGGCGAGCATGTAAGTTTGAACGACGAGCGGTAGCGAGTCGGACAGTTACATGCGAGGCACACAATGACACTTTTACTCCGAATGAGACATTATATTTTTTCTTCAAACATAAAAAAATAATATATCATCACGGCATATTACCCATTTCTGAGTGTGCCATGTATGTATTTAAATAAAATAATTACAATTTGACGTTACAATAATTATAAATATTTTACGTAAAGGACGTTTGCTGTTGCTCTGTTGCTATGGATACTTTCGTATTTGTTCACTTTTTGTTATAAACATTCAAGTGAAAATTTTCACCTTTTGATGTTTAAATAAAAACTATTCAATTTTATATTCTCTTTATGTGCAATTATATCAGAATTTGAAGTATTGCCATGTACGGCCCTTGAAGTTGTTCAGTTGGATGGAAGTTCAACAATATTGCTGAAGGATATAATATGTCGACGATTCGATGAAAAATAATATGAACTTTTATTATCACTTTAATTCTAAGGGCCGGTTTTTCAATATCTGATTAAAATTTTAACTAAAGGTTAAATAAATAAATTGAAACGAAATGAATTGTCAAATGACAGATTTATCATATCAATATTGTTTACTTAACTAGAAGTTAAAATTCTGACTGGAGATTGTAAAACTGGCCCTAAGTATTCTTACCATAATTACCAATATGTAAGTCTGCTATTTTTTAATTTGTTATTTCGTTAAATTCTCGTATAAACTGTTTATACAGGGTGTCTCTTAAATAAGGGGACATGGCTTAACCACAGATTCCTGAGGCTAAAATAAGACGATTTAACTAAACTTGCTTCTACCGGAAAGTGTACCATTTAGCCAGATTTCTGCTTCAAAGTTCTTCGAAAAAATATTAATTTTGCTTATAATAACTGAACGCTTTATACGATTTGGATGAAATTTGGTATGGCAGTTCATACAGTTATGTCATCTTTTAAGTTGATACTTGTTATTATTAGTGAACCACTAGTGTATGAAGCTGTCCCAATATTGATTACACCGTAACTTTTTAATGGCCACGCAGATAACATAAAATAATTTTTTTTTCAGAAAGATACATTCAATAATAAACTTTTTTCTCTCGGTTTAATTTGTTAATTTTATTAAAATAAATTTAATCTACCAGTCAATCCAAATGTCAAGCTCCTAATTTTTAATGACAGTAACGAGTTGTCAATCTTCTCAACTTATTTAGGAGTAAGCTAATATATTAATTCGTGTTATTTATAATAATGGTAGTAAAATACTATTAGGCCGAGCAAACGGATGTTACTAGTTTCTGAATATTGCGAAGGAATTTTTTGACAACACATAAACAATTGTTCCTGTCATTAGAAATTAGGTGTTTGACCTTTGAATAGACTGCTAGATTAAATTTATTTTTAAAAAAATTACGATGCAGTCACTTCGGTTTTATTTTTTTGTGTCTGAACCGTAACAGATATCACAAATTAAACACACATACACACACACACACACACAGAGAGAGAGAGAGAGAGAAAAGCTTACTATTGAATGTATCTTTCTGAAAAAAAATATAATATTATGTTATCGGCGTGGCCATTAAAAAGTTACGGTCTAATCAATGTTGGAACACCTAAGTTTCATACACTAGTGGTTCACTAATAATAACAAGTATCACCTTAAAAGATGACTTATAACCATACGAACTGTCACACCAAATTTTATCCAAATCGTATAAAGCGTTCAGTTATTATAAGCATAATTAAATTTTTTTTTCGAAGAACTTTGAAGCAGAATTCTGGCTAAATGGTACACTTTCCGGTAGAATCAAGTTTAGTTAAATCGTCTTATTTTAGCCTCAGGAATCTGTGGTTAAGCCATGTCCCCCTATTTAAGAGACACCTGTATTTCTAATTGTAGATTATCAATTTCAATTTGACAGTTGTCGGATGTTTTTACTAACTTTATTCTTAAGTTATCTAGTGTATAGTGCAACTTAGGGCGACCTGACAGGTTTCTATTTTACAAGTTAGGTACTTCTTATTCGCTCATTTTATATAGTTGCTATGGATATTTATTTTCTTCATTTCTACCTTGTGAATCAAGTCACAAAAGATGCCATTTTTATGACGTTTGAAGAAAAAAGAATATGTGTTTATGAAAAATTGAAATACACTGTATATCAACGAGTCAATATAAATTAGCCTGCCTAAGAAGGTATAATTTTAAGGGAAAATTGAATAAAATGTAATATAAAAAAAAATTGATACAGTTTTAAAAGAATCTCATTATACATGATGGTGACGCACAAACGTTCGTAATATGTAAAATCATAATTTGTAATTTCCTGCTACCCTAATTATTTTAGCTAAATAAGGCTTCAGATAAAAGTTAGAGAGCATAAAATTCTACATTCGAATCAATAAACAGAAATTAGGTATAGAAATGCCGAAAATCACCCCAAAAATGACAATAGCCATGGAAATTAAACAATGTGAAACCGTTTATCTGTCTAGTTAGATTAGTTTATTTTTATTATTATTTGTAATTCTGCAAGATCAAGTGAACTATTATCTATTTAAATTAATAAGAAATTGTTCACATGAACAAAAATGACAAATAATGTCTAGTAAAAATAACCTAACCAACCTAGCTTGTCAGATAAACCGTTAAATATTTGTTAATTTATTTGTTTCAATTTCATGGCTAACGCTATTTTTGGAGTGATTTTCGACATGTTCATTCTTTATTTCTACCGTTACAAAGAATACAAAATTATTTTTCAATTGATTCAGATGTTGAATTTTATGCGCTGCAACTTTCATTTGAAGCATTTTTATTTTAAAATAATTAGGGAAGCAGGAAAGTACGAAAGTATGATTTTACTTTTTAAAATCCTGTGCTGGTCACCAGCCTGTATATTTTATATTATAAAAAAATCAAAATTTGAATGTTAAAGTAATTTATAGGGCAACTGTATTTTCGGTTTTGTAAAACTTTATA
This sequence comes from Ophonus ardosiacus, assembly GCA_943142095.1. Classification (NCBI taxonomy): domain Eukaryota; kingdom Metazoa; phylum Arthropoda; class Insecta; order Coleoptera; family Carabidae; genus Ophonus; species Ophonus ardosiacus. Next base: position 15,610,330 of record OW964834.1, read on the forward strand.
GAGTGTACAGAATTATATAAATTAAGTAAATAATAAAAACTAGATACAGTAATACTTACGCATCTACTTGATATTGTTTTTGACAATGTTGCATTTGTATATATTGCTCTTTTTTGTTTGTTATCCCAACATACTTGTATCTGATCTAATTTCAATGTTGAGTTTTGAAATTTAAAACGAATACGTATGTCATCATATCTTTCCATACAAGTACCTACTCTAATTTCTTCAGCTTCAATATTTTTTGCACAACGTAAATTCTCAATAGTATCGTCATATTTATTATTAAAACATCGGATTTTTTTTTGTTCTATGTTATAATTCACTATCTTTGTTCCTGGACAAGCTACGTGTATGTAATCATTATTATGGATTTTAATATTTCCATCCCTATCATTTGGATAAACTATTTCATTATTTTTTAACAATAATATATTTTTCAACTTCGAAAATTCAGTTGTACAATCTAAAATAATTTCATTTGCACTAAGTAATAAATAATAATGTAACAAGTAAGTAAAGCGTGCAAACCCTTTGAGTAAAAGTAAAAAGTATTTTTTCTACAACCGTGCATAAAGCACATATTTTACGCATTCTGTAATGTGTAAAGTGTCATTTTTCAAGCATTAGTGCGTGAAAAGTAAATAGGCGTTGTTAGGCAACATATATATTCGGTTAATTTACCTGTCGCGAATAGTTGGTAGTATATAATTATGAAGGTAATAAAATATTACTAGCGTAAACTCGGCTACGCCGAGTATACCCTAGGGCTCCGCCGATAGTGTTTTATAATAGTTTTACGTACGTCCAATCCGTCTAGGAACAATTTAAACGCAAAGTGCTAACGCTAAGAGTCTTTCAAAATATTTTTTTCTCGCCCACCCAAACAGCCCACGCAAACTGCTCACGCAACCTGCCCACCCAAACTGCTCACGCAACCTGCCCACGCAACCTGCCCACCCAAAATGCCAACCCAAAATGCCAACCCAAACTGCCGCACGCAACCTGCCCATCCAATCTGCCCAAGCAATTTGCCCACGCAACCTGCCCACTTAATCTGCCCACTCAACTTGCCCACCCAACATGCCTCCCTAAACTGATTTTGACATTTCTGCATGGAAGCCCTCGACGATACCTCCCATTTGATAAAAAACACGACATGGTTCTGACAACTTTAAGCAAAAAACAAAAGCCGGTCGAGCTGTCAAATTTTTTACATTTCTGCAAAGACAGCCCTCAACGATACCTCTCATTTCATACCAAACACGACATGATTCTGACAAGTTTATGCAAAAAACAAAATCCGATCGAGCTGTCAAATTTTTGACATTTCTGTAAGGCAGCCCTTGACGATATCTCTCATTTGATATCAAACACGACATAATTCTGACAACTTTCTGTAAAAAGTAAAAGCCTACCGAGCTGTCAAATTTTTGACATTACTGCATGGCAGCCCTTGACGTTACCTATCATTTGATACCAAACACGACATGGTTCTGACAACTTTAAACAAAAAAAAAGCCGATCAAGCTGTTAAATTTTTGACATTTCTGCATGGCAGCCCTTGACGATGCCTCTCATTTGATACCAAACACGACATGGTTCTGACAACTTTAAGCAAAAAACAAAAGCCAATCGAACTGTCAAATTTTTGACATTTCTGCAAGACAGCCCTTGACGTTACCTTTCATTTGATACCAAACACGACATGATTCTAACAACTTTAAGCAAAAAACAAAAGCCCATCGAGCTATCAAATATTTGACATTTCTGTAAGGCAGCCCTTGACGATATCTCTCATTTGATATCAAACACGACATAATTCTGACAACTTTCTGTAAAAAGTAAAAGCCTACCGAGCTGTCAAATTTTTGACATTACTGCATGGTAGCCCTTGACGTTACCTATCATTTGATACCAAACACGACATGGTTCTGACAACTTTAAACAAAAAAAAAGCCGATCAAGCTGTTAAATTTTTGACATTTCTGCATGGCAGCCCTTGACGATGCCTCTCATTTGATACCAAACACGACATGGTTCTGACAACTTTAAGCAAAAAACAAAAGCCAATCGAACTGTCAAATTTTTGACATTTCTGCATGACAGCCCTTGACGATACCTCTCATTTGATACCAAACTCGACATGATTCTAACAACTTTAAAGCAAAAAACAAAAGCCGATGGAGCTGTCAAATTTTTGACATTTCTGCATAGCAGCCCTTGACGAACCCTCTCATTTGATACCAAACACGACATGGTTCTAACAACTTTATGCAAAAAACAAAAGCCGAGCGAGCTGTCAAATTTTTGACATTTCTGCATGACAGCCCTTGACGTTACCTTTCATTTGATACCAAACAAGACATGGTTCTGACAACTTTATGCAAAAAACAAAAGCCGATCGAGCTTTCAAAATTTTGACATTTCTGCATGGCAGCCCTTGACGAACCCTCTCATTTGATACCAAACACGACATGGTTCTCACAACTTTAAGCAAAAAACAAAAGCCGATCGAGCTTTCAAAATTTTGACATTTCTGCATGGCAGCCCTTGTCGATACCTCTCATTTGATACCAAACACGACATGTTTCTGACAACTTTATGCCAAAAACAAAAGCCGATCGAGCTGTCAAATTTTTAACATTTCTGCATGGCAGCCCTTGACAAACTCTCTCATTTGATACCAAACACGACATGATTCTGACAACTTTAAGCAAAAAACAAAAGCCGTCCGAGCTGTCAAATTCTTGACATTGGAATATTTGTTTTTTACTTAGTTATTTATGGGATGTTTAGCAACACTTTGGAAATGTACATGAATCACGGACATGAACCTCCAAAAATTTTAATTTTTAAATATAATGTTTTAGGCCTTTTAAACTACTATGGAATAACCGCCCATTGCCATAATGTATGTTTATTAATTTAACTTCTTTCAAAATGGCCTTATTTTATAAATAATTCTATTTAAATGTTCTGATTGACATGTCAAAGAAACGTTCTTCGTCTTAAATTTTTCAAAGAAGACTAAATTTTTGATTTCAAATTGTTTCAAAAAGCCAAAATACGACCTTTAAAAATTTTTTACACAAAAACTGCACCGTATAGAAAATTGACCTATTACCAGGAAATCAAGTTGAGTTATTCTCTACACCTTGGAAAAATTTTCATTAAAATCGCTCTTACCGTTTAGTCTGTACAGGCGAATAAAATTTCCCCGATCGTCTTGATGAATTCAATATAGAAATATATATAGATAGTGAATCTACCCGTTTAGAATAAAAGACTAGCGAAAACTCGGCTACGCCGAGTATTCCCTAGGGCTCCGCCGATAGTGTTTTTTAATAGTTTTACGTACGTCCAATCCGTCTAGGAACAATTTAAACGGAAAGTGCTAACGCTAAGGGTCTTTCAAAATATTTTTTTCCCGCCCATCGAAACAACCCACGCAACCTGCCCACCCAAACTGCTCACGCAACCTGCCCACCCAAACTGCTCACGCAACCTGCCCATCCAAAATGCCCATGCAACCGACATTTTTGCATGACAGCCCTTGACGATACCTCTCATTTGATACCAAACACGACATGTTTCTGACAACTTTAAGCTAAAAACAAAAGCCGATCGAGCTGTCAAATTTTTGACATTTCTGCATGACAGCCCTTGACGTTACCTTTCATTGAATACCAAACACGACAAGGTTCTGACAACTTTAAGCAAAAAACAAAAGCCGATCGAGCTGTCAAATTTTTAACATTTCTGCATGACAGCCCTTGACGAACCTTCTCATTTGATACCAAACACGACATGGTTCTGACAACTTTAAGCTAAAAACAAAAGCCGATCGAGCTGTCAAATTTTTGACATTTCTGCATGACAGCCCTTGACGTTACCTTTCATTGAATACCAAACACGACAAGGTTCTGACAACTTTAAGCAAAAAACAAAAGCCGATCGAGCTGTCAATTTTTTGACATTTCTGCATGACAGCCCTTGACGTTACCTTTCATTTGATACCAAACACGACATGGTTCTGACAACTTTAAGCAAAAAAACAAAAGCTGACCGAGCTGTCAAATTTTTAATATTTCTGCATGGCAGCCCTTGACAATACCTCTCATTTGATACCAAACACGACATGTTTCTGACAACTTTATGCCAAAAACAAGAGCCGATCGAGCTGTCAAATTTTTAACATTTCTGCATGACAGCCCTTGACGAACCTTCTCATTTGATACCAAACACGACATGGTTCTGACAACTTTAAGCAAAAAACAAAAGCTGTTCGAGCTGTCAATTTTTTGACATTTCTGCATGACAGCCCTTGACGTTACCTTTCATTTGATACCAAACACGACATGGTTCTGACAACTTTAAGCAAAAAAACAAAAGCCGACCGAGCTGTCAAATTTTTAATATTTCTGCATGGCAGCCCTTGACAATACCTCTCATTTGATACCAAACACGACATGTTTCTGACAACTTTATGCCAAAAACAAGAGCCGATCGAGCTGTCAAATATTTAACATTTCTGCATGACAGCCCTTGACGAACCTTCTCATTTGATACCAAACACGACATGGTTCTGACAACTTTAAGCAAAAAACAAAAGCTGTTCGAGCTGTCAAATTTTTGACATTTCTGCATGACAGCCCTTGACGTTACCTTTCATTTGATACCAAACACGACGTGGTTCTGACAACTTTAAGCAAAAATCAAAAGCCGATCGAGCTGTCAAATTTTTGACATTTCTGCATGACAGTCCTTGACGTTACCTTTCATTTGATACCAAACAAGACATGGTTTTGACAACTTTAAGCAAAAAACAAAAGCCGATCGAGTTGTCAAATTTTTGACATTTCTGCATAGCAGCCCTTGACGAACCTTCTCATTTGATACCAAACACGACATGGTTCTGACAACTTTAAGCAAAAATCAAAAGCCGATCGAGCTGTCAAATTTTTGACATTTCTGCATGACAGCCCTTGACGTTACCTTTCATTTGATACCAAACACGACAAGGTTCTGACAACTTTAAGCAAAAAACAAAAGCCGATCGAGCTGTCAATTTTTTGACATTTCTGCATGACAGTCCTTGACGAACCTTCTCATTTGATACTAAACACGACATGGTTCTGACAACTTTAAGCAAAAAACAAAAGCCGTTCGAGCTGTCAAATTTTTGACATTTCTGCATGACAGCCCTTGACGTTACCTTTCATTTGATACCAAAGTCGACATGATTCTAACAACTTTAAAGCAAAAAACAAAAGCCGAGCGAGCTGTCAAATTTTTAACATAACTGCATGGCAGCCCTTGACGTTACCTATCATTTGATACCAAACACGACATGGTTCTGACAACTTTAAACAAAAAACAAAAGACGATGGGGCTTTGAAATTCCTGACATTGGAATATTTGTTTTTTACTTAGTTATTTATTGGCAACACTTTGGAAATGTACATGAATCACGGACATGAACCTTCAAAAAATTTAATTTTTAAATATAATGTTTTAGGTCTTTTAAACTACAATGGAATAACCGTCCATTACCATAATGTATGTTTATGAATTTAACTTTTTTCAAAATGTCCTTATTTTATAAATAATTCCATTTAAATGTTCTGATTGACATGTCAAAGAAACGTTTTTCGTCTTAAATTTTTCAAAGAAGACTAAATTTTTAATTTCAAATTGTTTCAAAAAGCCAAAATACGACCTTTAAAAATTTTTAACACAAAAACTATGCACCGTACATAAAAATGACCTATTACCAGGAAATCAAGTTGAGTTATTCTCTACATCCCAGAAAAATTTTCATTAAAATCACTCGCACCGTTTAAGCTGTAGAGACGAATAAAATTTCCCCGATTGTCGTGATGAATTCAATATAGAAATATATATAGATAGTGAATTAAATTATCTACCCGTTTAGAATAAAAGACTAGCGTAAACTCGGCTACGCCGAGTATACCCTAGGGCTCCGCCGATAGTGTTTTATAATAGTTTTACGTACGTCCAATCCGTCTAGGAACAATTTAAACGTAAAGTGCTAACGCTATGAGTCTTTCAAAATATTTTTTTCACGCCCACCCAAACAGCCCACGCAACCTGCCCACCCAAACTGCTCACGCAACCTGCCCACCCAAACGGCCCACGCAACCTGCCCATCCAAACTGCCCACGCAACCTGCCCACCCAAAATGCCCACGCAACCTGCCCACCCAAACTGCCCACGTAACCTGCCCACCCAAACTGCTCACGTAACCTGCCCACGCAATATGCCCAACCAAACACGACATGATTCTAACAACTTTATGCAAAAAACAAAAGCCGACCAAGTTGTCAAATTTTTGACATTTCTGCATGGCAGTTCTTGACGTTACCTATCATTTAATACCAAACACGACATGGTTCTGACAACTTTAAGCAAAAAACAAAAGCCGACCGAGCTGTCAAATTTTTGACATTTCTGCTTAGCAGCCCTTGACAATACCTACCATTTCATACCAAACACGACATGGTTCTGACAACTTTAAGCAAAAAACAAAAGCCGACCGAGCTGTCATATTTTTGACATTTCTGCTTAGCAGCCCTTGACAATACCTTTCTTTTCATACCAAACACGACATGGTTCTGACAACTTTAAGCAAAAAACAAAAGCCGATCGAGCTGTCATATTTTTGTCATTTCTGCTTAGCAGCCCTTGACAATACCTTTCATTTCATACCAAACACGACATGGTTCTGACAACTTTAAGCAAAAAACAAAAGTCGATCGGGCTGTCAAATTTTTGACATTTCTGCATGGCAGCCCTTGACGTTTCCTTTCATTTGATACCAAACACGACATGGCTCTGACAACTTTAAGCAAAAAACAAAAGCCGATCAAGCTGTCAAATTTTTGACATTTCTTCTTAGCAGCCCTTGACAATACCTTTCTTTTCATACCAAACACGACATGGTTCCGACAACTTTAAGCAAAAAGCAAAACGAACCCTCTCATTTGATACCAAACACGACATGGTTCTGACAACTTTTAGCAAAAAACAAAAGCCGATCAAGCTGTCAAAGTTTTGACATTTCTGCATGGCAGCCCTTGACGAACCCTCTCATTTGATACCAAACACGACACGGTTCTGACAACTTTAAGCAAAAAACAAAAGCCGATCGAGCTGTCAAATTTTTAACATTTCTGCATGGCAGCCCTTGACAATACCTCTCATTTGATACCAAACACAACATGATTCTGACAACTTTAAGCAAAAAACAAAAGCCGATCGAGCTGTCAAATTTTTGACATTTCTGCATGACAGCCCTCGACGTTACCTTTCATTTGATACCAAACACGACATGGTTCTGACAACTTTAAGCAAAAAACAAAAGCCGATCGAGCTGTCAAATTTTTGACATGTCTGCATGACAGCCCTTGACGTCACCTTTCATTTGATACCAAACGCGACATGGTTCTGACAACTTTAAGCAAAAAACAAAAGCCAATCGAGCTGTCAAATTCTTGACATTGGAATATTTGTATTTTACTTAGTTATTTATGGGATGTGTGGCAACACTTTGGAAATGCACTTGTATCACTGACATGAACCTTCAAAAATTATAATTTTTAAATATAATATTTTAGGCCTTTTAAACTAGTATGGAATAACCGCCCATTGCCATAATGTATGTTTATGAATTTAACTTTTTTCAAAATGTCCTTATTTTATAAATAATTCCATTTAAATGTTCTGATTGACATGTCAAAGAAACGTTCTTCGTCTTAAATTTTTCAAAGAAGACTAAATTTTTTATTTCAAATTGTTTCAAAAAGCCAAAATACGACCTTTATTTATATTTTACATAAAAACTATGCACCGTACAGAAAAATGACCTATTACCAGGAAATCAAGTTGAATTATTTTCTACATCCCAGAAAATTTTTAATTAAAATCACTCGCACCGTTCAGGCTGTAGAGGCGAACAAAATTTCCCCGATCGTCTTGATGAATTCAATATAGAAATATATATAGATAGTGAATGTACCCGTTTAGAATAAAAGACTAGCGTAAACTCGGCTACGCCGAGTATACCCTAGAGCTCTGCCGATAGTGTTTATTAATAGTTTTACGTACGTTCAATCCGTCTAGGAACAATTTAAACGCAAAGTGCTAACGCTAAGGGTCTTTCAAAATATTTTTTTCCCGCCCATCCAAACAACCCACGCAACCTGCCCACCCAAACTGCTCACGCAACCTGCCCATCCAAAATGCCCACGCAACCGACATTTCTGCATGACAGCCCTTGACGATACCCCTCATTTGATACCAAACACGACATGGTTCTGACAACTTTAAGCAAAAAACAAAAGCCAATCGAGTTGTCAAATTTTTGACATTTCTGCATGGCAGCCTTTAACAAACCCTGTCATTTGATACCAACCACGACATGGTTCTGATAACTTTAAGCAAAAAACAAAAGCCGATCGAGTTGTCAAATTTTTGACATTTCTGCATGGCAGCCCTTGACGAACCCTCTCATTTGATACCAAACACGACATGGTTCTGACAACTTTAAGCAAAAAACAAAAGCCACTCAAGCTGTCCAATTTTTGACACTTCTGCATGACAGCCCTTGACGTTACCTTTCATTTGATACCAAACACGACATGGTTCTGACAACTTAAAGCAAAAAACAAAACCAGATCGAGCTGTCAAAATTTTGACATTTCTGCATGGCAGCCCCGGACGATACCTTTCATTTTATAGCGAACACGATATCGTTCTAACAACTTTAAGCAAAAAAACAAAACCCGATCGAGCTGTCAAATTTTTGACAATTCTGCAGGGCAGCCCTTGACGTTACCTTTCATTTGATACCAAACTTGACATGGTTCTAACAACTTTAAGTAAAAAACGAAAGGCGATCGAGCTGTCAAATTTTTAACATTTCTGCATGGCAGCCCTTGACGTTACTTATGATTTGATACCAAACACGACATAGTTCTAACAACTTTAAACAAAAAACAAAAGCCGATCGAGCTGTCAAATTTTTAACATTTCTGCATGGCAGCCCTTGACGTTACCTTTCATTTGATACCAAACACGACATAGTTCTAACAACTTTAAACAAAAAACAAAAGCCGATCGAGCTGTCAAATTTTTGACATTTCTGCATGACAGCCCTTGACGTTACCTTTCATTTGATACCAAACACGACATGGTTCTGACAACTTTAAGCAAAAAACAAAAGCCGATCGAGCTGTCAAATTTTTGACATTTCTGCATGACAGCCCTTGACGTTACCTTTCATTTGATACCAAACACGACATGGTTCTGACAACTTTAAGCAAAAAACAAAAGCCGATCGAGCTGTCAAATTTTTGACATTTCTGCATGACAGCCCTTGACGTTACCTTTCATTTGATACCAAACACGACATGGTTCTGACAACTTTAAGCAAAAAACAAAAGCCGATCGAGCTGTCAAATTTTTGACATTTCTGCATGGCAGCCCTTCTCGATGCCTTTCATTTGATACCAAACACGACATGTTTCTGACAACTTTAAGCAAAAAACAAAAGCCGATCGAGCTCTCAAATTCTTGACATTGGAATATTTTTTTTTCACTTAGTTACTTATGGGATGTGTGGCAACACATTGAAAATGCACATGAATCACGGACATGAACCTTCGAAAATTATAATTTTTAAATATAATGTTTTAGGCCTTTTTAACTATTATGGAATAACCGCCCATTGCCATAATGTATGTTTATGAATTTAACTTTTTTCAAAATGTCCTTATATTATAAATAATTCCATTTAAATGTTCTGATTGACATGTCAAAGAAACGTTCTTCGTCTTAAATTTTTCAAAGAAGACTAAATTTTTTATTTCAAATTGTTTCAAAAAGCCAAAATCGCACCTTTAAAAATATTTTACACAAAAACTGTGCACCGTACAGAAAAATGACCTATTACCAGGAAATCAAGTTCAGTTATTCTCTACATCTGGGAAAAAATTTCATTAAAATCAGTCGCACCGTTTAGTCTGTACAGGCGAATAAAATTTTCGCGATCGTCGTGATGAATTCAATATAGAAATATATATAGATAGTGAATCTATCCGTTTAGAATAAAAGACTAGCGAAAACTCGGCTACGCCGAGTATTCCCTAGGGCTCCGCCGATAGTGTTTTATAATAGTTTTACTTACGTTAAATCCGTCTGGGAACAATTTCAACGCAAAGTGCTAACGCTAAGAGTATTTCAAAATATTTTTTTACCGCCCACCCAAACAACCCACGCAACCTGCCCACCCAAACTGCCCACTCAAAATGCACACGCAACCTGCCCACCCAAAATGTCCACGCAACCTGCCCACCCAAAATGCCCACGCAAACTACCCACCCAACCTGCCCACGCAACCTACCCACCCAAAATGCCCACGTAAACTACTCACCCAACCTGCCCACGCAACCTACCCACCCAATATGCCCACTCAAAATGCCCACGCAACCTGCCCACCCAAACTGCCCACTCAAAATGCCCACGCAACCTGCCCACCCAAACTGCCCACGCAACCTGCCCACTCAAAATGCCCACGCAACCTGCCCACGCAAACCTGCCCACCCAAAATGCCCACGCAACCTGCCCACCCAAAATGCCCACGCAAACTACCCACCCAACCTGCTCATGCAACCTACCCACCCAAAATTCCCACGCAACCTGCCCACTCAAACTGCCCACGTAACTTTCCCACCCAAAATGCCTACGCAACCTCCCCACCCAATCTGTATGGCAGCCCTCGATGATACCTTTTATTTGATACCAAACACGACATGGTTCTGACAACTTTAAGCAAAAAACAAAAGCCGATCGAGCTGTCAAATTTTTGATATTTCTGCATGACAGTCCTTGACGTTACCTTTCATTTGATACCAAACACGACATGGTTCTGACAACTTTAAGCAAAAAACAAAAGTCGATCAAGCTCTCAAATTTTTGACATTTCTGCATGGCAGCCCTTGACTTTACCTTTCATTTGTTACCAAACACGGCATGGTTCTGACTACTTTAAGCAAAAAACGAAAGTCGATCAAGCTCTCAAATTTTTGACATTTCTGCATGATAGCCCTTGACGTTACCTTTCATTTGATACCAAACACGACATGGTTCTGACAATTTTTAGCAAAAAACAAAAGCCGATCGAGCTGTCAAATTTTTGACATTTCTGCATAGCAGCCCTTGACGAACCCTCTCATTTGATACCAAACACGACATGGTTCTATTAACTTTATGCAAAAAACAAAAGCCGATCGAGCTGTCAAATTTTTGACATTTCTGCATGACAGCCCTTGACGTTACCTTTCATTTGTTACCAAACACGACATGGTTTTGACAACTTTAAGCAAAAAACAAAAGCCGATCGAGCTGTCAAATTTTTGACATTTCTGCAAGACAGTCCTTGACGAACCCTCTCATTTGATATCAAACACGACATGGTTCTAACAACTTTATGCAAAAAACAAAAGCCTAGCGAGCTGTCAAATTTTTAACATAACTGCATGGTAGCCCTTGACGTTACCTATCATTTGATACCAAACACTACATGGTTCTATTAACTTTAAACAAAAAGCAAAAGCCGATCGAGCTGTCAAATTTTTGACATTTCTGCAAGACAGCCCTTGACGAACCCTCTCATTTAATATCAAACATGACATGGTTCTAACAACTTTATGCAAAAAACAAAAGCCCAGCGAGCTGTCAAATTTTTAACATTACTGCATGGTAGCCCTTGACACCTATCATTTGATACCAAACACTACATGGTTCTATTAACTTTAAACAAAAAGCAAAAGCCGATCGAGCTGTCAAATTTTTGACATTTCTGCAAGACAGCCCTTGACGAACCCTCTCATTTAATATCAAACATGACATGGTTCTAACAACTTTATGCAAAAAACAAAAGCCCAGCGAGCTGTCAAATTTTTAACATTACTGCATGGTAGCCCTTGACACCTATCATTTGATACCAAACACTACATGGTTCTATTAACTTTAAACAAAAAGCAAAAGCCGATCGAGCTGTCAAATTTTTGACATTTCTGCATGACAGCCCTTGACGTTACCTTTCATTTGATACCAAACACGACATGATTCTGACAACTTTAAGCAAAAAACAAAAGCCGATCGAGCTGTCAAATTTTTGAAATATCTGCATGACAGCCCTTGATGTTACCTTTCATTTGATACCAAACACGACATGGTTCTGACAACTTTAAACAAAAAACAAAAGACGATGGGGCTTTGAAATTCCTGACATTGGAATATTTGTTTTTTACTTAGTTATTTATGGGATGTTTGGCAACACTTTGGAAATGTACATGAATCACGGAAATGAACCTTCAAAAAATTTAATTTTTAAATATAATGTTTTAGGTCTTTTAAACTACTATGGAATAACCGCTCATTGCCATAATGTGTATTTATTAATTTAATTTTTTTCAAAATGTCCTTATTTTATAAATAATGCCATTTAAATGTTCTGATTGACATGTCAAAGAAACGTTCTTCGTCTTAAATTTTTCAAAGAAGACTAAATTTTTGATTTCAAATTGTTTCAAAAAGCTAAAATACGACCTTTAAAAATTATTTACACAAAAACTATGCACCGTACAGAAAAATGACCTATTACCAGGAAATCAAGTTGAGTTATTCTCTACATCTTGGAAAAATTTTCATTAAAATCGCTCTTACCGTTTAAGCTGTACAGGCGAATAAAATTTCCCCGATCGTCTTGATGAATTCAATATAGAAATATATATAGATAGTGAATCTACCCGTTTAGAATAAAAGACTAGCGTAAACTCGGCTACGCCGAGTATACCCTAGGGCTCCGCCGATAGTGTTTTATAATAGTTTTACGTACGTCCAATCCGTCTAGGAACAATTTAAACGCAAAGTGCTAACGCTAAGAGTCTTTCAAAATATTTTTTTCTCGCCCACCCAAACAGCCCACGCAAACTGCTCACCCAAACTGCTCACGCAACCTGCCCACGCAACCTGCCCACCCAAAATGCCAACCCAAACTGCCGCACGCAACCTGCCCACCCAATCTGCCCAAGCAATTTGCTCGACGATACCTCTCATTTGATACCAAACACGACATGGTTCTGACAACTTTAAGCAAAAAACAAAAGCCATGCGAGCTGTCAAATGTTTAACATATCTGCAAAGACAGCCCTCGACGATACCTCTCATTTCATACCAAACACGACATGATTCTGACAAGTTTATGCAAAAAACAAAAGCCATGCGAGCTGTCAAATGTTTAACATATCTGCAAAGACAGCCCTCGACGATATCTCTCATTTGATATCAAACACGACATGATTCTGACAACTTTATGCAAAAAGTAAAAGCCTACCGAGCTGTCAAATTTTTGACATTACTGCATGGCAGCCCTTGACGTTACCTATCATTTGATACCAAACACGACATGGTTCTGACAACTTTAAACAAAAAAAAAAGCCGATCAAGCTTTCAAATTTTTGACATTTCTGCATGGCAGCCCTCGACGATGCCTCTCATTTGATACCAAACACGACATGGTTCTGACAACTTTAAGCAAAAAACAAAAGCCAATCGAACTGTAAAATTTTTGACATTTCTGCAAGACAGCCCTTGACGTTACCTTTCATTTGATACCAAACACGACATGATTCTAACAACTTTAAGCAAAAAACAAAAGCCGATCGAGCTATCAAATATTTGACATTTCTGCATGACAGCCCTTGACGTTTCATTTCATTTGATACCAAACTCGACATGATTCTAACAACTTTAAAGCAAAAAACAAAAGCCGATGGAGCTGTCAAATTTTTAACATTTCTGCATGGCAGCCCTTGACGATAGCTCTCATTTGATACCAAACACGACATGGTTCTGACAACTTTAAGCAAAAAACAAAAGCCGATCGAGCTGTCAAATTTTTGACATTTCTGCATAGCAGCCCTTGACGAACCCTCTCATTTGATACCAAACACGACATGGTTCTAACAACTTTATGCAAAAAACAAAAGCCGAGCGAGCTGTCAAATTTTTAACATTTCTGCATGGCAGCCCTTGACGATACCTCTCATTTGATATCAAACACGACATGGTTCTGACAACTTTAAGCAAAAAACAAAAGCCGATCGAGCTGTCAAATTTTTGACATTTCTGCATGACAGCCCGTGACGTTACATTTCATTTGATACCAAACACGACATAGTTCTGACAACTTTAAGCAAAAAACAAAAGGCGATGGAGCTGTGAAATTCCTGACATTGGAATATTTGTTTTTCACTTAGTTATTTATGGGATGTTTGGCAACACTTTCGAAATGTACATGAATCATGGACATGAACCTTCAAAAATTTTAATTTTTAAATATAATGTTTTATGCCTTTTAAACTTATATGGAATAACCGCCCATTGCCATAATGTATGTTTATGAATTTAACTTTTTTCAAAATGTCCTTATTTTATAAATAATTCCATTTAAATGTTCTGATTGACATGTCAAAGAAACGTTCTTCGTCTTAAATTTTTCAAAGAAGACTAAATTTTTGTTTTCAAATTGTTTCAAAAAGCTAAAATACGACCTTTAAAAATTTTTTACACAAAAACTATGCACCGTACAGAAAATTGACCTATTACCAGGAAATCAAGTTGAGTTATTCTCTACACCTTGGAAAAATTTTCATTAAAATCGCTCTTACCGTTTAGTCTGTACAGGCGAATAAAATTTCCCCGATCGTCTTGATGAATTCAATATAGAAATATATATAGATAGTGAATCTACCCGTTTAGAATAAAAGATGTTGGGCGTTTTTTAACTCGTAAATGCTTGATTTATAAATTATTAGAATGGTTTTATGTCATAGATGAGTAAAAAATAGCCCGGATTGATGTATAAAACTTAATATAAATTATATTTACGAATATGTATATAACGGTTTACATTTTATTCTTAGAAAAATGTGTAATGTTGTTTAAAACGATGTAATATGATGGAGTTTGTTAAAAAATAATTAGAAAATGATTTTATGAAGAAAATTTTGATAATTTTGTTATAAAAAACGTAGTTTATATGAAATTAATGAAGACAGGTGTAGGTACTTATTTTATTAAAATAATAACAATAAAACACATATAAAAACGTATGAAATACTAATAATGTGTAACAATATTTGATTAAAATAATGAAAACATTGATAATAACAATGGATTGTACTTTCTTATGCCTGAGTATCTTCTGACCGACGTCAAATATTTTGAATTTTAAATGACATAAAAGTGATCCCTCCTCTGGTGCACTCTCCACACCAGCAATAAGTGCCCGTGAGGTGACGCCTGATAAGCGCCCGCACGGTACAAATATTATAACATTATAATTAAATTACCGATATCTGTTTCAAAATGTAGGTACACCTAATTTTTTTTTTATTGAAATGGTAATAAAAAACATACAAAAATCGTATGATTTATTAATAATATGTAACAAAATATGTAAATAAGTAATTTTTATTTATATTAATTAAATACAAGTATATTTATCCATTAGACATGACTTCAAATATGACATATGTCAAATATAGATTTTCTTCTTTAAAAAAATCCGGCCTACTCAATGTCAATTTTGACCCAAAATTGTCTGATTTTGTAGACTTGAATAGAATAGAAAGCAATCCATGTTTTTGTTTTCCTCAAAGAATTTTGAACATTAAAAATTTTTTTACAGAAAAACTAAGGCCTGTAGTGAAATTTATGTTATTTTCAGGTAATTAAATACGTCTATTTTCTACAATTTAAAGTAGTTTTTATTAAAAATTTTCAAAGCGTATAGTCTGTAGAGGTGTTCAAAAATTGCCCGATTGTCGTGATTAATTTTGGGGGTCCTAGCTGGTTAGTATAAAAGACTAGCGAAATCTCGGCTTCGCCGAGCTCCCCCTAGGGGGATAGTGTCTTATGAAAATCTATACGTTTGTCCAATCCGTCTAGGCACACTTGAAACACAAGGTGCTAACGCTATATGTTTCAATAGTATTTACTCTGCTATTTTTTAAAGATAGTACTGACCGAAATGAATTAAGAAAATCTGCTGTGTCTAACACAAAACCTTTCGTCAATTCGATGTATTTTGTACATATCCCATACCAAAAGGTTTTTGGAAAAGATTCTATATATCCAATAAAATTATAACACGAACAGATACTATTTTTTACAAATTTCATACCAAAAGTTTCTGGAAAAGATTCTATAAATTCAATAAAATTTTAACATGTAAATAGCACATGACACTTCTTTCTTCTTTATTTTTTCCTTATTTTATTAAGGGTCGCTGTTTCTTACTCTTCTCTTCCACTTATTTCTGTCGAACGCATTTTCTTTACACAGTTCTTTCTCTATCAAGTCTTCTGCAATACAGTCCTTCCATTTTCTCTTTGGCATTCCTCTGCATATGACTTGCGAGGAACACTATGACCTATACTGCTGTCTGACCGTATACTTTCCATCTTTGGTTTTGCACTTGACACTGACATCTGTCAATTAGAATTTTTTAAATATATAGCAAAGCTGACTGATTTTTGATAAATAGTCTCTTTATAAATCTTAAATCCTATATTTGTTAAATATGAAGGCAGATGTATATTCAAACTGTATAGAGAAGAACATTTTCTTTAATATTTATAATAACATAAAATATCAAAAAATAATATTATCTAACAGTGTGTTTTTAAGAAAAACTGTTGAAAACTTCAATTAAGGGTACTTCTGGTGAATCAATTATAACCAAAATCTAATCAGCTCTTCATATGGATGTAAAGAAGAGGAATACAAAAGAATTATAAATTTTAGAATTTTAGGTATTGGAGTTATTGTCGGAGAAAAATTTGTCACACACAGACACACACGCACACACACACACACACACACACACACACACACGAACACACACACAGATGCATACAGACATCAACTTAAAAATAGTAAATTCGTATAGTAGAGACCCTAAAACGTGCTTATTCATTAAGAACTGATCACCGAATTTTTTAACCAGACAATATCTTCCTTACCTAAAGATGACGGTAGCTAAAACTTGATTACAATAAAGAAAATTTGATTACAATAATCAAAATGACTAATAACATAGATAAAAATATATTTACGTTCGCGATTTTTATGCCCTTCTTGATTTGCCGCCCCTAGGAAATGTCTGAGTTATCTAATGCCTTGGTGGTCATTCAATTTCAAAACATGAAAAGAAAATGGCGAGATGTATCGTGCTAGACACAAATTGTTAAACAGTTATTTTATTATTATTATTATTATTATTATTATTATCATATAACATAATAGACTCAGAGGTAGTTCAGTTAATAAACGAAAGAATATTTGTGAACATTTATATCACTGCTGACAGACGACAACGCTATCTGAGAATAGTTTAAAATATATGGAGAAATTAATAACTATTACACATTAGAGAAACACTAAATAATCATATTCTTAGCATATTATATTTACGAATCTTGTATTGTATCAGATTATCCGTTTATTTCTGAAATTTGGGACGTTAAATAGTTCCGAGAACAAACAAAGGTGGCGCCAAGATGATCATATCAATCTTGCTACACGAACTGTACATTCTAGTTAAACGTGTTCTTGACCAGTAATATTTGGGGTTTATACGTTATAGTGAAATTTAAATAAATTGAAATAAATTGCAAAAACACTTATTTTAGTTCTATTGTTATGTATTTTAATTAGTGAAATACAAATAGAATTTTAAATTAATATTTTTAAGATCTGGTGACATTTCCGGAATTTGTTATTTTTTGACGGAAGGCGTTTTAAGAGGAAATTTGTATATGTAAAGTTATAATACAAATTTGTACATTATGTATGTATAAATCATAATTTATTACTTTGTTTTAAGAAAGTTTGAAAGTTGGATTTCATGAAATGAGCATAGTTAGTGTGACACTTTGTTCTATTGAATTACCTATGTCAGAGATGATATTACGTATGTTTTGCAGCTTTTATGGATTGCTTATAACATTATGAATAGTTTGAAGTGTATTAAGAGTTTTCTAGCGCTGATTGGAAAATTTAGTTTACATTTCCGAAGTGCAGTTGGAAGTGACGTGAGTTGCAGTTATTTCTTTTGGACTCTTTTTTTTTTTTTTTTTTTTTTTTTTTAATTTGACCCAAAATTGTCTGATTTTGTAGACTTGAATAGAATAGAAAGCAATCCATGTTTTTGTTTTCCTCAAAGAATTTTGAACATTAAAAATTTTTTTACAGAAAAACTAAGGCCTGTAGTGAAATTTATGTTATTTTCAGGTAATTAAATACGTCTATTTTCTACAATTTAAAGTAGTTTTTATTAAAAATTTTCAAAGCGTATAGTCTGTAGAGGTGTTCAAAAATTGCCCGATTGTCGTGATTAATTTTGGGGGTCCTAGCTGGTTAGTATAAAAGATGTTAGGCGTTTTTTAACTCGTAAATGCTTGATTTATAAATTATTAGAATGGTTTTATGTCATAGATGAGTAAAAAATAGCCCGGATTGATGTATAAAACTTAATATAAATTATATTTACGAATATGTATATAACGGTTTACATTTTATTCTTAGAAAAATGTGTAATGTTGTTTAAAACGATGTAATATGATGGAGTTTGTTAAAAAATAATTAGAAAATGATTTTATGAAGAAAATTTTGATAATTTTGTTATAAAAAACGTAGTTTATATGAAATTAATGAAGACAGGTGTAGGTACTTTTTTTATTAAAATAATAACAATAAAACACATATAAAAACGTATGAAATACTAATAATGTGTAACAATATTTGATTAAAATAATGAAAACATTGATAATAACAATGGATTTTACTTTCTTATGCCTGAGTATCTTCTGACCGACGTCAAATATTTTGAATTTTAAATGGCATAAAAGTGATCCCTCCTCTGGTGCACTCTCTACACCAGCAATAAGTGCCCGTGAGGTGACGCCTGATAAGCGCCCGCACGGTACAAATATTATAACATTATAATGAAATTACCGATATCTGTTTCAAAATATAGGTACACCTAATTTTTTTTTATTGAAATAGTAATAAAAAACATACAAAAATCGTATGATTTATTAATAATATGTAACAAAATATGTAAATAAGTAATTTTTATTTATATTAATTAAATACAAGTATATTTATCCATTAGACATGACTTCAAATATGACATATGTCAAATATAGATTTTCTTCTTTAAAAAAATCCGGCCTACTCAATGTCAATTTTGACCCAAAATTGTCTGATTTTGTAGACTTGAATAGAATAGAAAGCAATCCATGTTTTTGTTTTCCTCAAAGAATTTTGAACATTAAAAATTTTTTTACAGAAAAACTAAGGCCTGTAGTGAAATTTATGTTATTTTCAGGTAATTAAATACGTCTATTTTCTACAATTTAAAGTAGTTTTTATTAAAAATTTTCAAAGCGTATAGTCTGTAGAGGTGTTCAAAAATTGCCCGATTGTCGTGATTAATTTTGGGGGTCCTAGCTGGTTAGTATAAAAGATGTTAGGCGTTTTTTAACTCGTAAATGCTTGATTTATAAATTATTAGAATGGTTTTATGTCATAGATGAGTAAAAAATAGCCCGGATTGATGTATAAAACTTAATATAAATTATATTTACGAATATGTATATAACGGTTTACATTTTATTCTTAGAAAAATGTGTAATGTTGTTTAAAACGATGTAATATGATGGAGTTTGTTAAAAAATAATTAGAAAATGATTTTATGAAGAAAATTTTGATAATTTTGTTATAAAAAACGTAGTTTATATGAAATTAATGAAGACAGGTGTAGGTACTTTTTTTATTAAAATAATAACAATAAAACACATATAAAAACGTATGAAATACTAATAATGTGTAACAATATTTGATTAAAATAATGAAAACATTGATAATAACAATGGATTTTACTTTCTTATGCCTGAGTATCTTCTGACCGACGTCAAATATTTTGAATTTTAAATGGCATAAAAGTGATCCCTCCTCTGGTGCACTCTCTACACCAGCAATAAGTGCCCGTGAGGTGACGCCTGATAAGCGCCCGCACGGTACAAATATTATAACATTATAATGAAATTACCGATATCTGTTTCAAAATATAGGTACACCTAATTTTTTTTTATTGAAATAGTAATAAAAAACATACAAAAATCGTATGATTTATTAATAATATGTAACAAAATATGTAAATAAGTAATTTTTATTTATATTAATTAAATACAAGTATATTTATCCATTAGACATGACTTCAAATATGACATATGTCAAATATAGATTTTCTTCTTTAAAAAAATCCGGCCTACTCAATGTCAATTTTGACCCAAAATTGTCTGATTTTGTAGACTTGAATAGAATAGAAAGCAATCCATGTTTTTGTTTTCCTCAAAGAATTTTGAACATTAAAAATTTTTTTACAGAAAAACTAAGGCCTGTAGTGAAATTTATGTTATTTTCAGGTAATTAAATACGTCTATTTTCTACAATTTAAAGTAGTTTTTATTAAAAATTTTCAAAGCGTATAGTCTGTAGAGGTGTTCAAAAATTGCCCGATTGTCGTGATTAATTTTGGGGGTCCTAGCTGGTTAGTATAAAAGATGTTAGGCGTTTTTTAACTCGTAAATGCTTGATTTATAAATTATTAGAATGGTTTTATGTCATAGATGAGTAAAAAATAGCCCGGATTGATGTATAAAACTTAATATAAATTATATTTACGAATATGTATATAACGGTTTACATTTTATTCTTAGAAAAATGTGTAATGTTGTTTAAAACGATGTAATATGATGGAGTTTGTTAAAAAATAATTAGAAAATGATTTTATGAAGAAAATTTTGATAATTTTGTTATAAAAAACGTAGTTTATATGAAATTAATGAAGACAGGTGTAGGTACTTTTTTTATTAAAATAATAACAATAAAACACATATAAAAACGTATGAAATACTAATAATGTGTAACAATATTTGATTAAAATAATGAAAACATTGATAATAACAATGGATTTTACTTTCTTATGCCTGAGTATCTTCTGACCGACGTCAAATATTTTGAATTTTAAATGGCATAAAAGTGATCCCTCCTCTGGTGCACTCTCTACACCAGCAATAAGTGCCCGTGAGGTGACGCCTGATAAGCGCCCGCACGGTACAAATATTATAACATTATAATGAAATTACCGATATCTGTTTCAAAATATAGGTACACCTAATTTTTTTTTATTGAAATAGTAATAAAAAACATACAAAAATCGTATGATTTATTAATAATATGTAACAAAATATGTAAATAAGTAATTTTTATTTATATTAATTAAATACAAGTATATTTATCCATTAGACATGACTTCAAATATGACATATGTCAAATATAGATTTTCTTCTTTAAAAAAATCCGGCCTACTCAATGTCAATTTTGACCCAAAATTGTCTGATTTTGTAGACTTGAATAGAATAGAAAGCAATCCATGTTTTTGTTTTCCTCAAAGAATTTTGAACATTAAAAATTTTTTTACAGAAAAACTAAGGCCTGTAGTGAAATTTATGTTATTTTCAGGTAATTAAATACGTCTATTTTCTACAATTTAAAGTAGTTTTTATTAAAAATTTTCAAAGCGTATAGTCTGTAGAGGTGTTCAAAAATTGCCCGATTGTCGTGATTAATTTTGGGGGTCCTAGCTGGTTAGTATAAAAGATGTTAGGCGTTTTTTAACTCGTAAATGCTTGATTTATAAATTATTAGAATGGTTTTATGTCATAGATGAGTAAAAAATAGCCCGGATTGATGTATAAAACTTAATATAAATTATATTTACGAATATGTATATAACGGTTTACATTTTATTCTTAGAAAAATGTGTAATGTTGTTTAAAACGATGTAATATGATGGAGTTTGTTAAAAAATAATTAGAAAATGATTTTATGAAGAAAATTTTGATAATTTTGTTATAAAAAACGTAGTTTATATGAAATTAATGAAGACAGGTGTAGGTACTTTTTTTATTAAAATAATAACAATAAAACACATATAAAAACGTATGAAATACTAATAATGTGTAACAATATTTGATTAAAATAATGAAAACATTGATAATAACAATGGATTTTACTTTCTTATGCCTGAGTATCTTCTGACCGACGTCAAATATTTTGAATTTTAAATGGCATAAAAGTGATCCCTCCTCTGGTGCACTCTCTACACCAGCAATAAGTGCCCGTGAGGTGACGCCTGATAAGCGCCCGCACGGTACAAATATTATAACATTATAATGAAATTACCGATATCTGTTTCAAAATATAGGTACACCTAATTTTTTTTTATTGAAATAGTAATAAAAAACATACAAAAATCGTATGATTTATTAATAATATGTAACAAAATATGTAAATAAGTAATTTTTATTTATATTAATTAAATACAAGTATATTTATCCATTAGACATGACTTCAAATATGACATATGTCAAATATAGATTTTCTTCTTTAAAAAAATCCGGCCTACTCAATGTCAATTTTGACCCAAAATTGTCTGATTTTGTAGACTTGAATAGAATAGAAAGCAATCCATGTTTTTGTTTTCCTCAAAGAATTTTGAACATTAAAAATTTTTTTACAGAAAAACTAAGGCCTGTAGTGAAATTTATGTTATTTTCAGGTAATTAAATACGTCTATTTTCTACAATTTAAAGTAGTTTTTATTAAAAATTTTCAAAGCGTATAGTCTGTAGAGGTGTTCAAAAATTGCCCGATTGTCGTGATTAATTTTGGGGGTCCTAGCTGGTTAGTATAAAAGATGTTAGGCGTTTTTTAACTCGTAAATGCTTGATTTATAAATTATTAGAATGGTTTTATGTCATAGATGAGTAAAAAATAGCCCGGATTGATGTATAAAACTTAATATAAATTATATTTACGAATATGTATATAACGGTTTACATTTTATTCTTAGAAAAATGTGTAATGTTGTTTAAAACGATGTAATATGATGGAGTTTGTTAAAAAATAATTAGAAAATGATTTTATGAAGAAAATTTTGATAATTTTGTTATAAAAAACGTAGTTTATATGAAATTAATGAAGACAGGTGTAGGTACTTTTTTTATTAAAATAATAACAATAAAACACATATAAAAACGTATGAAATACTAATAATGTGTAACAATATTTGATTAAAATAATGAAAACATTGATAATAACAATGGATTTTACTTTCTTATGCCTGAGTATCTTCTGACCGACGTCAAATATTTTGAATTTTAAATGGCATAAAAGTGATCCCTCCTCTGGTGCACTCTCTACACCAGCAATAAGTGCCCGTGAGGTGACGCCTGATAAGCGCCCGCACGGTACAAATATTATAACATTATAATGAAATTACCGATATCTGTTTCAAAATATAGGTACACCTAATTTTTTTTTATTGAAATAGTAATAAAAAACATACAAAAATCGTATGATTTATTAATAATATGTAACAAAATATGTAAATAAGTAATTTTTATTTATATTAATTAAATACAAGTATATTTATCCATTAGACATGACTTCAAATATGACATATGTCAAATATAGATTTTCTTCTTTAAAAAAATCCGGCCTACTCAATGTCAATTTTGACCCAAAATTGTCTGATTTTGTAGACTTGAATAGAATAGAAAGCAATCCATGTTTTTGTTTTCCTCAAAGAATTTTGAACATTAAAAATTTTTTTACAGAAAAACTAAGGCCTGTAGTGAAATTTATGTTATTTTCAGGTAATTAAATACGTCTATTTTCTACAATTTAAAGTAGTTTTTATTAAAAATTTTCAAAGCGTATAGTCTGTAGAGGTGTTCAAAAATTGCCCGATTGTCGTGATTAATTTTGGGGGTCCTAGCTGGTTAGTATAAAAGATGTTAGGCGTTTTTTAACTCGTAAATGCTTGATTTATAAATTATTAGAATGGTTTTATGTCATAGATGAGTAAAAAATAGCCCGGATTGATGTATAAAACTTAATATAAATTATATTTACGAATATGTATATAACGGTTTACATTTTATTCTTAGAAAAATGTGTAATGTTGTTTAAAACGATGTAATATGATGGAGTTTGTTAAAAAATAATTAGAAAATGATTTTATGAAGAAAATTTTGATAATTTTGTTATAAAAAACGTAGTTTATATGAAATTAATGAAGACAGGTGTAGGTACTTTTTTTATTAAAATAATAACAATAAAACACATATAAAAACGTATGAAATACTAATAATGTGTAACAATATTTGATTAAAATAATGAAAACATTGATAATAACAATGGATTTTACTTTCTTATGCCTGAGTATCTTCTGACCGACGTCAAATATTTTGAATTTTAAATGGCATAAAAGTGATCCCTCCTCTGGTGCACTCTCTACACCAGCAATAAGTGCCCGTGAGGTGACGCCTGATAAGCGCCCGCACGGTACAAATATTATAACATTATAATGAAATTACCGATATCTGTTTCAAAATATAGGTACACCTAATTTTTTTTTATTGAAATAGTAATAAAAAACATACAAAAATCGTATGATTTATTAATAATATGTAACAAAATATGTAAATAAGTAATTTTTATTTATATTAATTAAATACAAGTATATTTATCCATTAGACATGACTTCAAATATGACATATGTCAAATATAGATTTTCTTCTTTAAAAAAATCCGGCCTACTCAATGTCAATTTTGACCCAAAATTGTCTGATTTTGTAGACTTGAATAGAATAGAAAGCAATCCATGTTTTTGTTTTCCTCAAAGAATTTTGAACATTAAAAATTTTTTTACAGAAAAACTAAGGCCTGTAGTGAAATTTATGTTATTTTCAGGTAATTAAATACGTCTATTTTCTACAATTTAAAGTAGTTTTTATTAAAAATTTTCAAAGCGTATAGTCTGTAGAGGTGTTCAAAAATTGCCCGATTGTCGTGATTAATTTTGGGGGTCCTAGCTGGTTAGTATAAAAGATGTTAGGCGTTTT